>CM065706.1:37224267-37261523 GCA_017654935.2 Phymorhynchus buccinoides | reverse complement strand
AAAAAAGTATGAAAAACATACCCACTATCGTTTTTCTCTATGGTCAAAAAATGACAACAAATCAAGAGAAGTCCGATAGGGTTAGTAATGAGTTATTTCCGCAATTCACGGACTGCGCAATCTGCAAAACGACAGTTCAACTGTTGTTTTCAACGTTGCACAGTAGGTGTATCAACAGAAGTCCGATAGGGTTAGTAGTGAGTTATTTCCGCAATTCACGGACTGCGCAATCTGCAAAACGACAGTTCAACTGTTGTTTTCAACGTTGCACAGTAGGTGTATCAACAGAAGTCCGATAGGGTTAGTAATGAGTTATTTCCGCAATTCACGGACTGCGCAATCTGCAAAACGACAGTTCAACTGTTGTTTTCAACGTTGCACAGTAGGTGTATCAACAGAAGTCGATAGGGTTAGTAATGAGTTATTTCCGCAATTCACGGACTGCGCAATCTGCAAAACGACAGTTCAACTGTTGTTTTCAACGTTGCACAGTAGGTGTATCAACAGAAGTCCGATAGGGTTAGTAATGAGTTATTTCCGCAATTCACGGACTGCGCAATCTGCAAAACGACAGTTCAACTGTTGTTTTCAACGTTGCACAGTAGGTGTATCAACAGAAGTCGGTAGGGTTAGTAATGAGTTATTTCCGCAATTCACGGACTGCGCAATCTGCAAAACGACAGTTCAACTGTTGTTTTCAACGTTGCACAGTAGGTGTATCAACAGAAGTCCGATAGGGTTAGTAATGAGTTATTTCCGCAATTCACGGACTGCGCAATCTGCAAAACGACAGTTCAACTGTTGTTTTCAACGTTGCACAGTAGGTTATCAACAGAAGTCGGTAGGGTTAGTAATGAGTTATTTCCGCAATTCACGGACTGCGCAATCTGCAAAACGACAGTTCAACTGTTGTTTTCAACGTTGCACAGTAGGTGTATCAACAGAAGTCGGTAGGGTTAGTAATGAGTTATTTCCGCAATTCACGGACTGCGCAATCTGCAAAACGACAGTTCAACTGTTGTTTTCAACGTTGCACAGTAGGTGTATCAACAGAAGTCCGATAGGGTTAGTAATGAGTTATTTCCGCAATTCACGGACTGCGCAATCTGCAAAACGACAGTTCAACTGTTGTTTTCAACGTTGCACAGTAGGTGTATCAACAGAAGTCGGTAGGGTTAGTAATGAGTTATTTCCGCAATTCACGGACTGCGCAATCTGCAAAACGACAGTTCAACTGTTGTTTTCAACGTTGCACAGTAGGTGTATCAACAGAAGTCGATAGGGTTAGTAGGGTTAGTAATGAGTTATTTCCGCAATTCACGGACTGCGCAATCTGCAAAACGACAGTTCAACTGTTGTTTTCAACGTTGCACAGTAGGTGTATCAACAGAAGTCGGTAGGGTTAGTAATGAGTTATTTCCGCAATTCACGGACTGCGCAATCTGCAAAACGACAGTTCAACTGTTGTTTTCAACGTTGCACAGTAGGTGTATCAACAGAAGTCCGATAGGGTTAGTAATGAGTTATTTCCGCAATTCACGGACTGCGCAATCTGCAAAACGACAGTTCAACTGTTGTTTTCAACGTTGCACAGTAGGTGTATCAACAGAAGTCGGATAGGGTTAGTAATGAGTTATTTCCGCAATTCACGGACTGCGCAATCTGCAAAACGACAGTTCAACTGTTGTTTTCAACGTTGCACAGTAGGTGTATCAACAGAAGTCGATAGGGTTAGTAATGAGTTATTTCCGCAATTCACGGACTGCGCAATCTGCAAAACGACAGTTCAACTGTTGTTTTCAACGTTGCACAGTAGGTGTATCAACAGAAGTCTGCAAAACGACAGTAGGGTTAGTAATGAGTTATTTCCGCAATTCACGGACTGCGCAATCTGCAAAACGACAGTTCAACTGTTGTTTTCAACGTTGCACAGTAGGTGTATCAACAGAAGTCCGATAGGGTTAGTAATGAGTTATTTCCGCAATTCACGGACTGCGCAATCTGCAAAACGACAGTTCAACTGTTGTTTTCAACGTTGCACAGTAGGTGTATCAACAGAAGTCGGTAGGGTTAGTAATGAGTTATTTCCGCAATTCACGGACTGCGCAATCTGCAAAACGACAGTTCAACTGTTGTTTTCAACGTTGCACAGTAGGTGTATCAACAGAAGTCCGATAGGGTTAGTAATGAGTTATTTCCGCAATTCACGGACTGCGCAATCTGCAAAACGACAGTTCAACTGTTGTTTTCAACGTTGCACAGTAGGTGTATCAACAGAAGTCCGATAGGGTTAGTAATGAGTTATTTCCGCAATTCACGGACTGCGCAATCTGCAAAACGACAGTTCAACTGTTGTTTTCAACGTTGCACAGTAGGTGTATCAACAGAAGTCCGATAGGGTTAGTAATGAGTTATTTCCGCAATTCACGGACTGCGCAATCTGCAAAACGACAGTTCAACTGTTGTTTTCAACGTTGCACAGTAGGTGTATCAACAGAAGTCCGATAGGGTTAGTAGTGAGTTATTTCCGCAATTCACGGACTGCGCAATCTGCAAAACGACAGTTCAACTGTTGTTTTCAACGTTGCACAGTAGGTGTATCAACAGAAGTCCGATAGGGTTAGTAGTGAGTTATTTCCGCAATTCACGGACTGCGCAATCTGCAAAACGACAGTTCAACTGTTGTTTTCAACGTTGCACAGTAGGTGTATCAACAGAAGTCCGATAGGGTTAGTAGTGAGTTATTTCCGCAATTCACGGACTGCGCAATCTGCAAAACGACAGTTCAACTGTTGTTTTCAACGTTGCACAGTAGGTGTATCAACAGAAGTCCGATAGGGTTAGTAGTGAGTTATTTCCGCAATTCACGGACTGCGCAATCTGCAAAACGACAGTTCAACTGTTGTTTTCAACGTTGCACAGTAGGTGTATCAACAGAAGTCCGATAGGGTTAGTAGTGAGTTATTTCCGCAATTCACGGACTGCGCAATCTGCAACACGACAGTCCAATAGGGTTTTCAACGTTGCACAGTAGGTTATCAACAGAAGTTTCCGCAGTTATTTCCGCAATTCACGGACTGCGCAATCTGCAAAACGACAGTTCAACTGTTGTTTTCAACGTTGCACAGTAGGTGTATCAACAGAAGTCCGATAGGGTTAGTAGTGAGTTATTTCCGCAATTCACGGACTGCGCAATCTGCAAAACGACAGTTCAACTGTTGTTTTCAACGTTGCACAGTAGGTGTATCAACAGAAGTCCGATAGGGTTAGTAGTGAGTTATTTCCGCAATTCACGGACTGCGCAATCTGCAAAACGACAGTTCAACTGTTGTTTTCAACGTTGCACAGTAGGTGTACTGAGCAAAAAACGTTTTGCGTAGTTCATGTACTGCGCAGCTGTTTTGCGTAATTCATGAACTTGGCAACAGCGTTGCGCAGTTCACGTATCACGCAAAACCAACAGGTTACTGAAACAAATTTCCCCACACCAATCACAGGCGTTATTGACAGAAAATGCTCTGCGCATGCGTTTGAGTGGGGTATCCCCAGCTAAAATGGCTGCCTGCGCGTCTGAACCGATCGAATTTGAAACGTCGTCAACAAAGTAAGCAATAATTCACGTAACCTTTGCGCATATGATCCCATTTTATTACTCCAGTGGTAAAGTTTAAGTGTATTGCATGATGAACTGTCTACTTTATTCATTGAGTGATTGCAGTAGGTCTAATTTACTTTTATTCAGTGTGAATGCAGTGAATGTGACTGGTTACCGGAAAAAACGGCCATTGTCCTACGAAAACGACCCTTCTTGTTCAGTTCTTCTGTGGGGCCCACGATCATTCTGGCACCCTCAGAGAAGAAAAAAAGGGGGATCGGTTCCATCTGTTAAAGTTCCTAAGCTGCTGCATGGACATCATAGGCCCTAAGGGGTGTTATTGAGTTCTTTCAATTGGAATTTAAAGCCTGGAATTTACTTATAGTTATAGTATAAGTATAACAGGGGTTTCCATAAAGATTGTAATCCAAATGAATGGCTGCCCAGATGGTCAGCTACAAGGGGACAAGGAAGGAGGGGGGGGGGGACGATCAATTGGGGAGGGGGGGGGGAGTAGGAAAGGATGGGTTGGGACTGGGGGGGGGGGGGGGAGGAGGAGGAGGGGGGGTTGATCCAGGCTTTAAATTCCTCTACCGAGGCTGATGTTGTTGCCTCAGATGAAAGACAGTTCCATTCCGCCACAGCCCTCGGAAAGAAAGACAGTTCCATTCCACCACAGTCCTCAGAAAGAATGAAAACGTCCGGTAGTTCGTCTTGCATGATGGTAGTACAGGCATGGGAATTGTCAGTCTTTTTGCCAATTTCAGCTTTTTTGATGGTCCTCTTCAGTCCTTTTTTTGCAAGTTTCAGCTTTTTTGATGGTCCAAGAGAACATTTATGAGATAAAAAAAAGAAGCCCAATGAGTAAAACTTATGTTATTGGTTATAAATGAATGCAAAATGAGCTAAATATATCAGTCTTATCTCTAATACTGTTTTTAAGGCTTAGATAACAGAAGAAGCTTCATTTTCTGGGGGCTGTATCCCAACACACACGGTTTTCAGTTGTTTTTTATTCCTTGTTCCTATGCCTGCTTCCAGACCCCAATTTTCAGTCTTTTTTGTCTTCTCTAATTCCCATGCCTGGTAGTACTAGTAGGTAGGCTGCGGCATGCATTGGTCTTGATTGTCGGGTTGGTAGATGGGGGACAGGCCTATGATGAGTGTTGATGGCCACCTCTCCTTGATGAAACTTGAACTTGAAGAAGGTGGCCAACTTTGCAGATCGCCGCCTGTCCTTGAGCGGGGGAACACTGCAGCTGGGACATCACGTTGTCGACGCTGGATGTCTGACGATGACGATTGACAACCCAGCGTGCTGCGCTGCGTTTGACCAGGAGAGCAGGGGGGCTCTCAATTTTGCCGTTCTTGGCCGTGTGTGGATCCCAGACAGATGCGGCGTATTCCAGGGTAGGTCTTACAAGGTTCTTGTAGTTGTAGGCTGTTTCCTTAACACTAACAGCTACAGACGTAACAGAGCCTACTTTCATGCTTATGCGGATAAAGCCAAGGGTTTTGTTGGCCTTGTTTGTTATGTTGGTGATATGGGTGTCCCAGGTAAGATCTTTTGATATTGTGACACCCAGGTATTTTGTTTCCTCCACAGTTTGCAGCGTCTGGCCACGTTCTTTTTTTGTTGCCACGTGTAAAGCGCCCTGTAGCCTACATAGTAGGATGGGCGCTATATAAATTTTCCTCATTATTAATATTATTATTATTATTATTTGCATTTCTCTGGGTAAAAATAATAGTTTTAGTGACCTGGGCAGCCAGCTCGCTGCCGCTGCTCGGGTCTGAGCGTGATGCTGCGTCATGGAAACAGGGTGTGGAGGGGTTGAGGGAGGGGAGGTGGAGGCTGATGGTAGATGGGTTTATTGATGATTCCCTTGCACCGCTGATCCACTGGGGGTAACAGCAGTGAATGAGCAGAGGTCGTCCTGCCGTAGTTCATTCCACTCCCTGATCGGCTGATGCCAGTGATGGTCCTTGGGAGGAATGCACCTTACTCTGAAAACCTAAACGGCCCTACTGTCAATAACGAAAACAACCCTACTCTGTGTACAGTACTGTTTGTCGGTATAGATTTTCTTAAAAACTACTGGACGGATTTCCATCAAATTTGGCAGATTTTGATTTTGACTTTGAATTTTTAAAAAGACTGGAATTGTTTTCAGATGGTTTACACATGTTGCATCAAACATGTCACTAAGAATGTAAGTGGCCAATCCAATGGAACTTTCAACAGTTAAGGTCACAATCCCCCAAAAAATCTGTTCCTTCCCGACGCCCACATATTTGCAGAACTGCCCGCACTTTTTACCAATCGCTGCAGGAATTCCTTCGTCGTCGTCTGCACAAACCGAAAGCATCGAGCAGGAATGAATGATTTATTTACCTTTCATTGCTTCGTTTTACCGTCGCACACATTGACACAGGCACACACACTCTCACACCGTTTTGGAAAGAGTAGGGCTGTTTTTGTCAGGGGCCGTTTTCTCCTGTCACTGACTTTTTCAGTTTTTGTGAGCCTAGTTTGGTTCTGGTTGAATGCGTCACAGGCTTCTGACGATAAATTAAGAGGGAATTAGGAGGGTGCATGACCTGTCTGCTTACCCTGATTGAGACCATTAACACCCCACCCCGCCCCAGGTCAGCCAGGAATGCTAGGCCCCACTTCCACAAGCAAACAAACAAACAAAAACACCTTCTCTTCAGGGCCCATGGTCAGTATGTTGACCACCTTGTGGTCAGTGGTCACATGCTCAGCCTCGGTGGAGGAATTCAAAGCCCGGATCTACCCCCCCCCCCTTCCTCACCGTTCACCTCATATCCCATCCCACCTCCCCCTTTCCCCTCTCCATTCATTTCCCCCCTTCCCCCTTCCCTTGGAGGCTGATCATCTTAGCAGCCACCCCATTTTGACTTGGTTATTAATGGAAATCCCCTCGTTTACAGTATCAGTCTTCACAAGGTTGAAGTGGGATACTTCATGAAAGAAGAAGCACCGACGGAGCCTGCGGTTACAGTGACCTCACTCAGTTGGTTCCACACCATGGCAGTTCAGATGAAGCAGCTACGAGTACTGCTCCATTATTCTTCTTTCAGTTGGGGATGTTTATCCTGCAGCGGCTGTCCCGCGCTCACCAGTCTTCATTCATGAAATAATTTCATGAGCTGAATTTTCAAATGAATTTCATTTGAAATTCGTGAGCTGGGAGGAGACCATTAATAGTGCACAGGATGCATGCTATGTGAATTTGTGTCATCCATCCCACCGGCACACACAGCCTACTCGTACTAATACTATCAAGGAGCTTGCAATGAGTTGCATACAAAGCCATGGTCAAACCCATTGTGGAATATGCAAGCTCAGTTTGAGAGACACTCACAATGGGGAGAACGATCGTTTTCCTTCCAAGGACGCAGAGCTGTAATCCCTGAAAAGTCCTACATGCTCCTACCGGCGTTGGCCCCTTCTTGTTTGTAGAGCTGTAATCCCTAAAAAGTCCTACATGCTCCTACCGGCGTTGGCCCCTTCTTGTTTTTGTATGTGTCGGGCGTGCTTATGTATGACCTTGCATGACGTGTGTGTGTGTGCGTGCGTATGCTCGCTCGCGCCAGTGTGTATATGTGTATAGTGTGTGTGTGAATATATGTGTTGTGTGTGTGAATGCTCACCATTATGTATAACATCACAAATGTACTGGCCTGTATGAAATGCAACGCCCTCAAAGTTCTATCTTCCACTTCCAGCAGCAGAAACAAATCCACAGTATGCAATTCTGAAGGATTCCCTCCAGAGCTAATTAGCATAACAACTCCTTTTTCCCCAGAACCGTTTATGACTGGAACTCCATGCCACCAGAATCCATTGAATGCCCCACGCTCAACATCTTCACCTTGAAGGTGCTGAAGTTCCCTGCATAAAAAATCACCTTTCACAATACCACTTTTCTTTTTCATGTAGGACTAGCCAAGGTTGCTTGGCCAAACATGTCCTCTGATCATTTTTTTTTTACTCCCCCCTCCCCTCCCCTCCCCCTCCATGCGCAACATAATTCTTTTGAACCCTAGTACATGTATGTCAATAATTGCCTGATTATGGTAGTTGGACATGTCATACATGATTATTGGAAGAAGAAAAGAATTACTAAACCGTAAACTGCAGAAGAAACATCACTGACATAGTGACAAGCAGGATATATGAAAATCTTTCAAAACCCTCATGATAAAAGGCCAACACTGGGCAGGAGAAAGGGGGGAGGAGGGAGGGCAAGGGGTTCTCAAGCGACAGTTTGCGCTCACGCACTTACATGCTCATATGTATACACAATGATCAGAGCTTTAGACTTCATACTTAAGACATGCTTTTTAAGACATGCTTAAAATGAGAGGTCAATGTCCATAATGATGGGCCACTTAAGTGGTACAATGGTTTCCTTCATTAAATGGTTGCCCCATGGTATTTCCATGGGGAGAGACTTGTAGAGGGGGTGGGGTCATCCAGCTTCCTGTATGGAGGCACAAGGCATCCACCCACTGCCCTGCAAAGATATGACAAGTATGGTCATTGATTTTCAACAATATGTGATAGCAGTGATAATATTTTTTCAAACACGTTTTCAGACTTTTGGTGATCAGGGAGCAGCTTCGTCCTGTTCCAGTCATGGAAACAAAAAAGACTCACCCAGTGACCCATCATCCTGGAAAGCGCACAGCAGTTTGCAGTCTGCCAGAAGAGGGAATGTCAAGAACCTTCACTGAATCACAGTGTTGGCTTTGGTGAGTAAAGCTTGGCTTGGGTCTTTGTGTTGCGTGTGTCGCACGTGTCCTTGTCTGTCACTATCATGCCTGTTTTGTGTTTGTCTGTATGTATTTGTATTTCATTTTATTTCTAGTCACAGAAACACATAAGGAAGCCTAGCTATAAATTTGGTACATACCAGGCAGCAAGATATCCCCCTGCTCTTACCGACTTTTAACTGCAGTGTGAGTTTTACGTGTGTGAAGCAAGCGGGTCAGCCTTGCTTTATTTAAGTCCCCTCCCAGAACACTTGGCGTTGAGTTTGGTTTTCCTGTCAAACTGGATGGAAAGACAAGGCCCTGATCCGGATTCCCAGGGACACTCGTGCAAATGAAAGCAGGCAAATGCCTTGTGAATTTTAACCCAGGACACTCGTGCAAATGAAAGCAGGCAAATGCCTTGTGAATTCTAACCCAGGACACTCGAGCAAATGAAAGCAGGCAAATGCCTTGTGAATTCTAACCCAGGACACTCATGCAAATAAAAGCAGGCAAATGCCTTGTGAATTCTAACCCAGGACACTTGTGTAAATAAAAGCAGATAACTCAAAATGTTTTCACTAATTTTAGCGCATTAAAGAGTGGCGCGGCAACTTCCATCATAAGACTTCCCATTATAAGACTCCCTCCCAGTCCCACATAAGACCTACTTGAAAATTCGCTGCAAACTAAAATATGGGCGTTTGTGTTTTTTATTTTCTTGTATAAGACCTACTTCTCTGAGACATTGCCCTTTGTAAGTACTACAAGTACCTCCCTTATAAAAACCCATTTTGGGTGATTTTTCAAGGTCTTATAAGGGAGGTTCCACTGTAGTTTCTAATGGTTATGGTATATTTTTATGATTAATGAACATAGATTTCACATTTGGGGGAGTTCTTAAGGGTTGTCATTCATAAATTTTATAATAATTATTGTTTTGCTTTGCAGTGTCACAAGATCATGAAGACCCCTATCACATACACACTGCCCACATGCACTTTTTTAGCCTCTTATAAGACAATGTGTCAGGATTTAAGACAATAGTGTAGAAGTCTGGATTTACAATCACGCACGCACAGGATAACAATCACAAGCACGCACACCACCATCACACACAGTCAGTTACAACTGATTACTGATCATTACTGACACAAATACGACAATTGTCCAGAACCTGGAACTTCGATAGGACACTTAATACAGCATCCAAAGTCATGAAATGAATCATGGTATAACATCAACCAAAAACGATTTTGCATAAAACTGAGACAACATTTTAACCAGCTGATTTTTATTATTATTACAGTGGAACCTCCCTTATAAGACCTTCAAAAATCATCCCAAATGAGGTCTTTGAAGGGAGGGGTCTTATAAGGGAGGTCATTTTAATACTTACAAAAAAGGGCAATGTCTCAAAGAAGTAGGTCTTATATGGGAGGGAGTCTTATAATGTAAGGTCTTATATGGGAGGTTCTAATTTTTATTCATGTAAAAAAACAAAATGAAAAAAGAATAACGTTCGGCTCAAACATTGTTATTTAAAACTTCGAAGACCCCCCGTGGGGATACCGGGGGCTCTTTCTATATAAATAGTTCCCCCACCTTCTGGAAGTTCTGTGCTTGTAACTTTCTTCATTTTGACTGTCTTTTCCCTTTGCTTACCGTCATCTACTATCTTTCTGCCTTACCGGTCCATTCTCCTGCCTTTTTTCATGAAACGCTTTCAAAAACATTTCCTCCAGCCGAGGTCGGACTTGCTGGGCCTAACTATTTCTTAGTTAGGTGCATGACGCATCTGCGCTCATAATTGACAGGAAACTCAGCGATCGAAGAAGAAGAAGAAGAAAACTTTGAAGTCAGCTGTCTGGTTACATTAGGCTTTGACTATTGCTTATGTTTGGTTATTTGTTGTGTGTGTGTATTATGTTAACAAAACTGTTGTAGAATTCTGTACACTGTTTTATACTGTTGTTGTTTTTGTCTTACCCTGGCTTAAAGACTCCAGGATCAAGCCGAAGCACTTGCAGGCATCAGAATTGTCAGAGGAACAGACCATTCCAGAGGATTAAGAATTTGTAGCAGAGGATCGGCTTCTCTTGTCAGAGGTTTTGCCTTTTTTTAAAGTGATTTATTACTATATTAAGTCTTTTTGGTGGTATTCGGAACTCATTTCAATGTTGTCCCTCGTCAGTCTAGGGCCTAGATAGCCCTTTTACCGCGGTTTTCAGAGGATTGGACTTCAGACTATTCTGATGCCTGACTTGAACACTATGGTACAAATGCACCATCTAGGGATGAAAACATTACATGTTTGACTGTTTTTATTACCCCACCACATGGGCAGCCACACTCTGACTTTGGATGATTTTGGACTGATGATGTTATGCTAAGAGCTTGCCATGGCTAAAGACAATCCCTGCATAACTATGCAGAACAGAACATTTGGATTTAGCCTTGGTGTTTATGTCAATTGGTTTGACAGCCTTATGCCAAGGCAAGCATACTGTTGCAAGAATAATCTTGTTCTTTGTTCTTTGTTTTTTGTGGGTTTCTTTTTCTTCACAGACATGTACCATAAAAACTATGTTGGGGTTATGTTTATTAGGAGGTACTTGGTAAATTTAACAGCAGCTTGTGGCTGTATTAATAAATAAGTTGTATAAAATATAATCAGAGTCATCCTCAATCTGTGTGTGTCAGTCTGAGCTGTGGGCAAGCAGGCCTAATGGTGAAAGCCTGCACCCTGCAGTTCAACGTGCTCCTGTCGCTGAAGCGAAGCACACTGGTGTAAGTATAACCCTTCCTTTATGTAGGGGGGCTTTTTTCCTGCATTATCTGAAAATCCGGTTTGTGGAGTGAGGGGAATCCGGCACGAAATCCTGAGATGACAGACTTGAAGAAAATGTCAATTGCAATGTCAAGTTTTCTAACCAATGACACAATTGTGTGCTTAAAGTAAAACTTAGGTGATTTTGACGTAAACAGTGTTGCCGCCCCCACCCCTACCCGCACCATCTTCCTCACCCCACCACCTTCCTCACCCCACCTTGCTCAACAAAACTTTTTGTTTGTAAATGTTCCAGGTTGGAGGTTTCATGGTAATTGTCTTCTTAAACTTAACGTAAAAAGAATATGAACAGGTCCAGTTCCCCTGCAGCAGCAAACTGCAGCAGTATTGTACTAAATAAAATCCAACCCACAAAATCGTTTATACAATTTTTTTTTATAATAACGCTATCATTCTGATTTTTCATGTTTATGAAGAAGATCCATTGCATTTAAGGTTGCAGTAGTTTGTTTTTCCAAGGTGCCTTGGCGAACTCCAGAAAATAACAGTTTCCAATGAAACCTGTGTTTAGAAAATTCCCTTTTTGAGGAGTAAAAACACTTTGTAAACAACTTGTCTTTCTTGAAAGCAACTGTCTTTTTTTGCCCTGAAAATTGAAAGTCAGAACACAGAAGAAGAAGAAAGGCAAGACAGTAGTGTAAATGCCAATTTTTTGAGCCCACATATGAATGCAGTCAAATTGCAGGCCAATCATGCAAACTGATGGGATTTTCACAGATCGAAACAGCTGTCTTTGCATAAGGCATTGTCCCTCCCCCATTGGGAGAAAAAGTAAATCAGCACTTCTTTTATTTTTAGAACACGGAACATTTCATAAAGTTAGCGTTAACTGGTTTTGTTTCTGAGGTTTACAAATACCGTATTTTTCGGATCATTAGGTGCTGCTGTGTATAAGGCGAATAGGGCATTTTTCAAGAAAAATCTGAACAATTTCAAGTTAACACTATTGTGACTGGCGCTGCCTCAGCCAATTCTCAGTGCAGGCCCGAGCCTGCTGCGGTACTACTCATAGAAATTGGGTGGTTGTAAACAAACGCGTCTTACGTAGCTCAATTATGTTCTTTTGCGACCAAATTTTGGTTACTTACTGAAAAAAGGCTGTTTAATTCGCATATGTAATTTATAAGTTGATAGGAATAACGCTTTTTACATGCCGACTTGAAAAACAGGAACGATTCATTGTTTACATGCCCCCCTCACACCTGGCTGCATTCGACAACACCCCCTACCCCTCTCACGACCAACAGACTCAGTCTCTTGACTTGTCGAAGCCACAGGCACACTGTCACTAGCTTTACAATCATCCTCACTACTTTCGTTGCTTTCAGAGTCAGAAAAAACAAATTCTGGGTCCCTGTCGTAATGTTCATCCAAGTCAAGCAGTTGAAGAATCTCCTCTCTTGTAAGACTTCGTTTATATGCCATTTTTCATCACTAATTGCTGTCAAATTGTACATCGAAACCAAGGGAATTCGAGAAACGGAAGTAATCGAACAAGGGAAACAACTCACAGAACGTCCTGTTCTGTACTGGAAAATAACACATGAGTTTTGTACCTTATACCGTGACCCTACTGTAGTCGCGACCCGTCCACACAGAATGTACTGCAGTTCCTACTAAAGTTGCGACCCGTCACCAATGTGTTAAAGGCACCCTCGTTTATAAGGCGATACACACCTCGCAAAAGAAAGTCGAAGTTTGAATCACATACACGTCCTGTAAACGCTTACCGACCTCCATTGCTGTTGTCATAAACGAGTTGGCTCCCTTCTCAAATAATCGAAACTTCTGTTTTTGCGACTTCCGGTTGTTGTGTTTGGACTTTTCTTCGCGCAAACTGGTAGAATTATGGCATTTTAAGCTCTACAACGATGCTTTTTACATCCAATGAAGGGTTATGGCATCTGTTGGACGGTATCTCGGACGATAATAGGGATTTTGAAGCATTTTAACGTGAGTATTTGTCGTATTGGCGACTCGTTGCCACTTTCGATGTTGTGACTCACAGTAGACTGTACTAAGTACGGCAATCATTGCCTCTCTTCTCACGATTTTGTTCACTAATAGGGAGCCCTCGTTTATTAGGCGCATAGGTCGAAATTGGAGAGAAAAATATCGCCTTATAGTCCGAAAATTACGGTACAGACATTGGACACAGAAAAGTTTTATCAGAGCAAATTACTCTGCATTTCAAATGCACCAACTTTTCAATTCTTCAGAGATGGGGTACAGAGCTCAGCTATTCACTGAGATTTATCTTTCGTACTATATAATTAGTATATATATATATATATATATATATAACAAAAAAATAAAGAAAACTACAGCAAATCCGTGGTCATTCCAATTTTAATTCAAGCTTTCGAGAGGGTGTCCTCTCTTCTTCAGGAATGACACACACTGGTAAAGATATATGTAGTATGAAAGAAAAATCTCAGTGAATAGCCAGCTCCGTACCCCTACTCTGAAGGACTGAAAAGTTGGTGCATTTGAAATGCAGAGTAATTTGCTTTGATAAAACTTTTCTGTGTCCAATGTCTTTATTTGTGAACCTCAGAAACAAAACCAGTTAATGTTAACTTTGAGTAATGTTCCGTGTTAAAAAAAAATGCACTAACTTTTCAGTCCTTCAGAGTAGGGGTACGGAGCTGGCTATTCACTGAGATTTTTCTTTCATACTATTTTTATCCTTAATTTGGATATCATCTCAGTAGTTGGCCCTCTCTAGTCATGTCTATTAGGTTTTGAAATTAAAATTTCAGAACATTATTATTTTGTTCATTTTACATAAGATTTTCATAAGATTTTTACTATTTCTGGTTTAACTTTGTGCTGGTTTGCTTTTATTGTGGATTTTCGATTTGATGCAAAGAAGACACCATTCTCTTGTAGAATGTCTTTTTTGCTCAGGTTGGCATCCACTGGACAGTCAATTTGCAGGCCAATCATGCAAACTGATGAGATCGTCTCAAGATCGAAACAGCTGTCTTTGCATAAGGCACTGTCCCTCCCCCATTGGGAGAAAAAGTAGATCAGCACATTTTTTTTTTTTGGGAACACGGAACATTACTCAAAGTTAACGTTAACTGGTTTTGTTTCTGAGGTTCACAAATAAAGACATTGGACACAGAAAAGTTTTATCGAAGCAAACTATATATATGTGTATATACTGTGGTTCTCAGAGGGTTGGACTTCACACTATTCTGGTGCCTGAAGTAAAGTTGATTATGTTTGAATAATTTCTTCAAGATCTCTTTAATGATTTATTTAATGGAACCCTGTCTCACAACGATTAATTATTTTCCAGGCAAAAAGACTATTCTGGTGCCTGAAGTAAAGTTGATTATGTTTGAATAATTTCTTCAAGATCTCTTTAATGATTTATTTAATGGAACCCTGTCTCACAACGATTAATTATTTTCCAGGCAAAAAGATGGTGCACATCTTCCTGGCCGTGTGTCTGCCTCATCTGGAATCCTGCTTAGCCACTGAGCCAGCAGTTCACCACCTGTACAACGTAGCTGCCACAGGGGCTGGAGCCAGCAGTTCACCACCTGTACAACGTAGCTGCCACAGAGGCTGGAGCCAGCAGTTCACCACCTGTACAACGTAGCTGCCACAGGGGCTGGAGCCAGCAGTTCACCACCTGTACAACGTAGCTGCCACAGGGGCTGGAGCCAGCAGTTCACCACCTGTACAACGTAGCTGCCACAGGGGCTGGAGCCAGGGGAGAAAGGAGACCACAAGGGTCCTGAGAGCAAAGGAAGAGGCAGCCAAAATAGGCTCAAGCTGGCTATGGATCAAGATGACGTAAAATGAACTAACAAGATTCCCTTAAACTATTCAGGCCGCCCAATTGCCCACAGTAAGAAACTCAGAGATAGGTTTAGAAAGTGTCCAAAAGGATAAACAGGCAACAAAGCAACCCCCCAAAATGCGTAACACGAATTGCTTTCTTATAAGCGGGTTTTCTTATAAGCGGGTTCAACTGTACATAGCATTTAGAGTGTTTCGGCTTTTGTAAAAAAAATATTTGTACTGTTTATATGTGCATCCACAAAAATGTGTGGGTTTTTTAAAAACCAATAAATGTTTGATTTTGTGAATCTTCAGGTTTGTTTTTCCAAGCCTATATGAAAGTACAAGCAATGTTTACAATGTTTTTCAGACTGTAAGGCAATACTTTTCCCCAGACTAAGACCCCTGCGCATAATGATAATGACTAATAAGTAAAAATCTGAATTTTGTGTAAAATTATTGTGGGGGAGGGGGGGCCTTGTAATAAGTAAAGGTGAAGATCCACACCCCCTCTTTGATTTCTCTGTTCTTTCCATTTCTTTCAGTCTTGCCTTTCTTATTGCATATTGAGTACTTCACTTCAAGCTCTATCGTTTACTATGTTTAACGTTAATTTTTATTCATTTACATAATTAAAAATATCCATTCAATAATAATAGAAGATGACGGCAAGACGGAAAGAATGCAATGAACCAAGACTGGGACAAATGCTCTGCAGCTGTTGTGTGTATTGCGCTACATATAGAGGAGGGGGGTGGGGGGTTCCTATTAGATAATGGCCTTTATTATGACTGTGATTAATTATTCAACAAAGATAATTAGCTTAAAAAGTTAATAAAATACAGTTAAATGTTTGCTAAGAAAGGCAAGTCTGAAAATGCCCTGAGAGCCGAGAAATTGAAGGGGGGGGGGGGGGATCTCTACATTTACCAGTGTGCCTTGTTATAGTCTCAAAAATATTGTTAAAATTGTCTTTGGTGTGTGAGTTGTGTCTATGTTCTGGAATGCCTGCAAGAAGTGCCTATCTGCCTTCTGTATTCCTCTAGTGATAGGTCATTGTTGCTGGCACCCCTCATTCTGTACTTCAAGCCCTTGTCAAAATAAAGTACTTCTTTTTGTAGTTGGCATTTCCTTTTTTTTTACCTCCCTCCTCTCTCTCTCTCTCTCTCTCTCTCTCTCTCTCTCTCTCTCTCTCTCTCTCTCTCTCTCTCTCTCTCTCTCTCTCTCCTCTCTCTCTCTCTCTCTCTCTCTCTCTCTCTCTCTCTCTCTCTCTCTCTCTCTCTCTCTCTCTCTCTCTCTCTCTCTCTCTCTCTCTCTCTCTCTCTCTCTCTCTTACTTTCTCTTGTGTGACGCAGAAGTTCTTGGGATACATGTTTCACCTCAAAAGTTCCAGTAAGGACTCTTTAACAATATACATAATCACAAACTAGGTTACAAAATTAACTATTCACACAAGATTGAGAAGAAAGTTATCAATCAAATAGCTGCATATGCATTTTCAAACAGCTTGAGAGTTTGATGGGCTAGCAAGGTGTGTTTTTTCTTGATAATTGTTCATTTACCAGTATTTTTATGTACTCAGTGTGGATTTTACACAGATAATCTTAACAATGTCCAGCTATACTCTCAGCCCTCTCCAAGAACTGTAGTACCATTATCATGATGCTCACCAGAGGTGACACTGCACTGCTGCCAAAACTTGTAGAACATGTTCAGTTCTGATCAAAATCAGTGGAAATTTAAGTCAGAATTGAAAGGGCTTAAATTTAATATTGAAATAATATCCTTCCTCTTTTTCTGCCAGGCCATATGACTAATGGTGAGTTACGTGTCTGTCCATTTTTCAGTTTTCACTGGTCTCACCACTGCATTCTGATTCAGCTCACACATGCCAATTTCAGAGGAGCTCATAGGAGAACATTATTTGGAAGATTTTGTTTTCAAAAAAGGCAGGGGGATAGGCCAATTACTCATATAGTAAATGACAGAAAGGAAAAGGCAGACTCAAGGAGAGTGACGGATTAGAGGAAGTTACTTCTTTGATCACTCAATAAATGGGCCCATCATGTTCATTTTCGGCTGAAGAAAATCTTTGTAAATATTTCTAGAACAAAGGCTAGAGAATGGACCAGTAAGGCAGAAAGAGTTTTACTGCAGATGACAGTACGCACAGGAAAAAGGCACTAGCTTCCAAGTGAGTGACGGATTACAGAAAGTCACCAGCAACTATTTGTACAAAAGCCCTCACTCCCCCCCCCCCTTATCCCCATGGGGGACAGAGGAAAATAGAAGCACAGAAGGTGGGGGAACACACACCCTCCCCACGTACACCCACACCCGGTCCCCACTCGCTGCCCCGGTATCAGATATCCAATGTTTTGAGATCTAAAAACAATCTTTAAAACGGCATTAGTGAAATGATACTTACCATCTCTGACAATTCTGCTGATTTTCATTTGGAGTTGAAAGGCTCTCAAGCAGAAGATATTTAGTTAATCAAAGGTACACAACACACACTGGATGGAAAGCGGGCAAAGAAATGCACAGATGGGAGGACTAAAAGGACTGCTGTTGTTTCCAGGTCACCGCCATGGGGTAAGTAAGGTACGTATGCATGTCTGGTCGTAGGGGTTTTAGCCTCTTCGGGCTCCTCAACCTTATTATTTTGAGGGAGCTTGGCTGTAAAAGGGGTTCATGATAATTTCTTGCGGAAAAAAAAGAATGTACCAACAAAATGCATTCTCACACACTGACTTAAATATATATTAAAAATAACTCCATTCACATAAGCTTCTTTTGTGCAGGGGTTGGCCTACCTTCACCAGAGACTATATAAGCTTTCTATCAAAAACTAAAGAAATATTAGATTTGGCGTCCTCTTGACCCGATCAAAGGGTACATTATGGGACATGGCTAAATACGGGGCTGGCCTATGTTCAGTCAAGTGGAGGGTTTTATATTTGGCTACTATTTAATTTAAGTCATAACGTGGATTAACTCAATAGTACCATTATTTATAGCATATTTATAGCAGGACACACTAACTACAGAGCTCAGTTATAACGTGGATTAACTCAATAGTACCATGCATTATTTATAGCAGGACACTAACTACAGAGCTCAGTGATAACGTGGATTAACTCAATAGTACCATGCATTATTTATAGCAGGATTAACTCAATAGTACCATATTATTTATAGCAGGACACTAACTACAGAGCTCAGTTATAACGTGGATTAACTCAATAGTACCATGCATTATTTATAGCAGGACACTAACTACAGAGCTCAGTTATAACGTGGATTAGCTCAATAGTACCATACATTATTTATAGCAGGACACTAACTACAGAGCTCAGTTATAACGTGGATTAACTCAATAGTACCATGCATTATTTATAGCAGGACACTAACTACAGAGCTCAGTGATAACGTGGATTAACTCAATAGTACCATGCATTATTTATAGCAGGACACTAACTACAGAGCTCAGTTATAACGTGGATTAACTCAATAGTACCATGCATTATTTATAGCAGGACACTAACTACAGAGCTCAGTTATGCATAGAGGAGTGCATAAAGGGGGAGATTGACATAAACAAAATTCCGCTATGTCTCATCAAATTGAATGGAAACCAATTAACAACAAGATGTCAAGCTATTGATAGACATTATTTCAGTTGACACTCCTATCCACAAACCATCCTTATTCCCCTCACTAGGCTACAACCTCCATCCCACATCTTTTCAAACAACAAAATCATTAGGCCTGTGCCTAAATCACAAAACGGATCAGTTTATCTTTTCGGCCGCTCGCGCAGTACAATCAAAGACTGCGCGGTACAGTACAATTGGTACAATTAAGTACATATGATGGAGGAATTTATAACGAAGGAATTACAATGCATCTATTCACCATCACTGTTTGGACCTGGTAGGCCTATTTGAAACAGTAACGAGGCATAGGCCCTACATAAACCTATAATCCTGCGTGCACCTGTGCCACATATGCCTAGGCATGTATGTGTGCAGAACTAATGATCCATCGCATATACCGTCTCTGTACGTGTGCACAGTAGGCATATGCACATATCTATGCACTTTACACTCACACACACTCTTACGCTCGCGCCTGAAGGCGCCTCTAATAGCATATGATATCCTTGTGTGGTGCGTACATGTATGTGTGTGTCAGTGCGTGTGTGTGTTACTATATCATGATATTAGACGGGTATGTGATGGTGTGTGTGTGTGTGTGTGTGAGAGCGAGCGAGAGAGTGTGTGTTTATGTCAAACGTGTGTGTTCGCTTTGTATTGCATTTTTGTTTGAATGCATTATGAATGCTAACGTGTGTGTGCGCTTTGATTTGATTTATATCAAGATTCAGCGCCGTATAAATACTGTATGTTGTTGTTGTTGGTGTGTGTGTGTGTGTGTGTGTGTGTGTGTGTGTGTGTGTGTGTGTGTGTGTCAATTCATCACAACGATGCATGGGGGAGGCCTAGATGCATTGTCACAGCGTGTGATGCTTAAATTTACGTGTCCTTAAGACATATGTTGAGAAAGGGTACAATCGGGAAACTCATGCTAGAAAGATTGCTTGTGCTTGTTACACTGGTAGGGTCGTAGTTATGGTTTCGGACCATATAACCCTAACCTTAGGGTTTCTCACACTGTTTGCCGTCTCTTGCAAACAGACTGCCCCTGTGTGTGGGCCTCTGTCTCTCTATATCACCGTCATTGTGCCCACTATGTCCAAATCGGTGCCTCTGTGTGTGTGCCTCTGTCTCTCTATATTACCGTCATTGTGCCCACTATGTCCAAATCTCTCTGTGCCTCTCTGTGTGTGCGCGCACACTCACGCATTGGCCTACATAATCCTACAAGCCCATACAGTTATTGAGTGGATGTTTTACGTCCTCGTAGCAATTGTTCCTATTAGGGACAAGTTTCTGCATGGGTCGTCGTCGTCCTGAAGTCAATACAATGTTTAGGGTTAATAATAATAATAAAGAATATTTATATAGCACTCATGGCGCTTTACAAAAACTAAGAATCGCCCCACATACAAAATTACAGACATATCAAACATACTCAAACGCGCTCGCATGCCCACCCTCACCCTCATGCTGTGACATATTCATAGACATAAAGACATGCATCTACGCATAACACACAAACGGGTCCACACACACGCACACGTACGCGCGCGCGCGCGCACGCACGCACACACACACACACACACGTGCTCCCCAATCCTCTCCTCCCCATCCGCACACACATCATTCACGCAGACCCACAGCATTTCAATAAGTGATGTTCAAGGGTTCTGTTCAATCTTTATCTAAAGTGACAAGACTTGGGCGCTTTCTACAGTGTTGTGTGTGCATAAAATTGCGTTCCTGTGGCATTTTTTAAAATTAATTGGTGGTTAAGCCCTTTGATCGTGATAAGTGTATGTGCATAAATATTGAGGACAACATTTATTGTTTATTTTTCACTAGGGATATTAAAAAAAGCGGGGAACCATAGGCCTACAAATAATTGTTTGCCTGTTTTTCACAGTGGTACGTAGGTCTACTAACTGTTCCATTCTTCTCAAATGATCCAGACAGTGTGTAGGCCTACCGTTTCCAGATTTATTCCCTGAAAGTGGTTAATCAAAAACATCCACGTACGTCCAATTATGGCCTAAACGTAGGCACATAGTTATGATATAGGCCCGAGACTCCAGGCGCACCCACGTGAAAAAGACATAGACGCATACCGCATACCGCTAGTCCCAAAATCCATAATACGCAAGTCTCACATAGCCTACCGCTATTCCTGAAATCATCTCTCCCCGTGTCTGTCAAACTCCGATAAACACACGCGTGTGCACGCACTCACATACACACACATGCCCATCCAGTGTTTAACTATTACATGCACGTTATACTGACGTGGGACTAGCGGTACGCCGACACACGCACATGCATGACGCAGAGAGAGAGAGAGAGAGAGAGTAGTTGTAAGGACTTGTTTAGTTTCTCTCACTTTTTGGGCAATCAAATGTTGTTTTGCCATGTCACATGTGAAGCCCCTCCCCCTTGGTATATAACTTTGTGCTGATGATGGAGTGCAAGAATCCCTTTTCTGATTCAGACCAAGAGGACGTAAAACACCATTTTTGTCGTCGTCGGAGTGCAAGAATGTATGATATGATATATGAAAAAAGGCTTTGTAGGCTTTTTATAGCCTTTTGCCCTCTACATATTACTTCATTTCGTTTTTGATAATCGGCGTAAAAACCGATGGCTACTGATATAATTTAATATAGGATTTTCTCCGAGTGAAAGTGAAAATTGGTGGCAGTAATGGAAAGTATTCCACTTGTAGGAGGAATGTAGAAACTTAAGGTCAATGTGAGAGCAAACAAAAATTCAAAGTATATATTTCAGTTATGGTATTAATGGTGTGGGTCTTCTTCTAGTCACTCACCTCTGTGCAATTCAGGTCACGCGGATAGCTTGTTGCCGTTAGTGCAGCACCACTCTTTTCTTAGTTGTGGGTGGGATGGATTCCAGGGAAACCTAGCCATCAGTGTGGTTCATACCAGGCAGTGGGACTCTGCTCTTATTGACTTTATACTGTCTAGGGTCGTTTTGCGTTCACAATGTGCACGGTTCAGCCTTGCTTACAAGTCCCCATCTGAACACTTTTGGGTTTGCTTGGTTTGGTTATACCATGGGATTACAATCAGGAGAATGATGAAGAACATACTGAAAAGTGTCGTCAAATTATGAAAGAAAGAGAGAGAGAGAGAGAGAGAGAGAGAGAGAGAGAGAGAGAGAGAGAGAGAGAGAGAGAGAGAGAGAGAGAGAGAGAGAGAGAGAGAGAGAGAGAGAGAGAGAGAGAGAGAGAGAGAGAGAGAGAGAGAGAGAGAGAGAGAGAGAGAGAGAGAGAGAGAGAGAGAGAGCGAGCGAGCGAGCAAGAGTAGCCATGTTGAAGATATATCATCTTCATTTGAATATGGTGAAAGTCAGCTCTGTCATAACAATGTGTCCTAATTTTCACATATAAATTGAATGTCCTTTCTTGGCCCATTCTCCTGCCTTAAAAAACAAACTTTCCAGATAATTGTTCTCATTTGATATCATCCGAAATAGGAATGTGTCGGCTGTACACAGCAGAGACCAGTGAAAAATGAAAACCGGACACATACATACCTTGACCATTATGGCCACATCATCATATGGCCTGGTAACACAGAAGAAGAAGAAAAAGAAGAATGTCCTTTCAGTTTCAGTATACTTTTTTTCCCAATGTGTTCCAGCAACCAGCATTGAAATTGTGCTTTATTCTTTTACATATGTGTATCTGGCAGTCTCTTCTTCCTGGACTGTTCTTTGTTAGTATTCAGTGATCAGTTTCTCTTTTCCCTTTGTGCTTTCATAAAACAATCTTTGTGAATATTGATCACCCCATTTTCTTCACTCTTTCTAATGCTATTTGAGGATGTAAAATAACAAAGACATGATTTAAAAAATAAAGCAACAAAACTTGTATTACTGTCTACAGTCAATTTATGCATGTGAACTTGTTTAGATAATAATTATTGGCAAGATGAACAGTGACAGACCTGTTTACCTCCTACATTAGTCTTGAGTAGTCTGGATAGCTGAAATGAGTAGTTTTTGGTGTGAAATGAGTAGTCCTCTTCATTAAACCATGAAATAATGTTAACTGAAAATGAGTAATTATAGCATTTTTTTCAATTTTGAAGAGTAGTAGAGGTCCAAATTGAGTAGAATACTACTCGAAAAGAGTAGAGTAAACAGGTCTGCAGTGATGTTTGGAGAGGCCCAGTCATGGGCCAATTTGATTACATGACTCCCCCATGGGGATACCGGGGGGTCTTCTGTACAACCAATTCTGGAAGTTCTGTGCCTGTAACTTCTAATCTGTCTGTCTTTGACTGCCTTTTTCCTTGCTTTGTCTCATCTACTATCTTTCAGACTGTTTGGCCCATTCTCCTGCCTTTCCCCCCAAAAAAAAAATCTTCCATATAGTTTCCTCGTTTGAGCTCCTCCGAAATCGGAATGTGTCGGCTGAATGCAGTGAGGAGACCAGAGAAAACTACAGAATGGACACACACATACCCATTGTGGCCTCAGAACGCAGAAGAAGATTACATGACATTAAGACAATCTTGCCTTTCATTTTAAATTAATTTATTAGTACACTTATGATTATCATGTATTTTCGGAACTATAAGGCGATCCTATTTTGAAGACTGGAACTCATGCGAATAGTCATAATAATAATAAGGTAGAAAACTACAATATTATAAGGAAAACAACATTTTGTATAGATTTTATGGGCTGCACCTTACAATAAGATTCGTCTTATAGTTCATAAAATACAGTTGTCATTCTGAGTTCTTCCACACCTCTCATTCAAGGCTTTCTTGCTTGCTGCACAGCAGTTAGTTGGAGATTGTTCGATAATTTTAATCTTTCACTCAAGCCTGAAAAGACAGAAGACATCACAGTTTCTTTATAACAAAATAATCTCCTCCCATGTTCATACACATGTGCACAACTTAAGAAATTTCTATAATGTACAAGGGATTCCACATGCATAAATAATATATCTTACATAAAAAAACAAAAACAAAAATAACAAAACACACGCACACACACACATGCACGCACGCACACTCACTCCCACGTTAACATAAAAAGACACACACATGGGCGCGAGCGCACGAAGTGTGCGGACGCACACACAAATAAAATGAACGTTCTGCACTCACATATTTACATAGCCTAACACTTAGCGTTTCATGCACTGGATACAGAGAAAGACAGAGTGGGAAGAACAGATGGGGAGAGGGTGGAGGGCTTTAGGAGCGTTTGAATAGGACAGTCTTTGTGGCAGTCTTGAAGGCTGCAGGTGAAAGTGAATGCCTAACACTCGCAGGAAGGCTGTTCCATACAGTTGGTCCCTGAAAGGAAAACGCTCGCTGACAAAACGATTTTGTTCTAGCAGATGAAATACATAAAAGACGAGTGTCAGCAGATGAGCGAAGTTAACGGGAAGGGGTGTAGATGGGGAGGATGTCTGACAGATATTGCCGTCCAGTACTAGAGACAGAAGAGAAACAGATTGAAGCCAGCTTATAGTCAATACGACTCTGAACTGTTACAGTGGAGGGACTGTAACAGGGGAGTAACATGCTGACGTCTAGATGTCCTGCAAACAAGTCTGGCGGCACTGTTCTGGACCTTCTGTAGCTTGTCCAGAAGGTACTTTGGCGAGCCACCAAGAGACTGTTGCAGTAGTCCAGTCTCGACAGAACTAACGAGCAGACCAAAGTTTTAGTGGCTTCAGTGGAAAGGAAGTGCCTGATCGAGCTAATTTTACGAATGTCCAGATAGACCACCTAACAGATATTCGAGACATGCTGCTTGAACGCGAGGGTGGGGTAAAATGTAACACCAAGGTTATGGGCCTGAGACGAAAACGAAATATTAAAACTCCCAATGCTAATGGAAGAAGGGTGGGAAGGGTGATTTTGGAGTCTCGGAGTGGCAAGGAGCATAACTTCTGTTTTTCCATCATTTAGCTGCAATTTGTTCACAGTCATCCATTCTTTCAAATCTTGGACACAGTTTTAGGTACTGCTGACAACGTCTTTGAGTTCAGATACAGAGCTCGATTTATGCAGCTGCGAGTCGTCAGAGAAGCTCTCATGCAACAAAGAGTGCCGGTCAATAACATCAGACACAGGTCTGATGTACAGAGAGAACAGAAATGAGTAACTGAATAAGTAATTAAAGCTAGCAATTGTTTAAAAATTAAAGAATGATTGAATAAAGGACTGCAAAACAGGAAGCAGTAATATACAGTAATAACTCTGTACAAAATATCTTTCAAGACATGGTAACAGTCCCTCCCCCCATACCCCACCCCCTCCCACATTAGTTTCTTGCGTTACACCTCTTTACCTGCCATACAGCTCCACCCCACCCACCCTCTCTGTCATGTCCTTACCCCCCTGCCACACCACAGGAAGACATTTCCAGCTTGCACACTCTGCGACACATGACGCCCGAATACTGATGGCACAGTCTGATGGTGGACGGCACAAAGGACTGGGAGGAAGCAGCAGGTCCGTGTCCTCAGGTCGCTATCTCAGTATCTGGGCCGTCAGCATGCTGTACAGTGGATGGGATGGGTAGAGGACAGCTTGGATCCAGCTGACTGCCTTCCTGTAGTGGTGGGCCAGCAGGTCTATCAGGGGACGCTATCTCAGTATCTGGGCCGTCAGCACGCTGTACAGTGGATGGGATGGGTAGAGGACAGCTTGGATCCAGCTGACTGCCTTCCTGTAGTGGTGGGCCAGCAGGTCTATCAGGGGACGCTCAGTGATGCTGCTGATGGTTCTACTCAGCTTGTGCAGCATGGAAGAGTCCCCTGCACACAAGTTGCAAAAAACGTAGAGGCTGTTTTAGGTTAGGATGCTCTCCACTGTCACCTGGTAGAATGCTGTCAGATAATTTTCTATAACAGTCCAGTTTAAAATTGAGGAAATTGCCCAGGTACTTGTACTGCTGGACGAACTCAACCCGATCACCGTTGATCTGCTGGGAAAAGAGGAGCTAGGATTTTTTTTTGGAAGTCTACCACAACTTCCTTCATCTTGCTGACATTCAGTAGCAGGTAGTTTTCCTGGCACATTTCTAAGTTGATTTACACTAATTTCAAGAACAACCCTGCTGGTTTTAACATTTCCTGAAATCAGGAAATGTCCTGTAAAATCTTATGACTGAGTAAGATGACAATTGTTGCCAGGTGACTGGCTTTTGTAAAGCTGTATTCAAAGACACTATCTTCAAGAAAATGGAAAAATAGGTCCTCACCATTGTGTTTACATCCTGCCAAGCAGCACAGTTCGTTGGATCCAGGCGCCCCGAAGTCTTCAACAGCTGTCTAGGTTCTGCTGGAGTCTTGCGCCAGCTGAAGGACATACAATTTATCTAATAGCAACAGATTCCATGGGAATAATCAAATGACAAATATATTACTTTTCCATGGGTGCAACTACTTCAAAGGAAAAAAACCTGAAAGGCCGGGGTCTAGGGGTAATGTCCCCCTGCAGCTGAAGAAAAAAATGATTTATGAAGGTATTTTAGTTTGCTTTTTCCACAATTTATACAAATGCTTATTTTAAAGTGTTTGAAAAATACAGTAGACACACAAAGATCTTGTTTGACAAATTAAAAAAAAAGGAAATTCCTTTTCTGGTAAAATTCAAAAACAGGAAATCCTTGTATTCCAGGAAAAGTTGCACCCATGCTTTTTTTATTTATTTATTTATTTATTTTTAACAACGATAAAATACCTACATTTTATTCCTACAAAACAATTGCTTTAGCATCTTCATTGTAACAACCATTTTCAAATCAGGAAGGGGGGGGGGGGATTAAAAAAAAAACCCAGAAAAATAAATATGGCAACAAAGCTAGCATAAACTTAGTTCTTAAAATAGATGAACAAACTGCACTATGCATTCAAAAAGATAAAAAAAATAATGTAATGGTACCTCCCCAACATAATAGAAAGAAGGTTACATATATAGGGCACTGAAGGAAAACTGAAGGAGTTTTAATCTGAAAGATGGCTGCAGTCACACACTAATCAACCCTATAAAAATTTGCCTTGGCATAAAGCTGTGTCAGACCAATTGACATAAGCTAGAACACCAAGGCTACATCAAAATGATATGTTCTGCATAGTTATGCAGGGATTGTCTTAAGCCTTAGCAAGCGCCTAGCATAACATCATCAATTCAAAATCCTCTGAAGTCGGAGTGTGGCTGGGGTAAACAGAAACAGTCACACACATAGTGTTCTCATCCCTAGCAGGTGCATTTGTACCATGTTGTGATGATCCCTGGAGTCTTTAAGCCAAATAATGACAACAACAACAACAACCACCCTACAATAATGACATTTTGCATTATTTTACAATCTCAACATCACTCCAATTGACCAAATAATAAAATGGGTTGTTGATGTTGTTGTCGTACCCTGGCTGACTCCAGGGATCATCCCGACAGCCGAAGCACTTGAACACTATGGTACAAATGCACCAGTCAGGCATGAGAACATAAAGCATGTGACCGTTTCTGATTACCCCAGCACTTGGGCAGCCACACTCCGACTTTGGAGGAATAAAATGGGTAAAAGTATTTACATTCTCTCAATCCTGAAATGACATGTTTCACTACTATGTTCTCTGAATCTTCCCAACCCTGAAGTGGTGACCACATTAACAAATACTGTCCAGTGTGTGTATGTGTATGTGTATACAGGATGGGTTGGAATAGTGTCAGAATAGCAAAAACAGTGACAAAATGATAAGTCAACATTGAAGGAACTGACATTTTATTTTGAGATGGACAATATTTTAATCTGGGACCCAAAAATTATTGTGAGTTACCCAGTGTTTTTGAGCTGCTGTTTTTTTACTTGTCAGAATTGCACTGTATATCATTTGTGTTTGATTTGCAATCACTCTTGACAGAAATGTTGATTTTATATTACCATGGATCTGGATGACAAGATGGCCAACCCTGAAGACTCTTCCTAGCAGCCTTTTCAATCCTAATTTTAGGAGCATGCCTGAATAATGTTATTCTTAAGCTGCCAGAGAACTCATGATATTTTTCATTTCCACAAAAAATCAATTAAAGGCCAATTACATCCCAATCTCCAATCCAATTGTTTTGATACACTGCATTTTGTCTGGGAAAAGGTTTATAATTATTACTAAAGAAACAAGAAGGATAATCCTTTTCAGAGCTTCAGTTTATCTAGGGGTCCGTGTCAGTGAACTCTTTGTGTACAGCCAAGGGTCATGTGACCCATGAATTCTGAAACTGCTAACTGCCGTCCATGAAGTCAATCTGAAGCTCTGAATTTTTAGCATGCCTATCCATTGTTCCTCATTTCCTCCTCAAATAAACATGACTCCCCGGAAGTCGGAGTATGACCGCCAATGTGGCGGGGGCCTTTAAAAACAGCCATTCACGTAATCTTCCCACCCAAGGCCATGATAAATGTTCACATGGCACTGGGTGTGCCCCCAGAGCGTTTAAGCTGGGGAACGCAAACAACAAGAACAACAACATGACACGACACACAGACACTCACCTGAGCAGCATGAGGTCCAATAAAACTAGAAGACAGTTGCCCAGTATGTCACCCTTTTTCATGTGGGCAATTTGTATCTTGTGACACTGCAAAGCAAAACAAAAATATAAAAATATCATCAAAACATATCCCAATGTATATTTTTAAATTCCTGAATGACAATCCTGAACAACTCCAAAATGTTCGGAAATCTACTTTTATTGATACATTGTACAAATTCAAAACAGAATTAACTACAAAAATAAGTTCTTCACTGAAACATACACCTTCGCTTAAGGCTATGGCAGGCCCATTTACATAGGCTAGAACACTAGGGCTACACCAAAATGTTGTGCTATGCATAGCTATGCAGAGATTGTCTTTAGCTCCTAGCATAACATGATCAGTCTCCAAAATTCTCCGAAGATGGAGTGTGGCTGCCCACATATCGGGGTAATCAGAAACTGTCACACACACAATGTTCTCATCCCTAGCTGATGCATTTGTACCATAGTGTTCAAGTGCTTCCACTGTTGGGATGATCCCTGGAGTCTTTTAGCCAGGGTACATCAATAACTGAAAGAACGAGTGACAGATTAATTTGCTCTCTCACTCACACTCACAAACAGGTAAACACACACAAACAGGCACAGAACAAAGACACGTAAACACACACACTGACACACACATGCTGTTGCACATACACATACAGTTAAAAACACACACCAGTACACACACACACATGTACATACATACAGAGTTGAAACCACACACATACACATATAAACACACATAGAGGTGAAAACACACATGCATACACATTCAAACGTGTACACACACACAGAGTTGAAAACACCCACTTCCCCCGCAGGGATACTGGGAGGGTACAAACGCTAACTCCCTACTATAATTTGTTACTCTCTTTTGACTGTAATTTTCCTCCAAGTTGCATCATTTACTATTTTTCTATCTTGCCTTTTTTCTATCTTGCCTTTTTTCAAGATATTCCTACAAATATTTTCTTCAGCTAAGATGGACATGCTGGGCCTAACTATTTTTGAGGCGCATAACAGCAGCATGACGTATCTGTGCTCATAATTGGCAGGAAACTGAGCGACTGATGAAGAAGAACAAAACACACTCATGCACACATGCACATATGTATGTGTACACACATTATCATACACTGATACAGAGTTGAAAACACACACATGTTCATGCGGACAACGCACACAACCCAACAACACAAAGACCCAGGCTAAGCTTCACTCACCGACACAGGGGTTCAGTGAAGGTTCTTGACATTTCCTCTTCTGGCAGACTGGAAACAGCTGTGCGCTTTCCAGGATGCTGGGTCACTGGGTGAGTCTGTTTTGCTTCCATGACTGGAACAGGACGAAGCTGCTCCCTGATCACCAAAAGTCTGAAAATTGTATTGTTTAAAAAATATTATCACTTTATCACATTGTTCGATACTGATGATTTCACTTGTAATATCATCTTTAAAGTTTAAAATAAATCCACAAAACAAACATCAAACAGAAAAAAAAATCCATCCACAAACAGACAAATATATATATATATATATTTTATACGGTTAATGTTTAAGTTCGAATTATAAGGTTGTTTCTCTGATGAAGGTCACACCACCACCATAACCATAACCATAACATAAGTACTTCTACAATTAAACTACATTGTATTTAAAGACAGATTTTCATATTACTTTATGATCAACATACATAACTGGGTGTTATCTAGAAAGCCATAAAGTCTTGATCCCTTACATCTTGAGGTAATGAAATACTACTTTAGTAGTGTATAAATTTGAATTGAATCTGTGAAATAGTTCAAAAAATATATTGGATTGACAGGCACATGTTCAGCCTTTTAGTTTTATATGTGTACTAGTGGGAGGAAGTCCAAAAACTTGGTAGTAGAATTCTTTAAAAAACTCAAACCAGGAATGAACAGGCATGGTAGTGGGGGCAAAGTGGTTTTCAAGGAAAATGGCCAGGGGTCCAGGGGGCCGAAGAAAATCTAATAACATTCAATAAATCAGTGAAATTTTTCACTTTTTCAATGCATTTTTTAATAATTTTGTTTCAAACTGTTTCGCGGATTTTCCGTGATTCACGGAGGTCTACCATGCCTGAATCAGTGAACGAATGATCGTGAAAACCAAAAACCTAAAACTTCCACAAAATGTATTGAGAAGGCAGCCACCAATTCTTGATGTCATCTTCAACAGAACACAATTATGTCAAAACCTTCAACCAGGAATAATTGTTGAACAGGTTTTTTTTGGTGGGGTGGGGTACATTAAGCCTGTCATCAGGAGAAGAAAATGACGTCAAAATCCCCAAACAAGATTATTCACAATTGCAGAAACTTTTGTTGAGCAGGAGTCAAGTGTGTGTGAGGATGGGGTGTGAGTGGAGGTGTTAGTGTGTTTAGTTTTACTTTAAGTCTAGGTTCGCACAAATCACATCCTTGCTTACAAAACGTGCAATGACGGAGGTCGTTCTACTTCTACATGAATAGATTTAAACACCTATGAAAAAAACAAAAAGAATAAATTATTAATTAAATGTCCACCAGTTGCACAGCACGTCAGTGGTACAGGAGGATCAAAACTCAAAAGTAACACTACTAAAGTGCCAGGTCCAGACGGTATCAGCCCTAAAGTTATCCAGGGCTCTGAGATGAGCATGCTCCAGCCCTGACTCTGCTCTACATGTTCTCCATCTCCACAGGCACCATACCACAGGACTGCACACATCACCCCAGCGTTAAAATAGAGCGAAAGATACAGACCAGAGAGCTATCACCCTATCTGTCTCACCAGCATCCCATGCAAAATCATGGAACATATAACCTCATGAGTACCATCATGGGATTTGCTGAATGAAGACAACAGCATCATATGCCAGCAGCAGCACGGATTCCGTAGGGGACGGTCCTGTGAAACTGAAAGCCAGTTAATGAGTCTAGTGGATGAGCTCACCGATAACTTGGACAAACTCCCGCTCCCGTCATGGATTTCTCCAAGAACTTCGACAAGGTGTACATTCTCTATTTGTCCATAAACTGAGTCATTACGGTTTGAGAGGCCAGGTCAACAAGTGGGTGAGGAACTTCCTTGCAGACCACAGGCAGGCAGTAGTGGTTGAGGGGGCCACATCACGATTTGTGCCAATAGAATAGGGAATGCCTCAAGGATATGTCCTGGGACCCACCCTGTTTCTGCTGTACATAAACAACCTGCCCCAAGGACTCTCAGCTTCAACACGCCTCTTCGCGATACACGCTCTGCCACAAACCTCTCACCTTTCCCACTGACCAGCAAACCCTGCAGCAGGATCTTGACAGGCTGGGAAACGCGCTGGCTCATGTCTTTTCACCCTGAGAATTGCCAGTCGATACGATTCTCACAGAAGAGGAATCCCACAAAAGGCAGTTACCACCTTCATGGGCACACCCTCAGCAACACTGGTGAGATAAAATAATTGGGTGTCACCTTATCTCACGATTTACACTGGGACTCCCACATAACAATCATCGTGAACAAAGCCAACAAGACCCTAGGCTTCATCCAAAGAACAAAAAAGGTCTGGAGCATCGAGATCAAAGACAGAGCCTTCCAAGCCATGGTAAGACATGCTCAAATACTCCAGCAGTGTGAGGGATCCCTACACCATCAAAAACGGCAACAAGATCGAGGCAGTGCAGTGAAGGGCAGCATGATGGGTTGTCAATCGGCATCGACAAACGTTCAGTGTGGAAAAAATTTACAACCAACTCGACTGGTCTCCACTTGCTGAGCAACGAAAGAAGGTTGAATCACCACCTTCTTCAAACACCATCGTGGAGAGGTGGTCATCAACTCTTCAAAGAAGCCCACCCTTGTCTTCCCACAAGATCTACTCGGCACCTACATGTTGAGGCATACCAACTGCCAGCACTTCCCTCGGTCGGACCAATGCCGAGCGGAACCTAGTTCCATCCATGGTAGTAACATCAGCCTCGGTGGAAGCCTTCAAAAATCAACTCCAACTATAACTCCCACCTACCCCCCCTCCCCTGCCACCTCCCTCCACATTTCCCACCTTACCTCCCACTCCCTCTGCTGCCACCACCCTTGCTACATCCTACTCTTTTTCTGTCCACCCCCCAACCCAACCAAATGATGAAGTTGGCAACCAGAATGAAGAAGAAGGGGAAGAACCTGCCAGACTCCACCCTTCCTCATCCCTCTTCCATCCCTATCCTCTTTCCAATATTCGGCATCTGCATTAATAGTTGATACGGCCACATTGTCGTGATTGTGGCATAAACATAAAGAACTTCGGGAAAGCATGCCCTAATCTAAAGTTTTTTATATATGACCTGGTCAGCCAGTGCTCATTCAGCATGCAACCAGTATACTAAGGTCCAACACATCAGGTGAATAATTGAAACCTGTGACAAAAAAGAATTATGAAGCTATTATTATTGTTATTATTAGCATGGTTACGTTCACATTTTATCCTTTAATCTTTTAAACAGAAATTTGTGATAGGCAGTTTTAAATGAATTAATACTGGGTTTTTGCTTTAAATAAGATGGCAAGGAGTTCCACAGGTTTCCACCTGAGAAAGTTTATAAACTTGAGAGAGAAGAGAGAGAGAGAGAGAGGAGTGTTTCCAGAGAGAGAAGAGAGAGAAGACTTGAGAGAGAGAGAGAGAGAGAGAGAGAGAGAGAGGAGAGAGAGAGAGAGAGAGAGAACACAAACGTTTTTTTTAATCCAGGGGCCGTTTTGGTAAGAGAAGGGCCGTTTTCATCTTGAGTACAGCCCCCGGGCCGTTTTCATAACAAGTAGGGCAGGCCAGCTTCCTACCCCGAACCATCAAAGCATGTAATGACCTCTCCCATCAGGCTGTTGAGGCGGAGACTCTGGACACCTTTGTGTCTAGGGCAACTGTCTCTCAATAACCATACTACGCTTCACCCTCCCCCCTTCTCCTACTGCCCCCCCCTCCTCCCACTGCCCCCCCCCCCCCCCCCCCCCCCCCCCATTCAGTTAGCTTAGGTGGTTCCTGTCCGATTCGGCATCATGTTGGGGGTTACGCTGAACGGTCCCTGACTGGCTGGGTCACGTAGAATAGAATAGGTGGGTGATTATCTTATATACTAATCTGCCCTTTCTCCCCCCCCCCCCTCTCCTTCTCTCTTCTTCTTATCTATAGATTAGGGCCGAAGTATTCCGCGCATATTTTCCCGTAGATCCCCCTGAATTTACAGTGACAGAATAATCAGCAAATGATTGTGGTCGCTTTGTCTTTGAGGAAAGGAAGGCTTCCTACGGAGGAACCTGAAGATAGCCTCCACTGAACTGCGAGAGAAAGCCTACATGGCATTTGTCAGACCTCTCCTTGAGTATGCATGCACGGTCTGGGACCCCTTCACTCAGAAGAGTGTATACTACAGTATAGACAAGGTGGAAGCAATCCAACGCAGGGCTGCCAGATTTGTCTTAAAAAGTTAAATAGATACCATAGCCATAGGACAGCCAGCGTTACTGACATGCTAGAGGCTCAGATGGAATCCACTGCAGCAATGCCAACAAGCCACCAGACTCACCATGCTGTATAAAATACTCAATGGCATGGTGAGTGTGAACAGGAGCAAACTGCAAAGTCATACCTCAGCCTGAGCGGCAACGTAGGGGTCATTCACAACAGCTCCTAATCCCCCAGCGTCGGACGCAGTACCGTCAAAGCTCCTTTTTTTCCACGAACAATCAAGGAGTGGAACGACCTGCCAACACCCGCAGTGGAGGCCAGAACTCCAGAGAGCTTCGCAGCCGGAGTCTGGAAGTTCCTCAAAGGACACCCGCCTACTGCACCTGCTGCGGCTGGTGGCCCCACTCAGGTCATCAGTCTAACAACCAAGCAAAAGCCCCACCTCCCTTCCCCCCCTCTCCACTCTCCCCTTTCCCAGCAGATTCCCATCAAGCTAGGCGTTTTCCTTTTGTCTGTCCTCTCTTCTCTTTCTTTAATCTTTGGCCTCCTGGCCCTTTCTTCCGGCATATGTGGGTGAACCTCCCCGGTTCCGTGGCATAATAACCAGTGTGTTGATTGTGGCTACGTACTGCGAAGAAGAAGAAGAAGAGGAATTAAAGAAGGCCAGTTTTGGTAGGGACCGTTTTGGTCAGGGGTCGTTTTCTCCGGTCACGCCAGCGACATTCAACTTCTGCAGACTGCTCAATGTAATGACAAATATTTAAGCATTTAGGTCGGCAGTATCCCTTAAAACACAAAAAAGAAAATGCTGTGTATCTGCATGCGCCCTATTACTTACTTCTGGAATTGTATAAATTCCACAAAAACGATTTGGAAGTAGGCCAAATGGAGCAGACCCAGGTCCATAACCCGGAAGCGCAGCGAAAGAGCACCACGCATCTGCGATGACACTAATAGTTCATTGGATAATATCATGGATGCTATATTTAGTCCATGATAATATTTATATCATTCTCATTGGCTAGGGTTTTTCGTTTCATTAGTGCTCTGATTTCACAGATAGGCCTAGCTCATCGAGAGGAAGAAGAAGTGACTGCAGGTGCGAGCGGTGATGCTGGTGTCAGTGGGATGTGTGCTTCGACAGAAAATCAAGAAAATGTGATGCCTTTGACTTTGAATATGGAAGAGAGAATGACTGTGAGTGCAGATAGGGGAAGAAAACGAGTGACTGGGGTGACAGCAGGACTTGCCCGTGGAAAGAGAGGTAGGGTGTGCGTTGCAAGGGGGCGTGGAAGAGCTCGTGGGTGTGCCCCAGCAAGAAGCAGGCCTGGCATTGCACAGTTCGCTGGAAAGTTCGCCCAGCCCAACCAGCGAAGACCTACCCAACTGCCTTTCACTGGCAATTGTGGCATTCGGGTGCCTACAGAGGGTTACGAGCCTATAGACTATTACAAGCTGTTTCTCACGCAAGAACTAATGCAGCTCCTGGTGGAACAAACCAATCTGTATGGGGAACAAACACTGGCTGAGGCAAGGAGAAGGCCAGGGGGCCTGAAGAAGTACAGCAGGGTCTCCAAGTGGCAGGACAATGAAACCAACCAGGAGGAGATGGAGAGGTTTCTGGGTCTGACTCTGCTGACAGGCCTTGTCAAGAAGCCAGAGAGCTCTCTCCTTGTACTGGTGCAAGAACACCCTGTTTGCCACCCCTGTATTCAACGACGTAATGCCAAGGAACAGGTACCAACTGCTGATGCGTATGCTCCACATCAACGACAACAGCCTGGAGCCCCAACGTACAGACCCCAACAGAGACCGCCTCTTCAAAGTCCGCCCTCTTGTAGAGAAGCTGCAAAGCGCATTCAAGACTGTTTACAAGCCAGGGCGGCATGTGGCCATAGACGAGTCCTTGCTGCTGTGGAAGGGGGCTTTGCTGTTCAGGCAGTACATCCCACTGAAGAGAGCCAGGTTTGGGGTGAAGATCTTCCACCTGTGCGAAGACTCGGGCTACACCTACCGATTCCATATTTATACAGGTATGCATACAAATGAACAATTTTGCTATTATTTGATTTGTTCTCTTTTCTAATAAAACAATTTGGAAAAAATAAGTTCATTTTATAGAGAGCAAAATAATGTACAGTGTATGACTGGATCTAGATAAGTGATTGAATGAAGGAAGGAAAAAGCGAGAAACAAATAAATAAATAAGTAAACTTTAAGCGTGATGAAAACCCCCAACAACCTCTCTCCATCTTTCTATAACATTCACACAAGTGCACCCATAGACACAAACATTTTTTTCTGCACAATTTGCACAAATGACAGTAAATATTTGAAATTGATATAAGTTCTTTGTTGCTTACATACATGTATGAGTAAGTAAATACTGAAAATATAGAATGATATCATTATAATAAAGTAATTCTTAGAAAAATATACATAGGTGATGAATACATTTTGTAAGTAACAATATTCATGTACAGACATGCCACATTCTTACACTTGTCCATGTGTGAACACACACACACACACACACACACCACACACACACTGCTCTGTCTCTCTCTCTCTCTCTCGTCTCTCTCTCTCCGTGTCTCTCTCTCTGTCTCAGTGCATGCAGCAATATGATTTTATTTCAGGAGCCCAGGACCCAGCCTTCAACATCAATGATGGCATCCCACCTGAGGCCAGACATCTGCCCATGAGTGAACGGATGGTGGTGCATATGATGGGCCCCTTGCTGAACCAGGGCTACCATCTCTACATGGACAGTTGGTATTCTGGACTGAACCTTTACAGGTAGGCCTACAGTGACTAGTAACAGTGAACGGATGGTGGTGCATATGATGGGCCCCTTGCTGAACCAGGGCTGCCATCTATACATGGACAGTTGGTATTCTGGACTGAACCTCTACAGGTAGGCCTATAGTGACTAGTAACAGTGAACGGATGGTGGTGCATATGATGGGCCCCTTGCTGAACCAGGGCTACCATCTCTACATGGACAGTTGGTATTCTGGACTGAACCTCTACAGGTAGGCCTACAGTGACTAGTATTAGTAACAGTGAACAGATGGTGGTGCATATGATGGGCCCCTTGCTGAACCAGGGCTACCATCTAGAGCTACATGGACAGCTGGTATTCTGGACTAAACCTCTACAGGTAGGCCTACAGTGACTAGTAACAGTATGTAAGGTTGCTCTCCTCTCACTCCCTTCTTTTCTCAGTGTGTATGGGGGGGGGGGGGGGGATGGGGGGTGAGGGGGGGGGAGGGGGGGGGGGAGGGGGGGGGTGTGAAAAGTGATGTCATATATATAACTGAAACTAATAAAAGCATAATCACCAACTAAGGGCTTGTTCAGGATAAAAAATATTTTTTGACAACAGAATTTGATGTTTTGTGTGAGGGAGGATGATTTGTGTTTAGCTAGGTGTGTATGTTTTCTGGAATAGATGCATGTTACTTGTTAGATTCCCAAAACCATCAGCTTTTATGAAGTTTGTGTGTTTGTGTGTGTGTGTTGTGGTGTGGGGGTGTGTG
>CM065706.1:37192814-37223767 GCA_017654935.2 Phymorhynchus buccinoides | reverse complement strand
ACACAGAAGGTACTGCAGTTCCTACTGTAGTCGCGACCCGTCCACACAGAATGTACTGCAGTTCCTACTAAAGTCGCGACCCGTCCACACAGAATGTACTGCAGTTCCTACTGTAGTCACAGACCCATCCACACAGAATGTACTGCAGTTCCTACTGTAGTCGTGACCCGTCCACACAGAATGTACTGCAGTTCCTACTGTAGTCGCGACCCGTCCACACAGAATGTACTGCAGTTCCTACTGTAGTCAGAATGCACTGACCCGTCCATCCACACAGAATGTACTGCAGTTCCTACTATAGTCATGACCCGTCCACACAGAATGTACTGCAGTTCCTACTATAGTCATGACCCGTCCACACAGAATGTACTGCAGTTCCTAGTAGTCACGACCCATCCACACAGAATGTACTGCAGATCCCTGTAGTCCGACCCGTCCACACAGAATGTAACTGCAGTTCCTACTGTAGTCGTGACCGTCCACACAGAATGTACTGCAGTTCCTACTATAGTCGTGACCCGTCCACACAGAATGTACTGCAGTTCCTACTGTAGTCATGACCCGTCCACACAGAATGTACTGCAGTTCCTACTGTAGTCGCGACCCGTCCACACAGAATGTACTGCAGTTCCTACTGTAGTCGCGACCCGTCCACACAGAATGTACTGCAGTTCCTACTGTAGTCGCGACCCGTCCACACAGAATGTACTGCAGTTCCTACTGTAGTCGTGACCCGTCCACACAGAATGTACTGCAGTTCCTACTTTAGTCGTGACCCGTCCACACAGAATGTATTGCAGTTCCTACTGTAGTCGCGACCCGTCCACACAGAATGTACTGCAGTTCCTACTGTAGTCGCGACCCGTCCACACAGAATGTACTGCAGTTCTACTACTTAAGTCGCGACCCGTCCACACAGAATGTACTGCAGTTCCTACTGTAGTCGCGACCCGTCCACACAGAATGAACTGCAGTTCCTACTGTAGTCGCGACCCGTCCACACAGAATGTACTGCAGTTCCTACTAAAATTGAGGCACCCGTCGTTTAAAGTTGCACCCATCACCAATGTGTTAAGGCACACCCTCGTTGATAAGGCGATACACACCTCGCAAAAGAAAGTCGAAGTTTGAAGCCCATACACGTCCTGTAAACGCTTACCGACCTCCATTGCTGTTGTCATAAACGAGTTGGCTCCCTTCTCAAATAATCGAACTTCCGTTTTTTGCGACTTCCGGTTGTTGTGTTTGGACTTTTCTTCGCGCAAACTGGTAGAATTATGGCATATTAAGCTCTACAACTATGCTTTTTACATCCAATGAAGGGTTATGGCATCTGTTGGACGGTATCTCGGACGATAATAGGGATTTTGAAGCATTTTAACGTGAGTATTTGTCGTATTGGCGACTCGTTGCCACTTTCGATGTTGTGACTCACAGTAGTAGACTGTACTTCAAATGCACCAACTTTTCAATTCTTCAGAGATGGGGTACAGAGCTCAGCTATTCACTGAGATTTATCTTTCGTACTATATAATTAGTATATATATATATATATATATATATAACAAAAAAATAAAGAAAACTACAGCAAATCCGTGGTCGTTCCAATTTTAATTCAAGCTTTCGAGAGGGTGTCCTCTCTTCTTCAGGAATGACACACACTGGTAAAGAAAGATATATGTAGTATGAAAGAAAAATCTCAGTGAATAGCCAGCTCCGTACCCCTACTCTGAAGGACTGAAAAGTTGGTGCATTTGAAATGCAGAATAATTTGCTTTGATAAAACTTTTCTGTGTCCAATGTCTTTATTTGTGAACCTCAAAAACAAAACCAGTTAATGTTAACTTTGAGTAATGTTCCGTGTTAAAAAAAAATGCACTAACTTTTCAGTCCTTCAGAGTAGGGGTACGGAGCTGGCTATTCACTGAGATTTTTCTTTCATACTATTTTTATCCTTAATTTGGACATCATCTCAGTAGTTGGCCCTCTCTAGTCATGTCTATTAGGTTTTGAAATTAAAATTTCAGAACATTATTATTTTGTTCATTTTACATAAGATTTTCATAAGATTTTTACTATTTCTGGTTTAACTTTGTGCTGCTTTGCTTTTATTGTGGATTTTCGATTTGATGCAAAGAAGACACCATTCTCTTGTAGAATGTCTTTTTACTCAGGTTGGCATCCACTGGACAGTCAATTTGCAGGCCAATCATGCAAACTGATGAGATCGTCTCAAGATCGAAACAGCTGTCTTTGCATAAGGCACTGTCCCTCCCCCATTGGGAGAAAAAGTAGATCAGCACATTTTTTTTTGGGGGGAACACGGAACATTACTCAAAGTTAACGTTAACTGGTTTTGTTTCTGAGGTTCACAAATAAAGACATTGGACACAGAAAAGTTTTATCGAAGCAAACTATATATATATGTGTATATACTGTGGTTCTCAGAGGGTTGGACTTCACACTATTCTGGTGCCTGAAGTAAAGTTGATTATGTTTGAATAATTTCTTCAAGATCTCTTTAATGATTTATTTAATGGAACCCTGTCTCACAACGATTAATTATTTTCCAGGCAAAACGATGGTGCACATCTTCCTGGCCGTGTGTCTGCCTCATCTGGAATCCTGCTTAGCCACTGAGCCAGCAGTTCACCACCTGTACAACGTAGCTGCCACAGGGGCTGGAGCCAGCAGTTCACCACCTGTACAACGTAGCTGCCACAGGGGCTGGAGCCAGCAGTTCACCACCTGTACAACGTAGCTGCCACAGTGGCTGGAGCCAGCAGTTCACCACCTGTACAACGTAGCTGCCACAGGGGCTGGAGCCAGCAGTTCACCACCTGTACAACGTAGCTGCCACAGGGGCTGGAGCCAGCAGTTCACCACCTGTACAACGTAGCTGCCACAGGGGCTGGAGCCAGCAGTTCACCACCTGTACAACGTAGCTGCCACAGGGGCTGGAGCCAGCAGTTCACCACCTGTACAACGTAGCTGCCACAGGGGCTGGAGCCAGCAGTTCACCACCTGTACAGAGTAGCTGCCACAGGGGCTGGAGCCAGCAGTTCACCACCTGTACAACGTAGCTGCCACAGGGGCTGGAGCCAGCAGTTCACCACCTGTACAACGTAGCTGCCACAGGGGCTGGAGCCAGCAGTTCAGCAGTTCACCACCTGTACAACGTAGCTGCCACGTAGCTGGAGGCTGGAGCCAGCAGTTCACCACCTGTACAACGTAGCTGCCACACTGGAGCCAGCAGTTCACCACCTGTACAACGTAGCTGTACAACGTAGCTGCCACAGGGGCTGGAGCCAGGGGAGAAAGGAGACCACAAGGGTCCTGAGAGCAAAGGAAGAGGCAGCCAAAATAGGCTCAAGCTGGCTATGGATCAAGATGACGTAAAATGAACTAACAAGATTCCCTTAAACTATTCAGGCCGCCCAATTGCCCACAGTAAGAAACTCAGAGATAGGTTTAGAAAGTGTCCAAAAGGATAAACAGGCAACAAAGCAACCCCCCAAAATGCGTAACACGAATTGCTTTCTTATAAGCGGGTTTTCTTATAAGCGGGTTCAACTGTACATAGCATTTAGAGTGTTTCGGCTTTTGTAAAAAAAATATTTGTACTGTTTATATGTGCATCCACAAAAATGTGTGGGTTTTTTAAAAACCAATAAATGTTTGATTTTGTGAATCTTCAGGTTTGTTTTTCCAAGCCTATATGAAAGTACAAGCAATGTTTACAATGTTTTTCAGACTATAAGGCAATACTTTTCCCCAGACTAAGACCCCTGCGCATAATGATAATGACTAATAAGTAAAAATCTGAATTTTGTGTAAAATTATTTGGGGGGGGGGGGGGGGGGGGGGGCCTTGTAATAAGTAAAGGTGAAGATCCACACCCCCTCTTTGATTTCTCTGTTCTTTCCATTTCTTTCAGTCTTGCCTTTCTTATTGCATATTGAGTACTTCACTTCAAGCTCTATCGTTTACTATGTTTAACGTTAATTTTTATTCATTTACATAATTAAAAATATCCATTCAATAATAATAGAAGATGACGGCAAGACGGAAAGAATGCAATGAACCAAGACTGGGACAAATGCTCTGCAGCTGTTGTGTGTATTGCGCTACATATAGAGGAGGGGGGTGGGGGGTTCCTATTAGATAATGGCCTTTATTATGACTGTGATTAATTATTCAACAAAGATAATTAGCTTAAAAAGTTAATAAAATACAGTTAAATGTTTGCTAAGAAAGGCAAGTCTGAAAATGCCCTGAGAGCCGAGAAATTGAAGGGGGGGGGGGGGGATCTCTACATTTACCAGTGTGCCTTGTTATAGTCTCAAAAATATTGTTAAAATTGTCTTTGGTGTGTGAGTTGTGTCTATGTTCTGGAATGCCTGCAAGAAGTGCCTATCTGCCTTCTGTATTCCTCTAGTGATAGGTCATTGTTGCTGGCACCCCTCATTCTGTACTTCAAGCCCTTGTCAAAATAAAGTACTTCTTTTTGTAGTTGGCATTTCCTTTTTTTTTCTCTCTCTCTCTCTCTCTCTCTCTCTCTCTCTCTCTCTCTCTCTCTCTCTCTCTCTCTCTCTCTCACCCTCCCTCTCTCTCTCTCTCTCTCTCTCTCTCTCTCTCTCTCTCTCTCTCTCTCTCTCTCTCTCTCTCTCTCTCTCTCTCTCTCTCTCTCTCTCTCTCTCTCTCTTACTTTCTCGTGACGCAGAAGTTCTTGGGATACATGTTTCACCTCAAAAGTTCCAGTAAGGACTCTTTAACAATATACATAATCACAAACTAGGTTACAAAATTAACTATTCACACAAGATTGAGAAGAAAGTTATCAATCAAATAGCTGCATATGCATTTTCAAACAGCTTGAGAGTTTGATGGGCTAGCAAGGTGTGTTTTTTCTTGATAATTGTTCATTTACCAGTATTTTTATGTACTCAGTGTGGATTTTACACAGATAATCTTAACAATGTCCAGCTATACTCTCAGCCCTCTCCAAGAACTGTAGTACCATTATCATGATGCTCACCAGAGGTGACACTGCACTGCTGCCAAAACTTGTAGAACATGTTCAGTTCTGATCAAAATCAGTGGAAATTTAAGTCAGAATTGAAAGGGCTTAAATTTAATATAGAAATAATATCCTTCCTCTTTTTCTGCCAGGCCATATGACTAATGGTGAGTTACATGTCTGTCCATTTTTCAGTTTTCACTGGTCTCACCACTGCATTCTGATTCAGCTCACACATGCCAATTTCAGAGGAGCTCATAGGAGAACATTATTTGGAAGATTTTGTTTTCAAAAAAGGCAGGGGGATAGGCCAATTACTCATATAGTAAATGACAGAAAGGAAAAGGCAGACTCAAGGAGAGTGACGGATTAGAGGAAGTTACTTCTTTGATCACTCAATAAATGGGCCCATCATGTTCATTTTCGGCTGAAGAAAATCTTTGTAAATATTTCTAGAACAAAGGCTAGAGAATGGACCAGTAAGGCAGAAAGAGTTTTACTGCAGATGACAGTACGCACAGGAAAAAGGCACTAGCTTCCAAGTGAGTGACGGATTACAGAAAGTCACCAGCAACTATTTGTACAAAAGCCCTCACTCCCCCCCCCCCCCCCTTATCCCCATGGGGGACAGAGAAAAATAGAAGCACAGAAGGTGGGGGAACACACACCCTCCCCACGTACACCCACACCCGGTCCCCACTCGCTGCCCCGGTATCAGATATCCAATGTTTTGAGATCTAAAAACAATCTTTAAAACGGCATTAGTGAAATGATACTTACCATCTCTGACAATTCTGCTGATTTTCATTTGGAGTTGAAAGGCTCTCAAGCAGAAGATATTTAGTTAATCAAAGGTACACACACACACTGGATGGAAAGCGGGCAAAGAAATGCACAGATGGGAGGACTAAAAGGACTGCTGTTGTTTCCAGGTCACCGCCATGGGGTAAGTAAGGTACGTATGCATGTCTGGTCGTAGGGGTTTTAGCCTCTTCGGGCTCCTCAACCTTATTATTTTGAGGGAGCTTGGCTGTAAAAGGGGTTCATGATAATTTCTTGCGGAAAAAAAAGAATGTACCAACAAAATGCATTCTCACACACTGACTTAAATATATATTAAAAAAAACTCCATTCACATAAGCTTCTTTTGTGCAGGGGTTGGCCTACCTTCACCAGAGACTATATAAGCTTTCTATCAAAAACTAAAGAAATATTAGATTTGGCGTCCTCTTGACCCGATCAAAGGGTACATTATGGGACATGGCTAAATACGGGGCTGGCCTATGTTCAGTCAAGTGGAGGGTTTTATATTTGGCTACTATTTAATGTAAGTCATAACGTGGATTAACTCAATAGTACCATGCATTATTTATTAACTCAATAGTACCATGCATTATTTATAGCAGGACACTAACTACAGAGCTCAGTCATAACGTGGATTAACTCAATAGTACCATGCATTATTTATAGCAGGACACACTAACTACAGAGCTCAGTTATAACGTGGATTAACTCAATAGTACCATGCATTATTTATAGCAGGACACACTAACTACAGAGCTCAGTTATAACGTGGATTAACTCAATAGTACCATGCATTATTTATAGCAGGACACTAACTACAGAGCTCAGTTATAACGTGGATTATGCATTATTTATAACGTGGATTAACTCAATAGTACCATGCATTATTTATAGCAGGACACACTAACTACAGAGCTCAGTTATAACGTGGATTAACTCAATAGTACCATGCATTATTTATAGCAGGACACTAACTACAGAGCTCAGTTATAACGTGGATTAACTCAATAGTACCATGCATTATTTATAGCAGGACACTAACTACAGAGCTCAGTTATAACGTGGATTAACTCAATAGTACCATGCATTATTTATAGCAGGACACTAACTACAGAGCTCAGTTATAACGTGGATTAACTCAATAGTACCATGCATTATTTATAACTACAGAGCTCAGTTATAACGTGGATTAACTCAATAGTACCATGCATTATTTATAGCAGGACACACTAACTACAGAGCTCAGTTATAACGTGGATTAACGTGGATTAATAGTCAATAGTACCATGCATTATTTATAGCAGGACACTAACTACAGAGCTCAGTTATAACGTGCAGGATTAACTCAATAGTACCATGCATTATTTATAGCAGGACACTAACTACAGAGCTCAGTTATGCATAAAGGAGTGCATAAAGGGGGAGATTGACATAAACAAAATTCCGCTATGTCTCATCAAATTGAATGGAAACCAATTAACAACAAGATGTCAAGCTATTGATAGACAGTATTTCAGTTGACACTCCTATCCACAAACCATCCTTATTCCCCTCACTAGGCTACAACCTCCATCCCACATCTTTTCAAACAACAAAATCATTAGGCCTGTGCCTAAATCACAAAACGGATCAGTTTATCTTTTCGGCCGCTCGCGCAGTACAATCAAAGACTGCGCGGTACAGTACAATTGGTACAATTAAGTACATATGATGGAGGAATTTATAACGAAGGAATTACAATGCATCTATTCACCATCACTGTTTGGACCTGGTAGGCCTATTTGAAACAGTAACGAGGCATAGGCCCTACATAAACCCATAATCCTGCGTGCACCTGTGCCACATATGCCTAGGCATGTATGTGTGCGGCTAATGATCCATCGCATATACCGTCTCTGTACGTGTGCACAGTAGGCATATGCACATATCTATGCACTTCACACTCACACACACTCTTACGCTCGCGCCTGAAGGCGCCTCTAATAGCATATGATATCCTTGTGTGGTGCGTACATGTATGTGTGTGTCAGTGCGTGTGTGTGTTACTATATCATGATATTAGACGGGTATGTGATGGTGTGTGTGTGTGTGAGAGAGCGAGCGAGAGAGTGTGTGTGTGTGTGTGTGTGTTTATGTCAAACGTGTGTGTTCGCTTTGTATTGCATTTTTGTTTGAATGCATTATGAATGCTAACGTGTGTGTGCGCTTTGATTTGATTTATATCAAGATTCAGCGCCGTATAAATACTGTATGTTGTTGTTGTTGTTGTGTGTGTGTGGTGTGTGTGTGTGTGTGTGTGTGTGTGTGTGTGTGTGTGTGTGTGTGTGTGTGTGTGTCAATTCATCACAACGATGCATGGGGGAGGCCTAGATGCATTGTCACAGCGTGTGATGCTTAAATTTACGTGTCCTTAAGACATATGTTGAGAAAGGGTACAATCGGGAAACTCATGCTAGAAAGATTGCTTGTGCTTGTTATACTGGTAGGGTCGTAGTTATGGTTTCGGACCATATAACCCTAACCTTAGGGTTTCTCACACTGTTTGCCGTCTCTTGCAAACAGACTGCCCCTGTGTGTGGGCCTCTGTCTCTCTATATCACCGTCATTGTGCCCACTATGTCCAAATCGGTGCCTCTGTGTGTGTGCCTCTGTCTCTCTATATTACTCTGTGTCATTGTGCTCACGCATTGGCCTACATAATCCTACAAGCCCATACAGTTATTGAGTGGATGTTTTACGTCCTCGTAGCAATTGTTCCTATTAGGGACAAGTTTCTGCATGGGTCGTCGTCGTCCTGAAGTCAATACAATGTTTAGGGTTAATAATAATAATAAAGAATATTTATATAGCACTCATGGCGCTTTACAAAAACTAAGAATCGCCCCACATACAAAATTACAGACATATCAAACATACTCAAACGCGCTCGCATGCCCACCCTCACCCTCATGCTGTGACATATTCATAGACATAAAGACATGCATCTACGCATAACACAAACGGGTCCACACACACGCACACGTACGCGCACGCGCGCGCACGCACGCACGCACACACACACACGTGCTCCCAAATCCTCTCCTCCCCATCCGCACACACATCATTCACGCAGACCCACAGCATTTCAATAAGTGATGTTCAAGGGTTCTGTTCAATCTTTATCTAAAGTGACAAGACTTGGGCGCTTTCTACAGTGTTGTGTGTGCATAAAATTGCGTTCCTGCGGCATTTTTTAAAAATTAATTGGTGGTTAAGCCCTTTGATCGTGATAAGTGTATGTGCATAAATATTGAGGACAACATTTATTGTTTATTTTTCACTAGGGATATTAAAAAAAGCGGGGAACCATAGGCCTGCAAATAATTGTTTGCCTGTTTTTCACAGTGGTACGTAGGTCTACTAACTGTTCCATTCTTCTCAAATGATCCAGACAGTGTGTAGGCCTACCGTTTCCAGATTTATTCCCTGAAAGTGGTTAATCAAAAACATCCACGTACGTCCAATTATGGCCTAAACGTAGGCACATAGTTATGATATAGGCCCGAGACTCCAGGCGCACCCACGTGAAAAAGACATGGACGCATACCGCATACCGCTAGTCCCAAAATCCATAATACGCAAGTCTCACATAGCCTACCGCTATTCCTGAAATCATCTCTCCCCGTGTCTGTCAAACTCCGATAAACACACGCGTGTGCACGCACTCACATACACACACATGCCCATCCAGTGTTTAACTATTACATGCACGTTACACTGACGTGGGACTAGCGGTACGCCGACACACGCACATGCATGACGCAGAGAGAGAGAGAGAGAGAGAGTAGTTGTAAGGACTTGTTTAGTTTCTCTCACTTTTTGGGCAATCAAATGTTGTTTTGCCATGTCACATGTGAAGCCCCTCCCCCTTGGTATATAACTTTGTGCTGATGATGGAGTGCAAGAATCCCTTTTCTGATTCAGACCAAGAGGACGTAAAACACCATTTTCGTCGTCGTCGGAGTGCAAGAATGTATATGATATATGAAAAAAGGCTTTGTAGGCTTTTTATAGCCTTTTGCCCTCTACATATTGACTTCATTTCGTTTTTGATAATCGGCGTAAAAACCGATGGCTACTGATATAATTTAATATAGGATTTTCTCCGAGTGAAAGTGAAAATTGGTGGCAGTAATGGAAAGTATTCCACTTGTAGGAGGAATGTAGAAACTTAAGGTCAATGTGAGAGCAAACAAAAATTCAAAGTATATATTTCAGTTATGGTATTAATGGTGTGGGTCTTCTTCTAGTCACTCACCTCTGTGCAATTCAGGTCACGCGGATAGCTTGTTGCCGTTAGCGCAGCACCACTCTTTTCTTAGTTGTGGGTGGGATGGATTCCAGGGAAACCTAGCCATCAGTGGGACTCTGCTCTTATTGACTTTATACTGTCTAGGGTCGTTTTGCGTTCACAATGTGCACGGTTCAGCCTTGCTTACAAGTCCCCATCTGAACACTTTTGGGTTTGCTTGGTTTGGTTATACCATGGGATTACAATCAGGAGAATGATGAAGAACATACTGAAAAGTTTCGTCAAATTATGAAAGAAAGAGGCCACAGAGAGAGAGAGAGAGAGAGAGAGAGAGAGAGAGAGAGAGAGAGAGAGAGAGAGAGAGAGAGAGAGAGAGAGAGAGAGAGAGAGTAGCGAGCAAGAGTAGCCATGTTGAAGATATATCATCTTCATTTGAATATGGTGAAAGTCAGCTCTGTCATAACAATGTGTCCTAATTTTCACATATAAATTGAATGTCCTTTCTTGGCCCATTCTCCTGCCTTAAAAAACAAACTTTCCAGATAATTGTTCTCATTTGATATCATCCGAAATAGGAATGTGTCGGCTGTACACAGCAGAGACCAGTGAAAAATGAAAACCGGACACATACATACCTTGACCATTATGGCCACATCATCATATGGCCTGGTAACACAGAAGAAGAAGAAAAAGAAGAATGTCCTTTCAGTTTCAGTATACTTTTTTTCCCAATGTGTTCCAGCAACCAGCATTGAAATTGTGCTTTATTCTTTTACATATGTGTATCTGGCAGTCTCTTCTTCCTGGACTGTTCTTTGTTAGTATTCAGTGATCAGTTTCTCTTTTCCCTTTGTGCTTTCATAAAACAATCTTTGTGAATATTGATCACCCCATTTTCTTCACTCTTTCTAATGCTATTTGAGGATGTAAAATAACACAGACATGATTTAAAAAATAAAGCAACAAAACTTGTATTACTGTCTACAGTCAATTTATGCATGTGAACTTGTTTAGATAATAATTATTGGCAAGATGAACAGTGACAGACCTGTTTACCTCCTACATTAGTCTTGAGTAGTCTGGATAGCTGAAATGAGTAGTTTTTGGTGTGAAATGAGTAGTCCTCTTCATTAAACCATGAAATAATGTTAACTGAAAATGAGTAATTATAGCATTTTTTTCAATTTTGAAGAGTAGTAGAGGTCCAAATTGAGTAGAATACTACTCGAAAAGAGTAGAGTAAACAGGTCTGCAGTGATGTTTGGAGAGGCCCAGTCATGGGCCAATTTGATTACATGACTCCCCCATGGGGATACCGGGGGGTCTTCTGTACAACCAATTCTGGAAGTTCTGTGCCTGTAACTTCTAATCTGTCTGTCTTTGACTGCCTTTTTCCTTGCTTTGTCTCATCTACTATCTTTCAGACTTTTTGGCCCATTCTCCTGCCTTTCCCCCCAAAAAAAAAAACCTTCCATATAGTTTCCTCGTTTGAGCTCCTCCGAAATCGGAATGTGTCGGCTGAATGCAGTGAGGAGACCAGAGAAAACTACAGAATGGACACACACATACCCATTGTGGCCTCAGAACGCAGAAGAAGATTACATGACATTAAGACAATCTTGCCTTTCATTTTAAATTAATTTATTAGTACACTTATGATTATCATGTATTTTCGGAACTATAAGGCGATCCTATTTTGAAGACTGGAACTCATGCGAATAGTCATAATAATAATAAGGTAGAAAACTACAATATTATAAGGAAAACAACATTTTGTATAGATTTTATGGGCTGCACCTTACAATAAGATTCGTCTTATAGTTCATAAAATACAGTTGTCATTCTGAGTTCTTCCACACCTCTCATTCAAGGCTTTCTTGCTTGCTGCACAGCAGTTAGTTGGAGATTGTTCGAGAATTTTAATCTTTCACTCAAGCCTGAAAAGACAGAAGACATCACAGTTTCTTTATAACAAAATAATCTCCTCCCATGTTCATACACATGTGCACAACTTAAGAAATTTCTATAATGTACAAGGGATTCCACATGCATAAATAATATATCTTACATGAAAAAACAAAAACAAAAAAAAAAACACGCACACACACACATGCACGCACGCACACTCATTCCCACGTTAACATAAAAAGACACACACATGGGCGCGAGCGCACGAAGTGTGCGGACGCACACACAAATAAAATGAACGTTCTGCACTCACATATTTACATAGCCTAACACTTAGCGTTTCATGCACTGGATACAGAGAAAGACAGAGTGGGAAGAACAGATGGGGAGAGGGTGGAGGGCTTTAGGAGCGTTTGAATAGGACAGTCTTTGTGGCAGTCTTGAAGGCTGCAGGTGAAAGTGAATGCCTAACACTCGCAGGAAGGCTGTTCCATACAGTTGGTCCCTGAAAGGAAAACGCTCGCTGACAAAACGATTTTGTTCTAGCAGATGAAATACATAAAAGACGAGTGTCAGCAGATGAGCGAAGTTAACGGGAAGGGGTGTAGATGGGGAGGATGTCTGACAGATATTGCCGTCCAGTACTAGAGACAGAAGAGAAACAGATTGAAGCCAGCTTATAGTCAATACGACTCTGAACTGTAGCCAGTGGAGGGACTGTAACAGGGGAGTAACATGCTGACGTCTAGATGTCCTGCAAACAAGTCTGGCGGCACTGTTCTGGACCTTCTGTAGCTTGTCCAGAAGGTACTTTGGCGAGCCACCAAGAGACTGTTGCAGTAGTCCAGTCTCGACAGAACTAACGAGCAGACCAAAGTTTTAGTGGCTTCAGTGGAAAGGAAGTGCCTGATCGAGCTAATTTTACGAATGTCCAGATAGACCACCTAACAGATATTCGAGACATGCTGCTTGAACGCGAGGGTGGGGTAAAATGTAACACCAAGGTTATGGGCCTGAGACGAAAACGAAATATTAAAACTCCCAATGCTAATGGAAGAAGGGTGGGAAGGGTGATTTTGGAGTCTCGGAGGGGCAAGGAGCATAACTTCTGTTTTTCCATCATTTAGCTGCAATTTGTTCACAGTCATCCATTCTTTCAAATCTTGGACACAGTTTTAGGTACTGCTGACAACGTCTTTGAGTTCAGATACAGAGCTCGATTTATGCAGCTGCGAGTCGTCAGAGAAGCTCTCATGCAACAAAGAGTGCCGGTCAATAACATCAGACACAGGTCTGATGTACAGAGAGAACAGAAATGAGTAACTGAATAAGTAATTAAAGCTAGCAATTGTTTAAAAATTAAAGAATGATTGAATAAATGACTACAAAACAGGAAGCAGTAATATACAGTAATAACTCTGTACAAAATATCTTTCAAGACATGGTAACAGTCCCTCCCCCCATACCCCACCCCCTCCCACATTAGTTTCTTGCGTTACACCTCTTTACCTGCCATACAGCTCCACCCCACCCACCCTCTCTGTCATGTCCTTACCCCCCTGCCACACCACAGGAAGACATTTCCAGCTTGCACACTCTGCGACACATGACGCCCGAATACTGATTGCACAGTCTGATGGTGGACGGCACAAAGGACTGGGAGGAAGCAGCAGGTCCGTGTCCTCAGGTCGCTATCTCAGTATCTGGGCCGTCAGCATGCTGTACAGTGGATGGGATGGGTAGAGGACAGCTTGGATCCAGCTGACTGCCTTCCTGTAGTGGTGGGCCAGCAGGTCTATCAGGGGACGCTATCTCAGTATCTGGGCCGTCAGCACGCTGTACAGTGGATGGGATGGGTAGAGGACAGCTTGGATCCAGCTGACTGCCTTCCTGTAGTGGTGGGCCAGCAGGTCTATCAGGGGACGCTCAGTGATGCTGCTGATGGTTCTACTCAGCTTGTGCAGCATGGAAGAGTCCCCTGCACACAAGTTGCAAAAAACGTAGAGGCTGTTTTAGGTTAGGATGCTCTCCACTGTCACCTGGTAGAATGCTGTCAGATAATTTTCTATAACAGTCCAGTTTAAAATTGAGGAAATTGCCCAGGTACTTGTACTGCTGGACGAACTCAACCCGATCACCGTTGATCTGCTGGGAAAAGAGGAGCTAGGATTTTTTTTTGGAAGTCTACCACAACTTCCTTCATCTTGCTGACATTCAGTAGCAGGTAGTTTTCCTGGCACATTTCTAAGTTGATTTACACTAATTTCAAGAACAACCCTGCTGGTTTTAACATTTCCTGAAATCAGGAAATGTCCTGTAAAATCTTATGACTGAGTAAGATGACAATTGTTGCCAGGTGACTGGCTTTTGTAAAGCTGTATTCAAAGACACTATCTTCAAGAAAATGGAAAAATAGGTCCTCACCATTGTGTTTACATCCTGCCAAGCAGCACAGTTCGTTGGATCCAGGCGCCCCGAAGTCTTCAACAGCTGTCTAGGTTCTGCTGGAGTCTTGCGCCAGCTGAAGGACATACAATTTATCTAATAGCAACAGATTCCATGGGAATAATCAAATGACAAATATATTACTTTTCCATGGGTGCAACTACTTCAAAGGAAAAAACCTGAAAGGCTGGGGTCTAGGGGTAATGTCCCCCTGCAGCTGAAGAAAAAAATGGATTTATGAAGGTATTTTAGTTTGCTTTTTGAACAATTTATACAAATGCCTATTTTAAAGTGTTTGAAAAATACAGTAGACACACAAAGATCTTGTTTGACAAATTTAAAAAAAAAAGGAAATTCCTTTTCTGGTAAAATTCAAAAACAGGAAATCCTTGTATTCCAGGAAAAGTTGCACCCATGCTTTTTTTATTTATTTATTTATTTATTTTTAACAACGATAAAATACCTACATTTTATTCCTACAAAACAATTGCTTTAGCATCTTCATTGTAACAACCATTTTCAAATCAGGAAGGGGGGGGGGGGGGATTTAAAAAAAACACCAGAAAAATAAATATGGCAACAAAGCTAGCATAAACTTAGTTCTTAAAATAGATGAACAAACTGCACTATGCATTCAAAAAGATAAAAAAAATAATGTAATGGTACCTCCCCAACATAATAGAAAGAAGGTTACATATATAGGGCACTGAAGGAAAACTGAAGGAGTTTTAATCTGAAAGATGGCTGCAGTCACACACTAATCAACCCTATAAAAATTTGCCTTGGCATAAAGCTGTGTCAGACCAATTGACATAAGCTAGAACACCAAGGCTACATCAAAATGATATGTTCTGCATAGTTATGCAGGGATTGTCTTAAGCCTTAGCAAGCGCCTAGCATAACATCATCAATTCAAAATCCTCTGAAGTCGGAGTGTGGCTGGGGTAAACAGAAACAGTCACACACATAGTGTTCTCATCCCTAGCAGGTGCATTTGTACCATGTTGTGATGATCCCTGGAGTCTTTAAGCCAAATAATGACAACAACAACAAACAACCCTACAATAATGACATTTTGCATTATTTTACAATCTGAACATCACTCCAATTGACCAAATAATAAAATGGGTTGTTGATGTTGTTGTCGTACCCTGGCTGACTCCAGGGATCATCCCAACAGCCGAAGCACTTGAACACTATGGTACAAATGCACCAGTCAGGCATGAGAACATAAAGCATGTGACCGTTTCTGATTACCCCAGCACTTGGGCAGCCACACTCCGACTTTGGAGGAATAAAATGGGTAAAAGTATTTACATTCTCTCAATCCTGAAATGACATGTTTCACTACTATGTTCTCTGAATCTTCCCAACCCTGAAGTGGTGACCACATTAACAAATACTGTCCAGTGTGTGTATGTGTATGTGTATACAGGATGGGTTGGAATAGTGTCAGAATAGCAAATACAGTGACAAAGGCATAAGTCAACATTGAAGGAACTGACATTTTATTTTGAGATGGACAATATTTTAAACTGGGAATTATTGTGTTACCCAGTGTTTTTGAGCTGCTGTTTTTTTTACTTGTCAGAATTGCACTGTATATCATTTTTGTTTGATTTGCAATCAATCTTGACAGAAATGTTGATTTTATATTACCATGGATCTGGATGACAAGATGGCCAACCCTGAAGACTCTTCCTAGCAGCCTTTTCAATCCTAATTTTAGGAGCATGCCTGAATAATGTTATTCTTAAGCTGCCAGAGAACTCATGATATTTTTCATTTCCACAAAAAATCAATTAAAGGCCAATTACATCCCAATCTCCAATCCAATTGTTTTGATACACTGCATTTTGTCTGGGAAAAGGTTTATAATTATTGCTAAAGAAACAAGAAGGATAATCCTTTTCAGAGCTTCAGTTTATCTAGGGGTCCGTGTCAGTGAACTCTTTGTGTACAGCCAAGGGTCATGTGACCCATGAATTCTGAAACTGCTAACTGCCGTCCGTGAAGTCAATCTGAAGCTCTGAATTTTTAGCATGCCTATCCATTGTTCCTCATTTCCTCCTCAAATAAACATGACTCCCCGAAAGTCGGAGTATGACCGCCAATGTGGCGGGGGCCTTTAAAAACAGCCATACACGTAATCTTCCCACCCAAGGCCATGAGAAATGTTCACATGGCACTGGGTGTGCCCCCAGAGCGTTTAAGCTGGGGAACGCAAACAACAAGAACAACAACATGACACGACACACAGACACTCACCTGAGCAGCATGAGGTCCAATAAAACTAGAAGACAGTTGCCCAGTATGTCACCCTTTTTCATGTGGGCAATTTGTATCTTGTGACACTGCAAAGCAAAACAAAAATATAAAAATATCATCAAAACATATCCCAATGTATATTTTTAAATTCCTGAATGACAATCCTGAACAACTCCAAAATGTTCGGAAATCTACTTTTATTGATACATTGTACAAATTCAAAACAGAATTAACTACAAAAATAAGTTCTTCACTGAAACATGCACCTTCGCTTAAGGCTATGGCAGGCCCATTTACATAGGCTAGAACACTAGGGCTACACCAAAATGTTGTGCTATGCATAGCTATGCAGAGATTGTCTTTAGCTCCTAGCATAACATGATCAGTCTCCAAAATTCTCCGAAGATGGAGTGTGGCTGCCCACATATCGGGGTAATCAGAAACTGTCACACACACAATGTTCTCATCCCTAGCTGATGCATTTGTACTATAGCGTTCAAGTGCTTCCACTGTTGGGATGATCCCTGGAGTCTTTTAGCCAGGGTACATCAATAACTGAAAGAACGAGTGACAGATTAATTTGCTCTCTCACTCACACTCACAAACAGGTAAACACACACAAACAGGCACAGAACAAAGACACGTAAACACACACACTGACACACACATGCTGTTGCACACACACATACAGTTAAAAACACACACCAGTACACACACACACATGTACATACATACAGAGTTGAAACCACACACATACACATATAAACACACATAGAGGTGAAAACACACATGCATACACATTCAAACGTGTACACACACACAGAGTTGAAAACACCCACTTCCCCCGCAGGGATACTGGGAGGGTACAAACGCTAACTCCCTACTATAATTTGTTACTCTCTTTTGACTGTAATTTTCCTCCAAGTTGCATCATTTACTATTTTTCTATCTTGCCTTTTTTCAAGATATTCCTACAAATATTTTCTTCAGCTAAGATGGACATGCTGGGCCTAACTATTTTTGAGGCGCATAACAGCAGCATGACGTATCTGTGCTCATAATTGGCAGGAAACTGAGCGACTGATGAAGAAGAACAAAACACACTCATGCACACATGCACATATGTATGTGTACACACATTATCATACACTGATACAGAGTTGAAAACACACACATGTTCATGCGGACAACGCACACAACCCAACAACACAAAGACCCAGGCTAAGCTTCACTCACCGACACAGGGGTTCAGTGAAGGTTCTTGACATTTCCTCTTCTGGCAGACTGGAAACAGCTGTGCGCTTTCCAGGATGCTGGGTCACTGGGTGAGTCTTTTTTGCTTCCATGACTGGAACAGGACAAAGCTGCTCCCTGATCACCAAAAGTCTGAAAATTGTATTGTTTAAAAAATATTATCACTTTATCACATTGTTCGATACTGATGATTTCACTTGTAATATCATCTTTAAAGTTTAAAATAAATCCACAAAACAAACATCAAACAGAAAAAAAAATCCATCCACAAACAGACAAATATATATATATATATATATAGACACACCACCACCATAACCATAACATAAGTACTTCTACAATTAAACTACATTGTATTTAAAGACAGATTTTCATATTACTTTATGATCAACATACATAACTGGGTGTTATCTAGAAAGCCATAAAGTCTTGATCCCTTACATCTTGAGGTAATGAAATACTACTTTAGTAGTGTATAAATTTGAATTGAATCTGTGAAATAGTTTAAAAAATATATTGGATTGACAGGCACATGTTCAGCCTTTTAGTTTTATATGTGTACTAGTGGGAGGAAGTCCAAAAACTTGGTAGTAGAATTCTTTAAAAATGAACAGGCATGGTAGTGGGGGCAAAGTGGTTTTGAAGGAAAATGGTCAGGGGTCCAGGGGGCCGAAGAAAATCTAATAACATTCAATAAATCAGTGAAATTTTTCACTTTTTCAATGCATTTTTTAATAATTTTGTTTCAAACTGTTTCGCGGATTTTCCGTGATTCACGGAGGTCTACCATGCCTGAATCAGTGAACGAATGATCGTGAAAACCAAAAACCTAAAACTTCCACAAAATGTATTGAGAAGGCAGCCACCAATTCTTGATGTCATCTTCAACAGAACACAATTATGTCAAAACCTTCAACCAGGAATAATTGTTGAACAGGTTTTTTTTGGTGGGGTGGGGTACATTAAGCCTGTCATCAGGAGAAGAAAATGACGTCAAAATCCCCAAACAAGATTATTCACAATTGCAGAAACTTTTGTTGAGCAGGAGTCAAGTGTGTGTGAGGATGGGGTGTGAGTGGAGGTGTTAGTGTGTTTAGTTTTACTTTAAGTCTAGGTTCGCACAAATCACATCCTTGCTTACAAAACTTGCAATGACGGAGGTCGTTCTACTTCTACATGAATAGATTTAAACACCTATGAAAAAAACAAAAAGAATAAATTATTAATTAAATGTCCACCAGTTGCACAGCACGTCAGTGGTACAGGAGGATCAAAACTCAAAAGTAACCCTACTAAAGTGCCAGGTCCAGACGGTATCAGCCCTAAAGTTATCCAGGGCTCTGATGAGCATGCTCCAGCCCTGACTCTGCTCTACATGTCCTCCATCTCCACAGGCACCATACCACAGGACTGCACACATCACCCCAGCGATAAAATAGAGCGAAAGATACAAACCAGAGAGCTATCACCCTATCTGTCTCACCAGCATCCCATGCAAAATCATGGAACATATAACCTCATGAGTACCATCATGGGATTTGCTGAATGAAGACAACAGCATCATATGCCAGCAGCAGCACGGATTCCGTAGGGGACGGTCCTGTGAAACTGAAAGCCAGTTAATGAGTCTAGTGGATGAGCTCACCGATAACTTGGACAAACTCCCGCTCCCGTCATGGATTTCTCCAAGAACTTCGACAAGGTGTACATTCTCTATTTGTCCATAAACTGAGTCATTACGGTTTGAGAGGCCAGGTCAACAAGTGGGTGAGGAACTTCCTTGCAGACCACAGGCAGGCAGTAGTGGTTGAGGGGGCCACATCACGATTTGTGCCAATAGAATAGGGAATGCCTCAAGGATATGTCCTGGGACCCACCCTGTTTCTGCTGTACATAAACAACCTGCCCCAAGGACTCTCAGCTTCAACACGCCTCTTCGCGATACACGCTCTGCCACAAACCTCTCACCTTTCCCACTGACCAGCAAGCCCTGCAGCAGGATCTTGACAGGCTGGGAAACGCGCTGGCTCATGTCTTTTCACCCTGAGAATTGCCAGTCGATACGATTCTCACAGAAGAGGAATCCCACAAAAGGCAGTTACCACCTTCATGGGCACACCCTCAGCAACACTGGTGAGATAAAATAATTGGGTGTCACCTTATCTCACGATTTACACTGGGACTCCCACATAACAATCATCGTGAACAAAGCCAACAAGACCCTAGGCTTCATCCAAAGAACAAAAAAGGTCTGGAGCATCGAGATCAAAGACAGAGCCTTCCAAGCCGTGGTAAGACATGCTCAAATACTCCAGCAGTGTGAGGGATCCCTACACCATCAAAAACGGCAAGATCGAGGCAGTGCAGTGAAGGGCAGCATGATGGGTTGTCAATCGGCATCGACAAACGTTCAGTGTGGAAAAAATTTACAACCAACTCGACTGGTCTCCACTTGCCGAGCAACGAAAGAAGGTTGAATCACCACCTTCTTCAAACACCATCGTGGAGAGGTGGTCATCAACTCTTCAAAGAAGCCCACCCTTGTCTTCCTACAAGATCTACTCGGCACCTACATGTTGAGGCATACCAACTGCCAGCACTTCCCTCGGTCGGACCAATGCCGAGCGGAACCTAGTTCCATCCATGGTAGTAACATCAGCCTCGGTGGAAGCCTTCAAAAATCAACTCCAACTATAACTCCCACCTACCCCCCCTCCCCTGCCACCTCCCTCCACATTTCCCACCTTACCTCCCACTCCCTCTGCTGCCACCACCCTTGCTACATCCTACTCTTTTTCTGTCCACCCCCCAACCCAACCAAATGATGAAGTTGGCAACCAGAATGAAGAAGAAGGGGAAGAACCTGCCAGACTCCACCCTTCCTCATCCCTCTTCCATCCCTATCCTCTTTCCAATATTCGGCATCTGCATTAATAGTTGATACGGCCACATTGTCGTGATTGTGGCATAAACATAAAGAACTTCGGGAATCTAAAGTTTTTTATATATGACCTGGCCAGCCAGTGCTCATTCAGCATGCAACCAGTATACTAAGGTCCAACACATCAGGTGAATAATTGAAACCTGTGACAAAAAAGAATTATGAAACTATTATTATTGTTATTATTAGCATGGTTACGTTCACATTTTATCCTTTAATCTTTTAAACAGAAATTTGTGATAGGCAGTTTTAAATGAATTAATACTGGGGTTTTGCTTTAAATAAGATGGCAAGGAGTTCCACGTGTTTCCACCTGAGAAAGTTAAACTTGACAGAGAGAGAGAGAGAGAGAGAGAGAGAGAGAGAGAGAGAGAGAGAGAGAGAGAGGAGAGAGAGAGAGAGAGAAACGTTTTTTTTAATCCAGGGGCCGAGAGAGAGAACACAAACGTTTTTTTTAATCCAGGGGCCGTTTTGGTAAGAGAAGGGCCGTTTTCATCTTGAGTACAGCCCCCGGGCCGTTTTCATAACAAGTAGGGCAGGCCAGCTTCCTACCCCGAACCATCAAAGCATGTAATGACCTCTCCCATCAGGCTGTTGAGGCGGAGACTCTGGACACCTTTGTGTCTAGGGCAACTGTCTCTCAATAACCATACTACGCTTCACCCTCCCCCCTTCTCCTACTGCCCCCCCCCCCCCCACCCCCCCCCCCCCCCCCCCATTCAGTAGCTTAGGTGGTTCCTGTCCGATTCGGCATCATGTTGGGGTTACGCTGAACGGTCCCTGACTGGCTGGGTCACGTAGAATAGAGTGGTGGTGATTATCTTATATATCTAATCTGCCCTTTCTCTCCCCCCCCCCCCTCCTTCTCTATCTTCTCCTTATTTATAGATTAGGGCCGAAGTATTCCGCGCATATTTTCTGTAGATCCCCATAAATTTACAGTGACAGACTAATCAGCAAATGATTGTGGTCGCTTTGTCTTTGAGGAAAGGAAGGCTTCCTACGGAGGAACCTGAAGATAGCCTCCACTGAACTGCGAGAGAAAGCCTACATGGCATTTGTCAGACCTCTCCTTGAGTATGCATGCACGGTCTGGGACCCCTTCACTCAGAAGAGTGTATACTACAGTATAGACAAGGTGGAAGCAATCCAACGCAGGGCTGCCAGATTTGTCTTAAAAAGTTAAATAGATACCATAGCCATAGGACAGCCAGCGTTACTGACATGCTAGAGGCTCAGATGGAATCCACTGCAGCAATGCCAACAAGCCACCAGACTCACCATGCTGTATAAAATACTCAATGGCATGGTGAGTGTGAACAGGAGCAAACTGCAAAGTCATACCTCAGCCTGAGCGGCAACGTAGGGGTCATTCACAACAGCTCCTAATCCCCCAGCGTCGGACGCAGTACCGTCAAAGCTCCTTTTTTCCACGAACAATCAAGGAGTGGAACGACCTGCCAACACCCGCAGTGGAGGCCAGAACTCCAGAGAGCTTCGCAGCCGGAGTCTGGAAGTTCCTCAAAGGACACCCGCCTACTGCACCTGCTGCGGCTGGTGGCCCCACTGGTCATCAGTCTAGCGACCAAGCAAAAGCCCCACCTCCCTTCCCCCCCTCTCCCCTTTCCCAGCAGATTCCCATCAAGCTAGGCGTTTTCCTTTTTCCGTCCTCTCTTCTCTTTCTTTAATCTTTGGCCTCCTGGCCCTTTCTTCCGGCATATGTGGGTGAACCTCCCCGGTTCCGTGGCATAATAATCAGTGTGTTGATTGTGGCTACGTACTGCGAAGAAGAAGAAGAAGAGGAATTAAGGAAGGCCAGTTTTGGTAGGGACCGTTTTGGTCAGGGGTCGTTTTCTCCGGTCACGCCAGCGACATTCAACTTCTGCAGACTGCTCAATGTAATGACAAATATTTAAGCATTTAGGTCGGCAGTATCCCTTAAAACACAAAAAAGAAAATGCTGTGTAGCTGCATGCGCCCTATTACTTACTTCTGGAATTGCATAAATTCCACAAAAACGATTTGGAAGTAGGCCTAATGGAGCAGACCCAGGTCATAACCCGGAAGCGCAGCGAAAGAGCACCACGCATCTGCGATGACACTAATAGTTCATTGGATAATATCATGGATGCTATATTTAGTCCATGATAATATTTATATCATTCTCATTGGCTAGGGTTTTTCGTTTCATTAACACTATTTGGTCGCTAACTTGTGACCCCCTTCCGTGCCAGCGACCGAATATTCGGTCGGCAACTTTGTTACATTGAAGTAGAAAATCCCTTTGTTTCGATAATTCACACGAATGTGTGAAAAAAAGTGTCGACTCTCCCCAACAACAGACACTAAAAATAGCACATGACGTCAAACCGTTTTCCGGTAACTTCCGTTGAAAACAAACGACCCAATTTGGCTTCGGTAATCCCCGTATCACAATAACAAAATGGCGGACGACGAGCAGACGACAGTGTTAGGTTTAGCTGGAGACGATTGTTTTGAAGAAGATTTGGACACGGACCTAGAATCTGTGGATTCTATTGACGGAGAAGGAAGTGAGGAGGAGTTAGTTCACGGGGACGATGACATAAGTGCTCTGATTTCACAGATAGGCCTAGCTCATCGAGAGGAAGAAGAAGTGACTGCAGGTGCGAGCGGTGATGCTGGTGTCAGTGGGATGTGTGCTTCGACAGAAAATCAAGAAAATGTGATGCCTTTGACTTTGAATATGGAAGAGAGAATGACTGTGAGTGCAGATAGGGGAAGAAAACGAGTGACTGGGGTGACAGCAGGACTTGCCCGTGGAAAGAGAGGTAGGGTGTGCGTTGCAAGGGGGCGTGGAAGAGCTCGTGGGTGTGCCCCAGCAAGAAGCAGGCCTGGCATTGCACAGTTCGCTGGAAAGTTCGCCCAGCCCAACCAGCGAAGACCTACCCAACTGCCTTTCACTGGCAATTGTGGCATTCGGGTGCCTACAGAGGGTTACGAGCCTATAGACTATTACAAGCTGTTTCTCACGCAAGAACTAATGCAGCTCCTGGTGGAACAAACCAATCTGTATGGGGAACAAACACTGGCTGAGGCAAGGAGAAGGCCAGGGGGCCTGAAGAAGTACAGCAGGGTCTCCAAGTGGCAGGACAATGAAACCAACCAGGAGGAGATGGAGAGGTTTCTGGGTCTGACTCTGCTGACAGGCCTTGTCAAGAAGCCAGAGAGCTCTCTCCTTGTACTGGTGCAAGAACACCCTGTTTGCCACCCCTGTATTCAACGACGTAATGCCAAGGAACAGGTACCAACTGCTGATGCGTATGCTCCACATCAACGACAACAGCCTGGAGCCCCAACGTACAGACCCCAACAGAGACCGCCTCTTCAAAGTCCGCCCTCTTGTAGAGAAGCTGCAAAGCGCATTCAAGACTGTTTACAAGCCAGGGCGGCATGTGGCCATAGACGAGTCCTTGCTGCTGTGGAAGGGGGCTTTGCTGTTCAGGCAGTACATCCCACTGAAGAGAGCCAGGTTTGGGGTGAAGATCTTCCACCTGTGCGAAGACTCGGGCTACACCTACCGATTCCATATTTATACAGGTATGCATACAAATGAACAATTTTGCTATTATTTGATTTGTTCTCTTTTCTAATAAAACAATTTGGAAAAAATAAGTTCATTTTATAGAGAGCAAAATAATGTACAGTGTATGACTGGATCTAGATAAGTGATTGAATGAATGAAGGAAAAAACGAGAAACAAATAAATAAATAAGTAAACTTTAAGCGTGATGAAAACCCCCAACAACCTCTCTCCATCTTTCTATAACATTCACACAAGTGCACCCATAGACACAAACATTTTTTTCTGCACAATTTGCACAAATGACAGTAAATATTTGAAATTGATATAAGTTCTTTGTTGCTTACATACATGTATGAGTAAGTAAATACTGAAAATATAGAATGATATCATTATAATAAAGTAATTCTTAGAAAAATATACATAGGTGATGAATACATTTTGTAAGTAACAATATTCATGTACAGACATGCACATGCTTACACTTGCCATGTGTGAACACACACACACACACACACACACACACACACACACTGCTCTCTCTCTCTCTCTCTCTCTCTCTCTCTCTCTCTCTCTCTCTCTCTCTGTCTCAGTGCATGCAGCAATATGATTTTATTTCAGGAGCCCAGGACCCAGCCTTCAACATCAATGATGGCATCCCACCTGAGGCCAGACATCTGCCCATGAGTGAACGGATGGTGGTGCATATGATGGGCCCCTTGCTGAACCAGGGCTACCATCTCTACATGGACAGTTGGTATTCTGGACTGAACCTTTACAGGTAGGCCTACAGTGACTAGTAACAGTGAACGGATGGTGGTGCATATGATGGGCCCCTTGCTGAACCAGGGCTGCCATCTATACATGGACAGTTGGTATTCTGGACTGAACCTCTACAGGTAGGCCTATAGTGACTAGTAACAGTGAACGGATGGTGGTGCATATGATGGGCCCCTTGCTGAACCAGGGCTACCATCTCTACATGGACAGTTGGTATTCTGGACTGAACCTCTACAGGTAGGCCTACAGTGACTAGTATTAGTAACAGTGAACAGATGGTGGTGCATATGATGGGCCCCTTGCTGAACCAGGGCTACCATCTAGAGCTACATGGACAGCTGGTATTCTGGACTAAACCTCTACAGGTAGGCCTACAGTGACTAGTAACAGTATGTAAAGGTTGCTCTCCTCTCACTCCCTTCTTTTCTCAGTGTGTATGTGGGGGGGGGGGGGGGGGGGGGGGGGGGGGGGGGGGGGGGGGGGGGGGGGGGGGGGGGGGGGGGGGGGGGGGGGGGGGGGGGGGTGAAAGTGATGTCATATATATAACTGAAACTAATAAAAGCATAATCACCAACTAAGGGCTTGTTCAGGATAAAAAATATTTTTTGACAACAGAATTTGATGTTTTGTGTGAGGGAGGATGATTTGTGTTTAGCTAGGTGTGTATGTTTTCTGGAATAGATGCATGTTACTTGTTAGATTCCCAAAACCATCAGCTTTTATGAAGTTTGTGTGTGTGTGTGTGTGTGTGTGTGTGTGTGTGTGTGTGTGTGTGTGTGTGTGTGTAATTGTATGTGCACATGTCTATGTTGTTAGTACTTCTGTGTATATTTGTGTGTGTGTATGAATACACATGTGCATAAATGTTTGTGTGTGTGTGTGCTTGCGTGTGTGTGTATAATGTGTGTGTGTGTGTGTGTGTGTGTATGTACGTGTGTGTTTCTTCTTCTCTGATCGCTCAGTTTCCTGTCAATTATGAGCGCAGATGCTTCATGCTGCTGTTATTCGCCTAACTAAGAAATAGCTTAGCCCAGCAAATCCGACTTCAGCTGGAGGAAATCTTTTCGAAAGTGTTTTGTGAAATAAAAAAAGGCAGGAGAATGGACTGGTAAGGCAGAAAAATATTAGAAGACAGTAAGAAAAGGGAAAAGGTAGAGTAAAGTGTGGAAGAAAGGTGACAGAGTAGTTCAGACATTCGCCTGCCAAATTCAATGCATGACTGCAGCATGAGTAATGCGGGTTTGAATCCCGGCCTTGCCCTTTCTTTCAAGGTCGACAGGAAAATAGAAGTGACAGTTGAGTCCTTCACATGGCAGTGGTGTCCTGAGGCCCTGGTCATAGGCTATTGACCTATTAAAATTGAAAATGTGTCATTGTGTTCTCCCCTGTCAGGACAAATACACTTGCATGCTTTGTTTTATTGATTTCTGCAAGAGCCAGGACTTTGTCCTATTAATTTCTTTAATCTGACATTTTGTCCTATCACTTTTCCATCCTCGGTACATCACTGGATGGGGACTTAAAGCTGGTCTGACCCGTGCGCTTTATGCATGTAAAAATACCATGGCAGTTAAAATTTATTTAGAGCAGGAAGAAATGTTGCCTGGTATGACCGATTTGATAGCTAGTTTTCCAAAGTCAGCCCCCACCCCCTCGTCACCCTCCCCCTCACAAAATTAAATTGAGTAGACCTGTGCTTTGCTTGCAGTGATGCGCTCTCCAGGACAGAGCAGTCATAATTTCACAGAGCAAGTCTCTGTGACTAGAATATACCAAAACACCACATGTGTGATTGTGTATACATGTGTGTGTGCATATGTTTGGCATATGAATGTGTGTTTTACACCTGTATTGTGCTTGTCTGTTCAGGTACCTGTACGGCCAGAAGACAGCCTGCTGTGGCACCATCAAAGCCAACCGCCTGGTGAAGGACGTCACTGACCTCCAGGTGCGCAGGAAAGGCGACGTGGCAGCCCTCCGCTGTGAGGAACTTCTGGAAAAGTGGTACTCGTCGAAGATCGTGTACCTCCTCTCCACCATCCACGACGAGACCATGCGGACAGTCAGCCGCAGAAACAGGCCGGATGTGGTGAAGCCAGCCTGTGCTGCAGACTACAACATCAAAATGGGCGCTGTTGATCGGAAGGATCAGATGATCGAACCCTATGATGCTGCCCGAAAGACCACCAGGTGGTACAAGAAGCTGGCCATCCACCTTCTGCAAGTGGCCCTCTTCAATGCCTTCCTGCTGTACAAGAAGGCTGGCAACAGGAAGGCCTTCCTCAAGTTCCAAACTGAAGTGATTTTTTCGCTGCTGACTGCAGGATTTCAAAGGCCAGATGAAGTGCTGCGACAGGAAGCTGAAGGAGGGGATGACATTGTGCGCCTCACCAACAGACATTTCTTGGAGAAAGTACTGGAAACAGAGGCACAGGGAAAAAGGACCTCTGCTCGCTGCAGAGTATGCAGTAGCCGTGGTGTGAGGCGGGCAACAACATACAGGTGTGCCGACTGCCACAGCAAACCTGGATTGTGTGTGGTGCCCTGTTTTAGGGAGTATTACACCAAGGCTGCTTACTGGAAGCAGTGAAAAAGGTGTGTGTGTGTGTGTGTGTGTGTGTGTGTGAGTGTAAAATTGAATGCTGACTTTTTAAAAAAAATGTCAGAACAAGTTTGAATTAACTAATATGTGTTTTCAGCCCATTTGGTGCAATCAGTGTTTGGAAATTGATATTGCTGTCATAACAATGTTTATTTAAAATGGTATCAGTCAGCTTGTAAAAATTGGTAATAATGCTGTTGAGATGTGTGTGTGTGTGTGTGGTGCTTGCAATATGTTGATGTAACTGTCTTAGAAGATGTGTAAATTGGCTATATTATTTTTTGTACTTTGAATCACTGATTTCTTTCTTTTTTACAGTTTGTATTGGCCAGGATGTTCACTCATATTTAAAACATATTTAAAACATCCTGGCCAATACAAACTGTAAAAAGGTATGTTGCTTAAATGATACATTTAATTCAGGAATTCTGTATTGATTCTGTGAGAGAGAGAGAGAGAGAGAGAGAGAGAGAGAGAGCACAATCTGATAGTTTGGGGGGGGGGGGGGGGGCTTAGTTACGGAGAGTAGCCCAACAGCCTCCTAAAGTCCAACCACACGTACTCGTCATAGGAGGCGGGCAACGGCTCAGGCTGGCTTATGTGGTTATGGCCCTCCTGTGGGTATACCGGGGGGTCTTTCAGCAGAAATAGTTCCCCCTTCTTTTGGAAGTTCTATGATAGTAACTTCCCCTACTCTATCACTCTCTTTGACTCTGCCTTTTCTCTTCTTTTTGCTTTCTGGCGTCTACTTTTTTTCTGCCTTATTGGTCCATTCACCTGCATTTTTTCTATAAAACCCTTCCACGTTTTTCTTTTTTTACAATTTATGACATGCCAGGTTTTTTTTTTTATTGTACACTGGCATCCACACGTGATACTTGCGCACTTGAGTGGGCACCTGTTGTCCATTCTGCAGTGCATATTTGCTTATATAGCCTTTTTTATGTATTTTAGCTTACTAGTATGTATTTGTTATCCTTTTTTACTGTTTTTTTTAACCTGGATCCGATAAATGAGAGTAGCGTGGCTCCACGTTTCCAGCACTGTGTGGACTTATGTGCTATAGGGTATAATGATGGAAGTGTCATGTTATGAATTGTACTACTAACTTTTTTTTGTTTTCAGGTTTTGTACGTTATTAAGATTCTTGGATTTGTGTTTTGCTATACGTGGTCGAACTTTATGTGGTGACAGTCCTGAGATAACCATAGCTGTTGACGGGACTATAACAGACAGGACTATAACATAGCTGTTGACGGGACTATAACAGACAGTAACTAACTAACTGAGATAACCATAGCTGTTGCTGTTGACAGGGACTATAACAGACAGTAACTAACTGAGATAACCATAGCTGTTGACGGGACTATAACAGACAGTAACTAACTAACTGAGATAACCATAGCATAGCTGTTGACGGGACTATAACAGACAGTTGACGGGACTATAACAGACAGTAACTAACTGAGATAACCGTAGCTGTTGAGATAACCATAGCTGTTTGACGTTAATAACTAACTGAGATAACCATAGCTGTTGACGGGACTATAACAGACAGTAAAGATAACTAACTGAGATAACCATAGCTGTAGCTGACGGGACTATAACAGACAGTAACTAACTGAGATAACCATAGCTGTTGACGGGACTATAACAGACAGTAACTAACTAAGATAGCTGTTGAAGGGACTATAACAGACAGTAACTAGCTAACTGAGATAACCATAGCTGTTGACGGGACTATAACTGAGATAACCATAGCTGTTGACGGGACTATAACAGACAGACTAACTGAGATAACCATAGCTAACTAACTGAGATAACCATAGCTGTTGACGGGACTATAACAGACGGGTAACTAACTAACTGAGATAACCATAGCTGTTGACGGGACTATAACAGACAGTAACTAACTGAGATAACCATAGCTGTTGACGGGACTATAACAGACAGTAACTAACTGAGATAACCATAGCTGTTGACGGGACTATAACAGACAGTAACTAACTGAGATAACCATAGCTGTTGACGGGACTATAACAGACAGTAACTAACTGAGATAACCATAGCTGTTGACGGGACTATAACAGACAGTAACTAACTGAGATAACCATAGCTGTTGACGGGACTATAACAGACTAACTAACTAACTGAGATAACCATAGCTGTTGACGGGACTATAACAGACAGTAACTAACTAACTCAGGAGATGAATCGTGGGTGTTTCATCATGTTCATGTTGTTTTCCTGAATACAACAGTGTATGTGTGTGAAAGAATAAATGGTGTTTGAAATTTGAGATGAATGCATGATGACCTCAAATACTTACACTGCTTTTTCTAAAAAATAAAATAAATAAATAAACTGTTTTTAAATGGATGACCTATTGTTCTTTCCATTATTGTAAGGTGAATGAAGCAACCGGCATGTCATTTAAAAAAAATAATAAATTAAATGTGTTATTGGCAAAGTGGATTACATGGTTGTTGATTTGTTTGTATTTGAGGTTCATGAAGCATTCAGCTTGTTATTTTATAAGTAAATCAAAGTAATGTTTTGGGCACATACATGTTTTTTCTTATTTTGTATTGTGACGTCAATGAAGCACTCAGCATTGCCAGTTCTTTTACAACAAATGTTTTGGGCAAAGTGAATACTTGTTGTTTAGGTTTTGTTTTCACTCTGACATCAACATTCAGCATTGCCAGTTATTTTATAATAAATGTTTTTGGCAAAGTGAATACCTGTTGTTGTTTAGGTTTTGTTTTCACTCTGACATCAATGAAGCATTCAGCATTGCCAGTTCTTTTATAATAAATCAAATGTTTTTGGCAAAGTGAATACCTGTTTAGGTTTTGTTTTCACTCTGACATCAATGAAGCATTCATCATTGCCAGTTCTTTTATAATAAATCAAATGTTTTTGGCAAAGTGAATACCTGTTGTTGTTTAGGTTTTGTTTTCACTCTGACATCAATGAAGCATTCAGCATTGCCAGTTCTTTTATAACAAATCAAATGTTTTTGGCAAAGTGAATACCTGTTGTTGCTTTTCACTGTGAGATTCATGAAGCATTCAG
>CM065706.1:37182814-37187814 GCA_017654935.2 Phymorhynchus buccinoides | reverse complement strand
TGAAACATTATTCTAAGAACTAATAATTCATAAAAATGGAAGAAAAGGGAATAAATAGTTAAGTTTAAGTGGGGCAACTCAGTGTATCACTATAACAAGATATCTATTCAAGCAGGAGCATGTTTTCAATATCACCAGGGACAAAAAGAAGGATAAACACATGATTAATCTTGAGCAAAACGCTTGGAAACACTAATGAATTTTCCAACTACATGGATGATTTGTCTGTTTTCAATGGCATTGTTATCCCTCCCACCGAACAACAAAATGTCAACATTGTTTAACTTGGACTGTTGGACTTGTGTCCGTCAATGAGTCATCGTGATTACGATGTACGAATGTAAAGGTAAAGGTCCCAAAGTCTATCGGCCGTAGGGGCAGTGATCTGTTAAGAGGTTCACCGTGTCAAGGGCACGGCATCATGGAAGGCGGGGAGACTTCGAGGTAAATTGTAAATATTGCCGAAGTCAGCATCAGAAAAAAAATTGTAATCGTCATTGAGAATGTCCAACAATGGAACAAAAAGTTACAGACAAGAAATTGTGAAACACAAAAAGGGCGTTGAGTTTCGACTTGAAACGAGAGAGCTTTGGTTCGTAATGGAGATCAACAGGCAGAGCATTCCAAACAGAAGGGGCATAGAAACTGAAGATGTGGTAACCAAAAGTCTTAAGATGAATTCGTTTGGGGGACAAACAGTTTGAATTTCAGGTCCTGAGTGAGCGAGGAGGAGTGTCGATTCACTGTTGATACGTTGATATGGCTTGCCATTTGGTGCATCGTTCACCACGGGCTGCATCGAGGGTACCTAAAGAGCCATTCTCCTTAGTTTCATTAACATTGGTTCAGTACTTAAGGCGCTGTGGTGAGGAAGACATTGTTGAAAACATACAGATGCACATACGCAAACATAAAACTGTACTCATACATACAAACAAAGAAACGCATGGTTTTAGTAATCGAAAAAGAGCACCAACTCTTAACCCTTTCAAAAAATCTCCCCTTCGTCTTCTCTTCAGGGCCCACGGTCAGTATGTTGACCATTCTGGCTCCTTTGGGGAAAAAAAGACTGAAAAAGGATCCTGACAAGCATCAGCATGCTAGGCACCTGTTTGTTAAAGGGGCACCCTGACTGATGAGTTTTTTTTGTAAGAAACACGTCGCGATCACCAGGAAAACACACTTTACAGAGTTTGCAACACTGACTTTGCTCTCGTTTCCTAGAAATCAAACCGTCAAATCGTCGATTCCTGCATGGCGGAGGTGCTGGAAGTCAAATTATTTCACCTAAAGAGAAGGCGTGTGTCGTCTCTTTTCTAATGGCCGCCAAATCGTTTACACCAAATGTTTGCAATACAAGCCCGTTTTTGTTTTTGTGTTTTTTTTTACAGCTTATGTAAATGAGTTTCGCTCACAACAAAAGAAATAGCTCCTTTTTTTCTTACTGTACTACCAAAGAAGAAAACGCTTCAACCACAATGAGTGACCTCCACCCACCCCATCCAAAATGGCTACTCTCTCCGGCGTCTCCGCCAAGGAGGAATCGCCGTGTTGACGGTTTAATTTATAGGAAACCAGAGCAAAGTGAATGTTCCTATCTTTGAAAAGGCTGTCTTTCTGGTGATCTCGACGTGTTTCTGGCAAAAACTCATCCGTCAGGGACCACCTTTAAAGTATGACGATTGATTTGCAATCATAGTTTTAAATGCATGTATTAGGGGAGGGAGAAACTTAGGAAGAGAGAGAGAGAGAGAGAGAGAGAGAGAGAGAGAGAGAGAGAGAGAGAGAGAGAGAGAGAAATTGAACAACTTGAAAACGTGAACTTTATTTTTCAAGGATAAAGATTTTAGGCAACGCTTAGTCTTCCAATCTGTCCTTGGTACATATACGAACATAGAATACAAACATGGCAAGGCATGATATTACACATACAGATTTGAACATAAAGGTAGCACCTTTGTACATACAAACATAGTAGTAGTAGTAGTAGTTAGGGACAGTACAAGCCGTGAGGCTTTTTAGGAGTCCCATCGTTTTAAACTTTGGCAGGTATTACATAGGTCAAGGTTTATACGGCTAAAAATTTTTCCTATAAAATACATTAATCAAAGCTTCTAAATATACTAATAAATTTTGGAAATTCATCAAGACGATTTTTGAAGATGTTAGTATTTGGTGCACATTTTAACTCAAAAGGAAATTCATTCCACATGTTAGCAACTCTGTTACTGAAAACATTTGTTCTAATATTAGTATTACACCTTTTGATAAATATCTTCCCATCAGAATTTCTTGTTAGATTATACTGTGGTGATTCAAAAAATGTATCCCATGACAAATCAATATGGCCATTGAATAATTTGTAAGTTTCAATAAGATCCCCCCTAATTCTTCTTCCCTTTAATGAAAACAAATTAAGATACAAAAGTCTATTTTCATAAGACATTTTTACACTGCTTTACAAGCTTAGTAGCTCTGCGTTGAACTTTTTCTATTGATTTTGACTGGTACTTAAATCGTGGGAACCAAATAATATTGCCATACTCTAAATGTGGCCTTACTAATGCTTTATATAATTTATTGAAAATATCACAGTTCATACTTATAAATGTTCTTTTAATTAGACCAATCATTTTATTAGCCTTATTAATACAATTTTGAATGTGTGTGTCAAAAGAAAAATCTTTGTCAAAAGTCACTCCAAGGTCCTTTTCATCTTCACATGTTGTCACAGAGTACGATACATTGTTCTTGGTCATGGTATATTCAATATGGGGATTATTTTTTCCAGCATGCATAACCTTACATTTATCAGTATTAAAATACAGATTCCATTTTTCACTCCATTCTTGTAGATTAGTTAAATCCCTTTGAAGTAAATAACTATTAGCTGATTTATTGAAAATCTTTGTGTCATCAGCAAATATTTTGCATGATGATTCCACACACTCTGGCAAGTCATTAATAAAAATAGTAAATAAAAGAGGTCCTAGTATGCTCCCCTGAGGGATTCCACTCAGTACTTTAGCGTCTGATGAGTATTTCTCACCAACTCGAACCTTTTGAGACCTGTCAGTTAAGAAATCTTTTATCCATCCATGTATATTCCCAACAATCCCATAGGATCTGATTTTCATTAGAAGTCTATTATGTGGAACACTGTCAAAAGCTTTTCTGAAATCTAAATAAATAATGTCTATTGGATAACCATCATCTAATAAGTCAGTAATTTCCTCCATAACCTCCATAAGCTGAGTCATGCAAGATCTTTTGAGTCTAAATCCATGTTGACATGTGGCATATAGTTTATTATCATTCATATGGGCTATAATTGCATTTCTAATAAAAGATTCTAAAACTTTACATAAAATACATGTTAAGCTTACCGGTCTATAATTACCTGGCTCAGACCTGGAGCCCTTCTTAAAAATGGCTGTAACATAAGCTTTTTTCCAATCAGTAGGAATTACTCCAGATTCTAGGGATTTATTAAATAATGATGTTAGAGGAATAGATAATTCGCTTGACAGTTCCTTTAGTACTCTAGGAGGAATACCATCGGGGCCTTGTGCTTTTGAGGCATCCAGTTCCTTTAATTTTTTCTCAACAGCTTGGGGAGTAACTCTTATATCTGAAATTGAAACACCGCCTGAATTAACACAATCTGACAATAATGGTGGATTTATAACATCCTCGTCCGTAAACACACTAGCAAAGAAATTATTTAATGTTTCAGCTTTATCCTCGTCAATTACAGCGTATTCACCGTTATCTTTTTTAAGAGCACTAACTCCGACATTGGTTTTTGACCTTTCATTAACATATCTCCAAAATGCCTTTGGATTTGTTTTACAATTATTTGCGACGTTCTTTTCATAGGTTTTCCTTGATTTTTTAATTGATTTATTCAATTTATTTATTGATTTTCTATATTTTTTATAGGCCGGCCCCTTTTTGATTTTTTCATTTTGTTTGGATGCTATATAAGCTTGACCTTCTATAGTTTGCAGAAATTTTGAATATTGCTTATGTTTCTTTTTAACCTTTTTTAACACTTTTTTATTTACCCAAGATGACTTTGAATTCCCAGTGTTGGTTGGCACTGTAGGTATATGATTATCCATATTAACTTTAATAAGATCGCGGATGACAACCCAACTATCATCAACATTCAGTTCATCCAAAGTTGAAGGATCAAACTTACTTATATCTTCTCTCATTGCAGAATAATTACCCTTGTTTAATTCATACTTATACTTTCTTTTTGTTGCTATTTTAACTCTAGGCACATACAGGTCAAATAATAGAACATCATGGTCACTTTTACCCAAGGGGTCCCTATGTGCTATATCTGATATAAGACTATCCTCATTAACAAATACTAAATCGTCCATTGTCGGTCTTTGATTTACCCTATGTCTTGTTGCGTGTGTTACTTTCTGGATTAGTAATGCATCTCTAGTGCATTCTACAAACTCATGAGTTATGTTTCCCTCAGCATTCCAAACCTCATTCCATCTTGCATTAGGAAAATTGAAATCGCCAAAAACACAGACCTTATCAAATTTAGAAATACATTCTGATTTTAATAAATTACACAATAATCTGGTATTCTCATGTGATGAATTTGGACTACGATATACACAACCAACAAGCACTGACTCATCACCACCACCTCTAAATGTACACCACAGACTCTCTTTAAAAGATGAATTATTTAGCTCTTCAAACTCCCTAGCATTTAATGTCTTATCAAAATGTAAGATTATTCCTCTTTTAGGGTCCTTGTTAAAAAACATATCATAATTAGGTATCTCATATTCAGAGGTACTGGGAGAGTGGGCTTGGTTTTTAGGTAGTACCTCAGTGAAACCAATAATATTTGGCTTAACATCTATCAATCTAGCAAGTAACTCATCTTTTTTGTTTAAAAAACTGTCAACGTTACTATACATAACTTTACAAGAATCTACAAAGATATCAGAATAAGAGAAAGAAGT
>CM065706.1:37160314-37177814 GCA_017654935.2 Phymorhynchus buccinoides | reverse complement strand
CATTAATTAGCCACCCTGATAACTATTCATTTAGCTTTATACCCCTCTGCATAGGTCATTTTCTTAAGTTTTACCATTCCATGCACAAATCACATCCTTCATCTTGTTATCTTTTATACATTAGACCATTGTGTGGATGATTCTGCCTTTTCTTGTCCTTGAATCTGATCAGAGACTACTGCTTTATCTTCACGATGAGAAGTTTCTGGGAAAAACTCACATTTTAAAAAACCTCACAAAATGATTGCAACGTTCTGTCAAGATAATTATTGTCAAACACGCAGAACTTGGGTGGATTTTTCGTTTCCGTTCAGGTGCACTAAGACCACAAATTATTAAAAGGGAATAAGAACAAGTATTTACAGTAAAAGACTAGCCATCTGTAGAGTGTTTTTCCTTCATTCTGGGAGGCTGGCCTGAACCTTCTGCCTCATCATCTTCGTCGTCAGAATTTTTACAGCCTGCCGCATCTTCTTCATCATATTGTTTTACAGCCTGCTGCCTCATTTTCTCCATCAAAAGTTTCACAGCCTGCTGTATCATCTTTTTCTTCATCAGAAGTTTCACAGCCTGCTGTATCATCTTTTTCTTCATCATACTTTTCACAGCCTGCTGCCTCATTTTATAGCCTGCTGTCTGATCTTTTTCATCAACATTTTCATAGCCTGCTGCCTCATCTTCTTCTTCATCCAAATTTTCATAACCTGCTGTCTCTTCTTCTTCATCAACATTTTCACATCCTGCTGTCTCATCATCTTCTTCATCAACATTTTCACAGCCTGCTGTCTCATCATCTTCTTCATCAACATGTTCATAGCCTGCTGTCTCATCTTCTTCTTCATCAACATTTTCATAGCCTGCTGCATCATCTTCTTCTTCATCAGAATTTTCATAGCCTGCTGTCTCGTCTTCTTCATCATTATAATTTTCACAGCCTGATGCTTACATTTTGTTCTTCATCAACAGTTGTATAGCCTACTGTCTCATCTTCTTCGTCGAGGCCAGAACTTGTTGGCGACGTTCCCTTCTTTGGCTACTTTCCTCTACTGGGACGGCTGAGGCTTTTTCTGGTATACAAGCAACATCTGCATTAAATCTTGGTTCGTCTCCTTCAATGATAGAATGTTCTCTTTGGCCTTAAGCAAGATCTCCTGCTTGGTCGCATTTCCCCCGCAGTGAGACCCCATGCAATTTTGGAGTTGTTTAAAACAGTCTTCTATTCGTTCTCGCCGCCTGCGCTCAAGCTCATTATGGCGGATTCGTTCATTGTCATTACGACGTTTTCTTTGTTTTTCTTCAGCTGACTGGGAACACGAAGCTTTGGGTTCAGCTGCCTCCTCCTCCTCCTCCTCCTTCAATCCTATTTCCTCGTCGTTTGAAGCCATGCTGTAAACAGTAATAAGCACACACGGTGAGAAACTGGCAAGCATGCAAGACAGAAATAAATAAGGGCAACGGGTAAAGGTGAAGATGTGCCACCCGCCTATATTTCTTTCTCCCCCCCCCCCCCCCACCCCCCCCCCCCCCCCCCCCCCCCCCCCCCCCCCCCCCCCCCCCCCCCCCCCCCGCATTTTCACACTTGCTTTTCTTACCAAATATCAAGCTGTATTTTATTAACTTTTTCATCTAATTATCTTTGTTGAATAATTAATCGCAGTCATTATCAAGGCCATTATCTAATAGGACCCCCTCCCCCAAAATTATATGAAGAAAAAATAAAGTAATCCAAGGGAGATCATTTGTACTTTGTATGTAGGCAAAATCATGCATCTCTCTAACAAAACGCAGAAAAGCCTTCAAAACAAACATGATTTGCTCTAAATCAGAAGCAGTTGTCCCCCGTGGGGGACATCGGGAGTGGTGGTGGGGGGGCTTTCATGCAAATAGTTCCCCCACCTTCTGGAAGTTCTGTGCTTGCAACGTCCTCTAATCCGTCACTCACCTTGTAATTTTGCTTACTGTCATCGTCTCTCTCTCTGTCTCTCTGTCTCTCTGTCTCTCTGTGTCTGTCTCTCTCTCTCTCTCTCTCTCTCTCTCTCTCTCTCTCTCTCTCTCTCTCTCTCTCTCTCTCTCTCTCTCTCTCTCTCTCTCTCTCTCTCTCTCTCTCTTTCTCTTTCTCTGCATTTACCATTCCCTTGATTCGTTCTGAAGAAATCTAGATCAAAATCCATTGTAGCACAAACATGGGTAACAAAAGGTAGGTAGGTAGGTAGGTAGATAGGGACAGGCTTCATCAGCCTAGGCCTCGCGGCCTATTAAGCGTCCCCCAATATCAGATGACTTATGTTTTTGTTTTCAATTGGTCTGAGCAAGTTTTTTGAAAAAACAAATCAATCAAAATCACAAAAAAGTGTCTGAAATTTAGGAAGATTGTCCAGAAGATTTTTAAAAGTATTAATATTTTGTGCAAACTTAATGTTAGTGTCAAGATCATTCCAGTAAACAGCAACTCTGTTAGTAGAGTAGCATTTTCTTTTGTTAGTATGGCAATGTTTAATAACAATTTTGCCATCAGATTTTCTAGTGCTAGTGATTTGTGGGGCTGAAAAGAAAGTATCAACATGAACATAATCAATATTGCTGAAAAATGTGTAGGTTTGACTTGACTTGCTCGCAACCTTCTACCTTTTAGAGAATGTAAATTAAGATATCTTAACCTCTCTGGATAGGTCATGTTTTTACACTCTTAACAATTTAGTTACACGCCTTTGAACCTTCTCAATTTGACTTGACTGTCGTTTTAGGAAAGGACACCATATAACATTTGCATATTCCAGATGTGGTCTAACAAATGATTTAAATAATTTTAAAAAGGTGTCTTTAATAATAAATGAAAACTACGCTTTATCATTCTCAACATTTGATTAGCCTAGCTGACCACTGTCGCTGTCGCATGAAAATAGGTAGCACGTAAAAATAAAAAGCTCGCTACTATGAGAGTCTGTATTTGCGACAACCACAAATTTCACTTTTTCTGTACTTTAACCATTTAACTAACTCTAACCCTAACCCTAACCCTATAAAAAAGTGAAATTTGTGGTTCATGCTCAATGTCGCAAATATACACTGTCGTAGGTAGCGAGCTTTTTATTTTTACGAGCTACCTATTTTCATGCGACAACCACTCTCTCTACCAATCCACGTACCTTTGACAACGCAACGTCCAGCCAAATAATACACCTTCCTCTGGGGCGAAGAGTAACAAGACTGAGGAAGCAGGTAAAAGGGAGAACAGTTTGCTTGTGTTTTTTAAATGTTGAACAACAAATCACTTTTGCTGGCTAAAAAAAAAAGGGTCAGGATAAAAAGCAAACCTGTGCACTGGGTATTGTTTGGGGTCAGGGAAATGGAGGGGAAAAACAGGTGGGTATGGTGCGCCTTTTGCACAAAACCCTAGATAAGAGATATCAACAGTTTCAAAACACTAGCTAAGAGATATCAACAGTTTCAAAACTATAGATAAGAGATATCAACAGTTTCAAAACCATAGATAAGAGATATCAACTGTTTCAAAACACTAACTAAGAGATATCGACAGTTTTATAACTCTAGATAAGAGATATCAATATTTTCAAACCTCTAGATATGAGAGAGAGACAGATCGCCAGAGAGAGAGAGAGAGAGATATAGAGAGAGAGAGAGAGAGAGAGAGAGAGAGAGAGAGAGAGAGAGAGAGAGAGAGAGAGAGAGAGAGAGAGAGAGAGAGAGAGACAGACAGACAGACAGAGAGAGATAAACTGTTGATATCTCTTTGTCAGTGTTTTAAACTGTTGATATCTCTTAGTGAGGGTTTGAAACTGTTGATATCTCTTATCTAGGGTTTTGAAACTGTTGATATCTCTTAGCTAGTGTTTTGAAACTGTTGATATCTCTTATCTAGGGTTTTGAAACTGTTGATATCTCTTAGCTAGTGTTTTGAAACTGTTGTTATCTCTTATCTAGGGTTTTGAAACTGTTGATATCTCTTATCTAGGGTTTTGTGCAAAAGGCGCTTCATAGGTGGGGTATAGAAAAGCGGTGGGTTGGCTATTATGATAAGAATGTAGGGGTGTGTGTGTGTGTGGGGGGGGGGGGGGGGGGGTAGTGTGGCTGGGGCTGCATACGATAAGCGCCCCAAAAGCCGAATGACAACTTTGCGCCCGTAGTAGATATGCTCCCATTTTTGGGTACGATAAGCGCCCATTATTTGGTACGATAAGCGCCCCATCGCACACGGCCGCCCACACTCAACACCGATTCCAAAGACCATAATTTAGTTTAATTTTAATCTCTCTCTTAAAATATACGATAAAATAGTTACAGCAAAAAGCATCATGCAAAGAACCATCTTTCAGTCTCTCTCGCTCTCTCTCTCATAGTCATCTCTCATAGTCATCAAACTTCGCCTACTGGTAAACGATCTCTCTATCTCTCTCTCTCTCGCTCTTAAAACATATGATAAAACATTTAGAACAAAATGCATCATGCATCCTTCTCTCTCTCTCTCTCTCTCTCTCTCTCTCTCTCTCTCTCTCTCTCTCTCTCTCTCTCTCTCTCTCTCTCTCTCTCTCTCTCTCTCTCTCTCTCTCTCTCTCTCTCTCTCTCTCTCTCTCTCTCTCTCTCTCTCTCTCTCTCTCTGTGGGAACAATAGGCAGGTAAAAGTGGGCGCTTATCGGTTATAGAAATGGCCGCTTATTGGCGGGCGTATATGGGCTGTGGGCGCTTATGGACGTCTCCGGTGGCTGGAAAGAAGGTTGTTTGCAAATTGTGGACCTATAGATATAAAAATAGAGTTATTCGACAAAATGATTACTCCCATTCTTCTTTACGGAAGTGAGGTATGGTGCCATAACATAACAGATTTAGCTTCAAAACTACAACTTCGTTACTATAAAATTGTTCTCAAATTAAATAAAAGTACACCAAGCTGTATGGTTTATGGGGAATTGGGGCAGTACCCTTTAGAGATTCAAGCGAAGAGCAGAATGTTGCATTTTTGGTTTAAGCTTGTCAATGATGCTAACCAGTCCAAATTATCATGTACCATGTATCGTTTTATGTTACATTTGTATAAAGAAAACAAACATGTGTCACCTTTCATTTTATCTGTCAAAACTTTATTAGATAACCTTGGATTGAGTGGTTTGTGGCTACAGCAACCACACACCAATATTTCACAAAACTGGTTTAAATCTAAAGTTTTACTCACCCTAAAAGATCAATTTATCCAACAGTGGTTCTCGCAGCTGGAAGAAAAACAAATATTCAGTAACTATAAATTGTATAAAGATATGTTTTCTTGTGAGGATTACTTCAAAATGTTACCCGAAAACTTATTATTGTTTTTTGTAAAATTTAGAACATTAAATCATAGATTACCCATTCAAACGGGGAGAATCCAAAATATCCCACATAGTGAAAGGTTTTGCTCGAAGTGCGACCACCAAGCTCTAGGAGATGAATTTCATTATGTTTTTGAATGTCAAACGTTTCAGGATGCTAGAAAACGTTATTTGCCAAATTATTGTTTAAAAAACCCAAACGTAATAAAGTTTAATTCCTTATTTCAGTCAAAAAATAAAAGAACTCTCAGTCGTTTAGTTTGTTTCATAAAGGTTATCTTAAAAGAGTTCTGAACCTTAGTTGATACCACGTACCTCATACCACATTCACATTTTTTTTTTTTTTTTTTTTTTTTTTTTTCTTCTTCTATTATTCACACATCTTGGTCACCATGTCTGAGTTTATGTCCTAATTGTTTCTTGTCTTGTTTCATATGTCAATATTTGTTAATGGAGATAAGTTAATTAGCGGTTTAAAAAAAAAGGATTCATATGTGCAATTCCAGCAACTGTGTTGTGCATGTATATGTGTGTGTGTGTGTGTGTGTGTGTGTGTGTGTGTGTGTGTGTGTGTGTGTGTGTGTGTGTGTGTGTGTGTGTGTGGGTGTATGAAGCTGTATCTGTGCATGATGGTATAATGTGCCTGTCTATATGGTGATGAGTACTGTTTAAAAAAAAAGTGTTTTTGTTGGTTTTTGTTGTTGGTTTTGTTTGGAGCCTATGTAATACTATGCTGATGTGTACTGTTATGGGGTCTTTTGGGCTGTTGTTTGTAATGTTTGATGCCGCAGGTGTGAATGGTACGTGTATGCATTTTCTTGTGCCCCCAGGGGTTTTTGAAATAAAAGTTGATTTGATTTGGAAGCACGAGCACAATAAGACGAGACGAAGCTGGGTTTTTTTTTCTTTGGTCCAGGGTTGAGTTTCTTTAGATAACGGTCGCTGCGCGAGTAACGCTTGCGCCAAACGAGGCCTAGGAAACACTTTAGAAAACGTTTGCGGAAGAATATTACAAGCTCTTGTTTGATTGGTCCAAATTTTTTATTATTTTAACCAAACTTTAATGGACCAATCAACAACAAGAAATTTATTCACCCCATGCTAATCACGTGATAGCTCGCCAAGAGATGCTTTGGGAGTAGCCACAAAAAGTATTTTGGCAAACGTCGGCGAAAGAGGTGTTTCTTAGTACCGTTTTTGCAGATTTGCGTTCAGCTTCGTAACGTTAGCCCTTGTGCAACAGCCACCTGGACTGACTCCTACTCTGAGTGAGTATGCTATGGGCACAATGGGGTGGCTGAAAAAAACACCACAGTTATACTCTGTGTGTGTGTATGTGTGTGTGTGTGTGTGTGTGTGTGTGTGTGTGTGTGTGTGTGTGTGTGTGTGTGTGTGTGTGTGTGTGTGTGTGTGTGTGCGTGCGTGCGTGTGCGTGCGTGTGTGTGTGCGTGCGTGTGCGTGCGTGCGTGCGTGCGTGCGTGCGTGCGCGTGTGCGTGCTTGCGCGCGCGCCTGTATATGTATGTGTCTGTGTGTATGCGTGTGCATGTTTGTGTGTTTGTGTGTGTATAATTATGTATATATGTGTGTGTGTGTGTGTGTGTGTGTGTGTGTGTGTGTGTGTGTGTGTGTGTGTGTGCGTGCGTGTGCGTGCGTGCGTGCGCGCGCGCCTGTATATGTACGTGTGTGTGTATGCGTGTGTATGTGTGTGTGTGTGTGTGTGTGTGTGTGTGTGTGTGTGTGCGTGTGTGTGCGTGTGCGCGTGTGTGTGTGTGCGCGCGTATGTGTGTGTGTGTGTGCGTGCGCGTGCGTGCGCGTGCGCGCGCCTGTATATGTATGTCTTTCGGATGAGACGATAAATCGAGGTCCCGTGTGCCCATGCACTTAGCACACGTTAATCCCAGTGGCAACGAAAATGTTGTCATTTGGTCAAAATTTACAAACACCCCACCCACCCCCTTTTCCCTCTTCATCAATCACACAAAAATCGCATGCAAAAACAAAACAAAAAACCAAAAAACATTGGGTGGCGCGCCTCTGGCTGCCGCGCGGTCTCCAAGTGGGAGCAACCCGAATTTCACAGAGACGCCTCTGTGACTATGAAGTACCTAATAAACTGCCGAATAAAGGGCTAACATTTTTAAAGACAGAATTCAGGATAGAGATCAGCACTAGAAGAGTGTTCCCCTATTTAGCCCTTTAAAAAAACACCCAACTATGCATGTTTCAAGCATTCAAAAAGGATATGGTAATTTTAAAGGGACACCCTGACGGATGAGTTTTTGTAAGGAACACGTCCAGATCACCTGGAAAACACCCTTTACAGAGATTGCAGCACTCACTTTGCTCTGGTTTCCTAGAAATCAACTCGTCAAATCGGCGATGCCTCCTTGGCGGAGGTGCTGGAAGTCAAATTATTTTACCCAAAGAGAAGGCGTGTGCTGTCTCTTTTATAATGGCCGCCTGCGTTTAGACCAAATCGTTTGCACGAAATCTTCGCAATACAAGGCTTTTTTCATCCGTCAGGGTCCAGCTTTAAACCTAAGAGTGTAGGACTAGCATTTCCTGTAAGCGACTATAGCAATCCCCAAAATGTGAAAACTGTACAAGCGTAAGATATTATACCTATTGGCCACTGCAACTAGGCTTATTAACGCCCTTGACAGCGAGAGTAAAGCCCTTGCTGGTCAGTATCCAAAAGGGCATTCACTCTTGCAAAAGGCGGACATTTATTGATCTCAAATAGGGTTATTGGCGAGAGTTACACCCTTGTTTGGTCAGTACTCAAGCATCTACCAAGGGCATTCACTCTTGCAAAATGTGGTCGTTCCAGTTGCCAATATAAAAAAAACAACACTGTGAGAAGTTTGGAAATCCAAGAGCCTAAATGGGTGTGGTTGTCGTTTTCTAAAATGTTTTTTTAGAAGATTACCGCTTGGTATGTTAAGAATGAATACCAAAGGCAGTGGCTATTCTCCCTCTAGTGGAAAATAGAACTCAGGCTATTTAGGTATTAGGCTGGTATTAGGTGCTTTATAGTCACAGAGGGGTCTCTGTGAAATTCGGGTTGCTCCCACCTGGAGAGCGCGTCGCAGCCAGAAGCGCGCCACCCATTCTTTTTTTTTTTTTTGCATTCGAATTTTTGTGTGACTGATGAGGAAGGAAAAGGGGTGGGTGGGTAAATTTTGACCAAATGACAACTTTTTCGTTGTCACTGGGTTTAACATGTGCTAAGTGCATGGGCACACGGGACCTCGGTTTATCGTCTCATCCGAAAGACTCCACGTTCAGACCGTAAGGCCTAGTGCAAAGAGAGAGGGTAAAGGTCAAGATGTGCCCACCCCCTTACATTTCTCGCAGAGAGAGGAAAAAATCCCCTGTACCCAGGTTCAAACTCGGGTTCACTTGACACGAGGCGAACGCGCTACCACTGTGCCACTCTACACCTCACGTTGGTTTTGTAACATTGAGTCTATCTGAGTGTCAATGTGTCAATGTGATCATGTGTTGGTGTGGTGTATCCCCATGTCGCTGTGCCCCTATGTCATTGTCACTGATTGTGCCACTGTGATGCGCCTCAACATTTGTGTGTGTCTTTTTTAGATTAAAAAAATAAGGGGGGGGGGTGTGTGTGTGTGCATTTTATATATGGTGAGGATACGTCAAAAGTCATAAGTTTATTTATTGTCCATTGGCATTGTACAACGCACATGAAAACGTGTCTTCCACCGTGTAAAATAAGATGAGATATATCAAAATAAAAATATTAACTAAAAATATGAAACATAAATTTACATCAAAACACATAATGTCACTCTCATACCACATCCAATCATTCATCCGCTCCATCTTGCTCACTCATCATGCAGCCCACCACCACTTCCTCCTTCAATTTTAACCCTTTCTTTTCTTTTTCCCCCTTCCTTTCGTGAACCAGTCTGTTATAACTGTTTGTACGAATGGTGAGTGAAAAGCGCATTGAGTTGCTTAGCAAGATTATGCGCTATGTAAGAAGCATTATTATTATTATTATTATTATTGTTGTTGTTGTTGTTGTTGTTGTTGCTGTTGTTGTTGTTGTTGTTGTTATTATTATTATTATTATTATTATTATTATTATTATTATTATTATTTTATCTACAGACTCATTTTTATGTTTTATGACAACGGTCAACTGGTACTACTGGTGTCCGGAAACCGCGTGACATACCGTGGGAGGTGAAACGTAACCGAGGACGGCGATTGGTTAAAAAAGAAAGAAAATTAATCAATATTAATTTTGCTTTTCGTCCTTTTGGGCCAAATGGACACATGTGGGACTTCGATTGGGCAAGGAAGAAAAACGTTTCGCTATCTTTCGTAGGAATAGAGACACAATCAAACACATGTGGACAACGGCAAGTCTTCCTACTACTAGGTGAAGACGGGGTAAGACGCCCATGGGCGGTTAAGACGCCCATGCCAATTATCTCATGAAATAAAGAAAATGTCAGTCAAATTTGCCCATGAGACGAATGCTAAACATTAACACTCGTCTCACGGGCAAAATGTGACTGAAATGTGCTTCATTTCATGAGATCATTGGCATGGGCGTCTTACCCGTCCATGGGCTTTTTACCCCGTCTTCCCCTACTGTAGCCAAAACTCCAAAGGGTTGTACAATGAGAAAGGCCGTTCAGTTCTTCAGTCCTTGTCACCGTCCATAAGGGTCTCTGACCGATCGGACGCTAATCTCATCGTCATCTCTTCAGTCTTGTGACTGTCCCCGAGCTACAACTGGCCCTGATGAAAATCCGTTTGGCTTAAACGAATTTTATTGGTAATCAACATAGCAGCAACATAAACAAATGTAACTGAGCACAATGAGCTTAAACTTAAAGCTTATACAAGGCGCTCAAACACAGATGTGTTACTCAATATTGGCTGCCAAAACTAGTGACACTGGAACAGAACGCAATAATGAAATAACAGCAAAAATTGAACATTAAGAGAAATAACAAGTGAATGAATATGCACAACACGAACAAATAACAACAGTAACGACAACAAAATCCGTTTAACGTCCTCCGGTCTGAAACAGACACATAATGATAAGAATAAGAATAATTAATAACATTTATATGGCGCAGTATCCTGACAACAGCTCAAAGCGCCTTACAGATACAACGCATATACAAAACACACATGAACATGATAATACAGGCACGTAATACTACTATTTAAATACACAATAGAACACCAGGACATACAGATCATATAAGATACATATAAATATACACATGCACAATAAGAGATAATAACAGATGCAAACGGAAGAAAAAATGAAAACACACGCACTCGCCAGCTTAAGGCCAACATATTGACGTCGTTAAAAAATAATAATTGAAAATGAATGTAAATGAAGAGAAACGACACACACTCGCGTACGCCCATGCACACATAAAAAATCAAACCCAAAGTCAAATCAAAATCAAATACCCACCCCACCCACTAATCCGCTCCAGTCAACAAAATGACATAAGTCAATATATGGGACATATGGGACATTAGTAGATACAAAGATGGTGGGAACGATCCCGGAGGCAGTGCAACACCAGGAAAGTCCTGATTTTTTTTTTAGCGATACAGATGTATTAAATAACTGCTTTAAACAACTGGCCCTGTGGTCGTGAGTGCGTTTTACGCAGTCAATACGGGTAGTGTTATGTAACTTAGGCTAAACAGCCAAGCGTTTCTTGGGGTTTTGTTGTGGTTTTTTTTTGGGGGGGTAGTCTAATTTACATGCTACTACTACTACTACTACTACTGCTACTACTACTACTACTACTACTACTACTACTACTACTACTACTACTACTACTGCTACTACTACTACTACTACTACTACTACTACTACTACTACTACTACTACTACTACTACTACTACTACTACTACTGCTGCTGCTGCTGCTGCTGCTGCTGCTGCTGCTGCTGCTACTACTACTACTACTACTACTACTACTACTACTACTACTACTACTACTACTACTACTACTACTACTACTACTACCCGTTTTTGACTGTCTACATTAACACGCACTCATGACAACCGGGCCTCGATAAGAACCATGGCGATGTGGTCGTCTAACGTGTTAGAGAGAGAGAGAGAGAGAGAGAGAGAGAGAGAGAGAGAGAGAGAGAGAGAGAGAGAGAGAGAGAGAGAGAGAGAGAGAGAGAGAGAGAGAGAGAGAGAGAGAGAGAGAGAGAGAGAGAGAGAGAGAGAGAGAGAACGAACGAACGAACGTACGAATCTTTTTTATTGAGGGAAAAGATAAGCACAATATAGGCTTGTTTACATCTAGCCCTCATTAAATGAGAAGAAAAAAAAAAAAAGAAGAAGAAGAAAAAAGAAGAAGAAAATGTTATAAACAACTAATAATCATCATGCACATAAGATACACTACCATCATAAAAAGATAAATCAAAAACACATTCACCACAACATTCACCATGGTCATCCCGCACACTAGCATTAAATCATACACATTAAACATACATACCAATTGCGTTATACACATTACAACATACACAAAACAAAAGTAAGCAAATAATTACGTACATACGCATAAACTCACCAACACACACACATACACAAGTACGCACACACGCACATCCCACACACAAGCATACACAATACACACACACACACATACCCACAAAATTCGCAGGCAGACACATACACATTCACATGTATGAACGCGCACATACACACACTCACATTCAAACTCACACATGCATACACACAATCACCACTATAACATATTATGAACACTAAACATGCATGGTTAACATTGGTGACACTCATATTAGGAACGAAACAAGTGGTGAATGGGTTATCAGGTAACGTATTAAAGAGTTGTCATCAGAAAATCTTTATATCTTTTTTTGAATGACTTGAAAGTGTTTCCAATTTGGGTATTGGCCAGCATGGCATTCCACAGGGCCCCACCAGAATAAGCCAAGCTTGTCTTGAAGAGGTCAATTCTTGGAAGAGGGAGCATGATTTTATGCTCGTGGCGCCGGTCATTGACAACAAACCTACTGGTAAGAGATTGTGGGGCATTGCCTGATAAAATCTTAAACATAAAAATAGCCTTGTTATAATTTAGCTTTAAATGGAAGGGCAGAATATGTACAGCTTTGTGGTCATGAGTGGTTAGTTTTGAGGACTTAAGCAGAACTAGTTTTAATGCTCGTCTATGAAGACTTGAAAGAGGTTTCAAAATATTTTCACTAGCGCCATCCCACAGAGTTGACGCGTAGTTGATATGCGATTCAATAAATGAGTGGAAAAATATCTTACGTGAATGGAGGTCTAGGAAATGCTTTATTTTAGACAACTGATAAATCTTTGAAGACACGGATTTGCAGGTTTTAGTGACATGTTCGGACCAAGAAAGATTATTGTCAATGACAACGCCAAGAACTTTGTGACTCCCAACTTCCTCAACTGCATTGCCATTAATAAAGAGAGTCAAAAAGTTGTTAGGAAGGTTCTGGCGTTTTTGTCTTGTTGTAATTATCATAAGTTTGGTTTTTAATGGGTGCAAGCTCATATGATTCAGCTCTGCCCAATTTAAAAGTTCATCGATGCTGTTTTGTAACGTTTGAAATACTGTTGTATAATTGGAATGACTTGTGTGTAGTGTTGTATCATCGGCAAAAAGTTTACATAGGGAACTTATAACTAGAGGCAAGTCATTAATATAAATAGAAAAAAGTATTGGTCCTAGGATAGACCCCTGAGGAATGCCATACTTTGTTGTTAGAGACGACGATACAGAGCTATTTACAGCCACCACCTGTTTCCTGTCAATTAAAAATGATGACATCAGATTCAGTGTATCGGAAGACAAACCATACATTTTGAGTTTTTTGAGTAATAAGGAATGGTCAATAACGTCGAAGGCTTTGGCAAAATCAACTATTAAAGCGCCAGTAATTTCGTTGTTGTTAATATTAGTTAGCCATTTGTCAACAAGAGTTGTAAGAGCAGTGTGGCATGAGTGTTTTGCTCTGAAGCCAGATTGACACGGATGAAAGAGATTGAAGCGATCAAAGTGATTAACAAGATGAGCTTTAATATGACTTTCTAAAGGTTTAGATAAGATAGACATGATAGAAATGGGTCGGTAGTTGCTAGGGTCAGAGCGATCACCTGATTTGAATATGGGAGTAACTTTGGCAACTTTAAATGCTTTAAGAAAATGGCTTTTAGAAATGCACAAATTATATATGTAAGTGAGTGGCTCGGTAATTATAGGTGCTGCAATCTTTAGGATTTTACCATCAATATCATCTAACCCCCTTGCATTCGTTTGTTTTAAGTGAACAAGATAATTAAAAACCTCATATACAGCTAAGTAAGGAATATTAAGTTCTGACGATATATTTTTCGATAAACAAAAGTCGCTAAGATTTGAAAGGTCATTTTCATTAGATCTATCGTTATGAATAATGGAGCTCACTATATTAGAGAAGTGAGTATTAAGCTCTTCTGGAGACAATTTGTCAATCATGTTTTTTGAACTGGTATACTTATTATTTAACTGGTTGATAGCTGTCCATATAGATCTACTATCTGATTTGGATGAAACTAAATCTTTAAAGTATTTCTTTTTTGACTTTCTTTTTAAGTTGGTAACAAAATGTCTTTGCTTGCAAGCATTATCTTGGTCCCCTTCTGCAAAAAGAGAGTCCCTTTTGTCTATTGCTTTTTGGACATCATCAGTTATCCAAGGTTTCTTTGGAGTACTTTTTACACGTTTGGTTTTCATAGGTACATGCTTATTATAGACATTCATGAAACTATGGTAAAAAATTTCAAAAGCTTCATCAGCATTGGTAAATTGATATACCGAAAATATATGAGAGTTGCTAAGGTCTAATAAGAATTTTTCTATATCAAGATTAGAGAGGTGTCTGTATGTTACAATAGTGTGGCAGTTCTTGGCAATTTTTACACCCTTTTTTGACCAGGTGAAGCAAACAGGGAGATGGTCACTACAATACAAACTAGGTGAACAGACTTCTACTAGATTATCTGGCTGAGAAGAATAAACATGATCAATTAATGTTTTAGAATTAGTTGTTATTCGTGTTGGCTTGTCAATAACTTGCGTTAAGAGGGACAACTCATATGATCGTGTCCATGTTGTGTTGGGTTTTAACAGATCGATATTAAAATCACCCAATAAACATACTTCACCAGATATTACTGAAATTTCGTCCATCAAAAGCGTAAAATTACTAATCCACATAACGTGTTCACTGGGATTTCTGTAAATAAACCCTAAAGTAAGAGGAGACGACTTGAGAGAGAGAGAGAGAGAGAGAGAGAGAGAGAGAGAGAGAGAGAGAGAGAGAGAGAGAGAGAGAGAGAGAGAGAGAGAGAGAGAGAGAGAGAGAGAGAGAGAGAGAGAGAGAGAGAGAGAGAGAGAGAGAGAGAGAGAGAGAGAGAGAGAGAGAGAGAGAGAGTCAGTCTATACTCGTTCCTCAAGGCGTTGTCACAGAAATGTTGGCAGCCGAAATGTCATATAAATTCACAAGACTTTCGCAGACAAAGTCACTTCTAGTCTACACTTGTGACTCCCCATTCATATGTAGGCTACTTGACTATTGAGACTAACAGTTTAAAGGGGCACCCTGACGGATGAGCTTTTGCAAGAAACACGTCGAGATCACCAGAAAGACAGTCTTTTCAAGGATCAGATGTATCACATTGCTCTGGTTTCCTAGAAATCAAAGCGTCAAAACGGCGATTCCTCCCTGGCGGAGTTGCTGGAGAGGGAAGCCATTTTGGACAGGGTGGATGGAGGCCACTCAAGAGTGGTTGAAACTTTTTCTTCTTTGTAGTGCAGTAAAAAAAAAAGGAGCTAGTTCCTTTGTTGTGAGCGAAACTCTCTTTGGTAAACTGTAAATAAAAAGACTTGAATTGTGGAAATTTCGTAATTTGGTCTAAGCGACTCAGGCGGCCATTAGAAAACAGAAGGCACGTGTCTTCTCTTTCACTGAAATAATGTAACTTCCAGCACCTCCGCCAAGGAGGAATCGCTGATTTGACGGTTTGATTTCTAGGAAACCAGAGCAAAGCGAGTGTTGCGATCTCTGTAAAGGTTGTTTTCCTAGTGATGACGGCGTGTTTCTGGCAAAAGCTCATCCGTCAGGGTGTCCCTTTAAGACACCTTACCCCCTCCCCCCCCCACACACACACACCACCATCACTACCCTCCCACTCGCCTTTCAGTAAAGACATTGCGTGAAACTGTTACTGCCCCAAGCCTTCACGTCCAAGTCCTTCTGATAACGTAACAAACAGCCTTTGTGCTTGCTGTCCAGTTTCTACCGGTGCTTCTCATTTGCGCCCATTTTAATGACCCCTACAGTTGATTCCGCCCGTTGTAGTAGTCATCAACTGCGCCCCTTGACGTGTTAAACATGGTTTATGAGAAAACTGGTCATAATGAAAGTTTTCCAGCAAAATGAGATTCTGTTTCTGATGATAGAACTGACAGTCTTTATACAGAAAGGAGAATTTTGTTCCAACAGTATTTTACGTAAAACCTATTTGTAAATGAAGATAGCGTTTCATTTACTTCGTTTAGTCATCCGTCACAATTTTGTCAGTGTATTTATTTTTCTTTAAGATAGTGTTTTATATATTAAGTTCTCTTGTTGCCCCATTTAATGAATATTGATTTTTTTGGGGGTCTGATTTTCAACAGCAAAAAAGCCATTTTAACCAAAGATAATTTTCGTAAGTTTTCTAGCTTTGGTTTTTATAGTCCTGTGAAGATTAACTTCTAAGATAAATCAATGAGGCTTTATACTGAAAATTATCTACCCCTGTCTCGTGCACCGAGATGCGTGCGCCACCTACATAAGATTATCGTCCTTGCCTGTCATGAAGTATTAGTTTACAGCCACGGAAAATTATCTGCTCCTTTTCTAAGAAACCAAAGCAAAGTGAATGTTCCGATTCCTTGAAAAGGCAGTCTTTCTGGTATCTCGACGTGTTTCTTGCAAAAACTCATCCGTCAGGGTGCTCCTTTAAACTATCATTGTCAATAGTCACTAGGTGGCATAGGCTGTTCAAGCCTAAAATAATCGCCCTTTTGTGTCGGCAAGAAGTAGTATAAAGCCCCATTGCGGAAACCATGCGCAATTGATTTACATACCCGGGTAGGCACAACTTAGTCATTTTCAAATATGCGCAATTGAGTGGCAACTGTTTTAACTAATGACGCGCGCTGCTTTCTGTCCAATCACAAGCCGTTGAACCACGTGATTCCGTGAAGGGAACGTCACGAGAACGGACGTTAAACTGGCCATTTCCTGAAAGTAGCGTGGAGAGTGGAGAGTGGAGGCTGACTATTAACATTTTCAAAACATTTTCATCGGAAAGCTGTCACCGCTGGCGGTTGTGCGTGTCATTGTCTAAGTGGATAACTGCAAGTAAGTGTCAACATTCTTTTTTAATGATGTTAGCATTCATTTTTTTGGTAATGTAAAATGTTATAATCACGTGTATTATTGTATGTTTTGCGTTTACATTTGGCAAAATCTTTTTTCTTGTACTCGTGTTGTTTTTCTTTGAAGATCGACGAACAGGTTGTGTCCTTTTTTTGTATATCACATTCGTGTACTAGGTTGGAAGATGTAAACGAACTTTGTAGAATTATATAGGTGACGGAGTATTAGAAGAACAAAATCTATTCATATTATAGTTCAAGTACAAGCGTGTATATTCTTATAAAAACAACAACAACACGTGTGAAAAACACGTGAAGTGGATAGACGTTAAATGAACGACACACATTCACACACACACGTGTGCGTTTTCTTATGAGTCCTGGTTTTTTCCCTTTAGCCCTCCATAGGTCATTTTGCCCGTAATAAGCATAGCTCCTCCGAAGGCGGAGTGTGGCTGCCTTCGTGGCGGAGTAATAAAAAAACAACCAGTCACACACGTAATGTTCTCATCCCTAGCTGATGCACTTGTACCATACTACTCAAAAGTGTAGGCTTTTCTCCGTAATTAAAAAAAGAAAGAAAACGAAATGAGCATATAATAATGACTTACTAAATGTACGCAACCGATCAATAATTGCTTTCATTAATCAGAGCCTTAACGTTCCATATT
>CM065706.1:37156968-37159814 GCA_017654935.2 Phymorhynchus buccinoides | reverse complement strand
GTGCGGTGTGTGAGCAACTGAGGTTTTGTTTTTTATCATTTCTTTTCACTTTTTTTTCTCACCATTCTCAACGCACTTTACTTTTTTCCCTCTCTCTCTCTCTCTCTCTCTCTCTCTCTCTCTCTCTCTCTCTCTCTCTCTCTCTCTCTCTCTCTTTGTATTTATGAAGAAAGCTAAGATGGACATTTTCAGGAGCATGTAGTGTTGTGGTGTGCTACAAATATGTCTGGGTTTCTGTGTGACCGTGTGAAGCTAGTGTGTGAGCATGTGTGTGTACGCGTGCGTATGTGTGTGTGTGCGGTGTGTGAGCAACTGAGGTTTTGTTTTTTATCATTTCTTTTCACTTTTTTTTCTCACCATTCTCAACGCACTTTACCTTTCTCCCTCTCTCTCTCTCTCTCTCTCTCTCTCTCTCTCCTCCTCTCTCTCTCTCTCCCTCTCTCTCTCCCTCTCCTCTCTCTCTCTCTCTCTCTCTCTCTCTCTCTCTCTCTCTCTCTCTCTCTTGCCTAAAATCTATATCCTTGGAAAATATAGTTTGTTTTTCAAGTTTTCAAGTTTCTCTCTCTCTCTCTCTCTCTCTCTCTCTCTCTCTCTCTCTCTCTCTCTCTCTCTCTCTCTCTCTCTCTCTTGAACCATTTGAGTTTGTTTTGTAATCTATTTATTTATTTATTCACTTCATATGTCATTATTTTAGAGGACCTGATGAAAATAAGCTATTTCTGCTTACTCAGTTTATCCTCATTAAAAATTTCGAGTTCGAGTTCTCTCTCTCTCTCTCTCTCTCTCTCTCTCTCTCTCTCTCTCTCTCTCTCTCTCTCTCTCTCTCTCACAAACACACTTTTTAATGTATGAAACCCCCCAACTAAGATGGACATTTTCAAGACCATTTTCTCACTCTGTGTGCTTGTTGCTGTCTACAGCATGGCTTCAAACGATCAGAAAAAGGCGAGGCCGAGTACCGCGGAAGAGGAACGATTCCACCACAACCATCAAGAAACCAAGCGACGACAGGGCTTGACAGACTGCTTCGACGATCTCAGGGATTCCGTTCCCTCCATAGCGCGTAGAAGAACTGTGTCCCAGGCAAAGATCGCTGAAAAGGCTGCTGGGTATATTCCAAAATTGAAACGGAGGACTCGTTCCAACCAGATGATATATGAGAAGGCGAAGGAAGACAACAAGAAGATTGAGAGAGAAATCAGGAGGTTGAGGAAACACATGGCGATGTCTCCCCGGCCCCCTGCAGAACAGAGGAAGTCAGCCGATGACCCTACTCCCAGAAACGTCTGATGATGATGATGGTGATGGTGATGATGGTGAAGAAACTGAGACAACAAACTCTGGCCAGCCTCCAAGAAATTAAATAGTCTACGGGTAGTAACTACTTCATTGCACGAGAAACTACCTTTTTGTCTGTCATTACCTATTATGTTTTAATGAGTAAATTTTAATCTGTTGTTATCTTATGAATGTGTTGTCGGTTGTGGTATGTGGACCAATTGTTATCTTGTATTTTCTTATCGAGTGTATGCTATTCGTTATTTGTCATTTTCTGATTTTACTTCATGTCTGATGTTCTATTTATATTTCAGTTTGTAAAGCACACAGAGCATGCTCACAGTGTGGATTGCTAGCGCTATAGCAAATAACATTATTATTATATTATTATTATTAGTAGTAGTAGTAGTAGTAGTAGTAGTAGTAGTATGTATTTCGAAAGTTCTGTAGTCATTTTTTGTGCCAGTAAACTGAACCATTCTGTCCGTGTTGATGATTTGTAAGTGGTTAGCAATAGACGATTTTCGGAAAAAAACCTAGGGGAGATCATTTCGTAAAATTAAAGTGAATTACCTCGACTTACATGGCAACAATGGCGGCATGGTGTCGAAGCTTGAAACCGCAGGATGCCAGTCAGCGACTTGCAAACATTTTTTTAAAAAGAAAAATGAGGGGCGGCCAGTATCCACAAACCGATAAAACTTGCAAAATGTGACGTCAAAATATAAATTACATCAAATTTAGAATGACGCACACGGTGTTCTTAGTGATGTAAGTCTACTCAAACATACATAGGCGAGAGCTGGGAATCTACCTAAAGGTAGAGTAGCTTCCCCTGTTTGACACATTGAATTAGGCAAGATCACGTCCCACACACCATGAAATTACTCCCCTTAATTATTTCTGAACAATTCCTATTTCTAGAGAGTGTCTGTAGACGCTGGTAATTTGATAGGGGTGTTTTTGGATATCAGTACACATAATTGAAACTCTTTAATATTCTTTAAAATGCGTTCATGGGGGGGTTGCCTACGACTGGCTGCTGACAATGTTGTGGGGATATTGTTTGGACGGAAAGGGCCATGACATAGTGTCCAGTTATTTATTTTTTATTATTTTCGATTATAGTCCCGTCAACAGCTATGATCATCTCCAGGACTGTCACCGCGTAAAGTTCGACCACTTATTACAAAACACTCATCAATGTATCTTACAAACGTTCAACAACCTGTAAACAACAAAACATACAGTACAATTCGTAACATGACACCTCCATCATTGCACCCTATAGCACATAAGTCCACACAGTGCTGGAAACGTTGAGCCACTCTACTCTATTTATCGGATCCAGATTGGTTTGTTTTTTAAGTAAAAAAGGATAGCAAACACATACTAGTAAAACAATATATATACACTGATGAGATCTTCTCAAGATCGAAACAGCTGTCTTTGCATAATATAAGGCACTGTCCCTCCCCCATTGGGAGAAAAAGCAAATCAGCACAATTTATATAATATAATTTTATATTTTTTTATTTTTATTTTTTTTTGAACACGAACATTACTCA
>CM065706.1:37124468-37149468 GCA_017654935.2 Phymorhynchus buccinoides | reverse complement strand
GTCATTGGAAAGAGCCCGACAAGACCTTTAAAATGATACCCAAATTATCAAAATCGGTCGAAAATTGAGAAAGTTACGACGTTTTAAAATGTTAGCTTTTTTTACATGAGCTATATAAGAAAAAGTTGATCAAGATTACCGGCCCTTACCGTATCAAGGTTTGGATGAATAAAACAGCCATAACTTTTTTTTTTTTTTACCAATAAACAAAACATTGGTACCAAAATAAAGCTTATTCAAAGGGGCAACATCAACCCCAAATATTAGACAGATTAGGCCTAAGCTTTTTGTGCGACTCACAAGATCGCAACATCAACATGCGCGTGACAGAAAACATGTCCGACAGTCTTCGACGTAACACCTCCCGACTTGTGGAGACCTTGAGCAGCATTGAGATTTATTCTAGATGCACCCAATTTGGTGTACTTGTAGAAAAATAATTAAATGTAACTAAGCATTTGTTTTAAAGAATTATATAATTACCGTTCAGAAATGATAAACGAATGAATTGGACCCAAATATTGGATCGCTTGTCTCTCGCGATCGGCCGTCTTAGCGTAAAAAAAGATCGTTCCCGAATGACAGAGTAGGTGTCTGCTTCCCGAAAGAAAGAAACTCGGATGGTCAGCGCCAAGAATAACCACCAATAAAAACAAGCAAAGGAAGTGACCGTTTGGCACATAGCCAAAATCGCGGTTCGGATTTTCAACGAGAAAAATCGCTGCGGCTTGACCTAATTCCGTCGTTCCTAATTAAGGTAAGCATACTCGAAAATAATTGATGTTCTAGTACATTGTGAACGTAAAAGTAGGAACCTTAGAATTATTTTTTAATTTGTCAAATCCAAATGAAAGTTGTCAACGGAAATAGTTCGAAAAGACCTTTAATACCCAAATTATCAAAATCGGTGTCGCTCGTGCAAATCTGTCGCTCGCTACTATGAGAGTGTGTATTTGCTACATTGAGCATGAACCACAAATTTCACTTTTTTCCGTGGGTTAGGGATAGGGTTAGGGTTAGGGTTAGGTAAATGGTTCAAGTACGGAAAAAGTGAAATTTGTGAATGTCGCAAATACACACTCTCATAGTAGCGAGCGACAGATTTGCACGAGCGACAGATTTGCTCGCGACAGGCTTACGAGCTACCTATTTTCATGCGACAGGCCCTACATAAGAAAAAGTTGATCAAATCGATCGTCAGTGTGACGCGGCAAGAAAAACAAACTGTCGGACTGTCGACTAGGCTAACACCTCCCTTCCTTCCTATTGTAGGACATTCATGTTTTATTCTTTTTTGTCCCACGGCAGCTTTTATGGAGGATGCCACTGCAGCTGTCCTGATGGAGGGTCCCTCGGCAGCTGTCCTGGAGGGTCCCACTGAAGCTGTCCTTAAGGAGGGTCCCACAGCAGCTGTCCTGAAGGATTGTCCCACAGCTGCTGTCCTGGAGGGTCCAGCTGCAGAAGGAAAGTCTCTTTTGTCCTTCATTGCACTATTGAAGGACTTTTTCGTCATTCTGTTTTTTCTAAGTCATAGCAAGATTGTAGGACATTCATGTTTTATTCTGTTGGTCCTTCATTGCACTACTGAAGGACTTTTTCTTTCTTCTGTTTTCTGTTTTGTTCTTCATGGCACTATTGAAGGACTTTTTTCCAATTTTTTTTTAAAATTCATAGCAATATTACATTCATGTTTTATTCTGTTTTGTCCTTCATTGCACTACTGAAGGACTTTTTTCTTCTTCTTTTTCTGTGTTGTCCTCCAAGGCACTATTGAAGGACTTTTTTCATTGTTTTTTAAAAAATAATTCTTAGCAATATTGTGGGACATTCATGTTTTATTCTGTTTTGTCCATCATTGCACTACTGAAGGACTTTTTGTATCTTCTGTTTTTTTCTGTTTTGTCCTTCATGGCACTATTGAAGGACTTTTTTCCATTGTTTTTCTTAAATTCATAGCAATATTGTAGGACATTCATGTTTTATTCTGTTTTGTCCTTCATTGCATTACTGAAGGACTTTTTGTAACTTCTGTTTTTTTCTGTTTTGTCCTTCATGGCACTATTGAAGGACTTTTCCATTGTTTTTTAAAATATTCATAGCAATATTGTAGGACATTCATGTTTTATTCTGTTTTGTCCTTCATTGCACTATTGGACTTTTTGTAACTTCTGTTTTTTTCTGTTTTGTCCTTCATGGCACTATTGAAGGACTTTTTGTTAATTCTGTTTTGTTATTCATAGCACTATTTTAGTCCCTTCTTTCTTTTAGTCTGTTTTGTCCTTCATTGCACTATTGAAGGACTTTTTTTAACTTCTGTTTTGTCATTCATAGCACTACTGTAGGACATTCATGTTTTATTCTTTTTTTGTCCCACGGCAGCTGTTATGGAGGGTGCCACTGCAGCTGTCCTGATGGAGGGTCCCTCGGCAGCTGTCCTGGAGGTTCCCACTGAAGCTGTCCTTAAGGAGGGTCCCACAGCAGCTGTCCTGAAGGATTGTCCCACAGCTGCTGTCCTGGAGGGTCCAGCTGCAGGAGGAAAGTCTCTTTTGTGCTTCATTGCATTACTGAAGGACTTTTTGTAACTTCTGTTTTTTTCTGTTTTGTCCTTCATGGCACTATTGAAGGAATGTTTTCCATTTTAAAAAAAATTCATAGCAATATTGTAGGACATTCATGTTTTATTCTGTTTTGTCCTTCATTGCACTACTGAAGGACTTTTTGTAAATTCTGTTTTTGTTTGTTTTGTCCTTCATGGCATTCTGTTTTTTTTTAAATCATAGCAATATTGTAGGACATTCATGTTTTATTCTATTGGTCATTCATTGCACTACTGAAGGACTTTTTGTAACTTGTTTTTTTCTGTTTTGTCCTTCATGGCACTATTGAAGGACTTTTTGTAACTTGTTTTTTTCTGTTTTGTCCTTCATGGCACTATTGAAGGACTTTTTTGCATTCTTTTTCTTAAATTCATAGCAATATTGTAGGACATTCATGTTTTATTCTGTTTTGTCCTTCATTGCACTACTGAAACACTTTTTGTAACTTCTGTTTTTTTCTGTTTTGTCCTTCATGGCACTATTGAAGGACTTTTTTGTCATTCTGGTGTTTTTTAAATCATAGCAATATTGTAGGACATTCATGTTTTATTCTGTTGGTCCTTCATTGCACTACTGAAGGACTTTTTCTTCCTTTTTTTTCTGTGTTGTCCTTCATGGCACTATTGAAGGACTTTTTTCCATTGTTTTTCTTAAATTCATAGCAATATTGTAGGACATTCATGTTTTATTCTGTTTTGTCCTTCAACCACAATGAGTGACCTTCACCCACCCCATCCAAAATGGCTACTATCTCCGCCGAGGAGGAATCGCCCTTTTGACGGTTTAACTTCTAGGAAACCAGAGAAAATTGAGTGTTCCGATCCTTGACAAGTCTGTCTTTCTGGTGATTTCGACGTGTTTCTTGCAAAAACTCATCCGTCAGGGTCCACCTTTAACGGAAAAAGTGACTGATTTTCAAAATATGTTTTCACCACCTCCCTTGCGGACGAATGAAGTTTACATAGTCTAACCAATTGTACACAAAAAAACATTGATTTTTGTTTGTTTCTTCCTTCCAGTTGAATGCCCACAATCAACACTGATTCATTGGCACAATATACCGGTCCACGTTCCAGGGTCTAGTTTCTCTAGATAACGGTCGCCGCGCGAATAACGCTTACGCCAAAAGGGGCCTAAGAAACACTTTAGAAAACATTTGCGGAAGAATATTACAAGCTCTTGTCTGGTTGGTAAAAAAAAACACTATTATTTTAACCAAACTTTAATGGACCAATCAACAACAAGAAATGTATTTGCCCCCTATTAGTTCCGGATAGTTCAGCCGACTTGCTCGGTGTTTGGCAAGAACAAAACGTCACGCGAACAATCGGCAAACGAAGTTGGTTTCTTAGACGGTTTTTTCCCGATCTGTGCGAGCGCAACGTAACGTTAGCCCTTGTGAAACGGTCCACAGGTCGGACAGGACAAAACACCCAAAACACCCTAAGCTAATTTAGTGACCCAGCCAGTCAGGTCTCCCTGTGGATCTCTAACATTATGCCGCGTCAGTCAGGAACATCTAAGCTATAAAATAAACACCACACACACTTGAGTGAGTTAGTAGACTCTGGCCTAGAACATGTGCATAGGTGAAGCTGCTACAGCCACCCTGGGCAGCTTGTTCCACTCCCTGATCGTCCTGGGGGAAAAGGAGCTAAGTAACATTAAACATTTTGGGACTCAGGGCCGGGTCTAGTGGGGGGGGTCCTGGTTTTCGGACACCCCCCTCAGCTCTAAGCATGTACCTTATGCAAAGGTGACAAGAAAGAAAATGGCTCTATTTTTGCCGTAATAATCACAAAGTTGCACAACTTTCTGGGGCCTTTGCCCCCTGGGCCCCCCAAAAGGCATTGCCCCGTAATCCTGAATCTATGCAGCTCCCTGTTATTACTAGGGGTGAGCACACGCCGCCTGAGGAAAGCTCGGCTAAGGTGACCAGTCAGTGGACATAAGACGCCTGAGGACAGCCCTGCCTGCCGAAGGTGACCAGTCACTGGACATCAGACGCCTGAGGACGGCCCTGCCTGCCACGGTGACCAGTCAGTGGACATCAGACGCCTGAGGACGGCCCTGCCTGCCAAGGTGACCAGTCACTGGACATCAGTCTGACGCCTGAGAACAGCCCTGCCTGCCAAGGTGACCAGTCAGTGGACATCAGACGCCTGAGGAAAGCCCCACCTGCCAAGGTGACCAGTCACTGGACATCTGACGCCTGAGAACAGCCCTGCCTGCCAAGGTGACCAGTCACTGGACATCTGACGCCTGAGAACAGCCCTGCCTGCCAAGGTGACCAGTCACTGGACATCTGACGCCTGAGAACAGCCCTGCCTGCCAAGGTGACCAGTCAGTGGACATCAGACGCCTGAGGAAAGCCCCACCTGCCAAGGTGACCAGTCAGTGGACATCAGACGCCTGAGAACAGCCCTGCCTGCCAAGGTGACCAGTCAGTGGACATCAGACGCCTGAGGACAGCCCTGCCTGCCAAGGTGACCAGTCACTGGACATCAGACGCCTTAGGACGGCCCTGCCTGCCAAGGTGACCAGTCATCATCATCATCATCATATCACATATGGCATATAGGCGTTTTTTTAAATTAGCCTTTAGCCTGCTGTTTCCTTTTAGTTTATAGGGAAAAGCAATTCAAAGCTTACAACGTACAACGTACAACATACAATAAAACAAGCACACTGGTCTGCACACTAATTATTACTGAATACTTATGTTGGTATGGAAGCAATAATCTTCCCAAAAATGATCTAATTTGTTTTTAAAACTATTGAGCGTTCATGCGGTTGCAGTATCGTTTGGTAGTGAATTCCAATTGTTAATAACCCTGTTAGTGAAGAAATGTGCATAAATATTAGTATGAACTAATGGTTTTGTTAGTTTTATATAAGGAGTGTCCTCTAGTGGTAGAGTTACTAAGAGAAAAAAGTGTGTTTGTAGTTCTAGTATCATAATATCCGTTTAATGGTCTTAACCCAGTGCAAGGACTTGACCCCTTGACTGCCAGAGAAAATTAAAGAAAAAACCATTGTACAAATCATGACAAGAAAAAGACTACTGATAGAGCCAATCTGGCGAAATGGTCTGGGGGTATAACTCTCTTGACTGTTAGAGCAAAAGCCAGCATATCGGAGTTATTCAGCATATCTGAGTTTTAAAAAAAGAAAGTTGCACATTTCCCATGATGCAACTGACAGTTTGCGGCGTGCTAGGGCAGGAGAGAGAACAAAACGTTACGCGAAATATCGGCAAACGAAGGTGGTTTCTTATACCGTTTTTGCCGATTTGCGCTCACGCTACGTAACGTTAGCTCTTGTGAAATGAACCCTGCAGTATTGTTTGATTGGGCAACCAAAATAATCACGTTTTGCACGGAGTTTCGCTTGCGATATGCATTTGATAAATCATCTCTACAACTGAGTGCGGGCGCGCGCGTGTGTGTGTGTGTGTGTGCGTGCGCGCGTCTGTGTGTGTGTGTGTGCGTGCGTGCGTGTGTGTGTGTGTGTGTGTGTGCGTCAAGTCAATTTTTTATTTCCAGATGGAACATTGAATAAGCAAATACTATACTTTTTTTTTCATCAAACCATCCTTAAAAAAAACACCCGAAGAAACTAAAGATTCCAAAGTGGTAGGCCTATGTGGTCATCTCTTTTCTGATTTGCTCATTTGCATATACGAATAGTCCGTTTTCATCGACCTATCTCATTTGCATATCCAAATATGGTCATTTCTTTTCTGATTTGCTCATTTGCATATGAAAGTAGTCCGTTTTCATCGACCTATCTCCTTTGCATATCCAAATATTGTCATTTTTCTTTTTACTAATTTGCATATACGAATAGTCCGTATTCATACACCTATCTCATTTGCATATCCAGATATGTTCATTTCTTTTCTGTTTGCTCATTAGCATATATAGAGTAGGGGGGCATGTGTATGGATCTTTTTGCATGTGTGTGAGAGATTATGGCTGTTGAATTTCTTGCTTTTAAATTTTGTTAAGCGCATAGAGCTCCACATTTGGTGGAGGAGTGCGCTATGTAAATGCTTCACTGTTATTATTATTATTATTACAAACACGGACAAGCGAGAGAGTGGGAGACAGAAAGAGACAAATCATACACCGAGACGGACAGACGAGAGAGAGAGAGGCGGGGGGGGGGGGGGAGGGAGAGAGAGAGAGAGAGGGGGGGGAGAGAGAGAGAGAGACAGACAGACAGAGAGAGAGAGAGAGACAGACACAGATAGAGAGAGAGAGACAGACAGAGAGACAGACATAGACAGACAGACAGACATAGAGAGAGAGACAGACAGACAGACATAGAGAGAGACAGACCGACAGACAGAGAGAGACAGACATAGAGAGAGAGAGAGACAGACAGAGAGTGACAGACAGACAGACAGACAGGGGATTCTGTTTCTCTCACGCGGCAACAAATTATTTCGAAGGAACAAACGATGCTAAGGATATTGTTACTATTCACTTATCAAATTGCTAACAAACATAATAGAGCATGCGTGCAAAGATCTAGGCCCTATAGGCCTCTTTCTTTCGCCTGTAAATTTGTACTTGTATGAAGGAAAACAGACTGCTACCAAGTGTTGAAACAAAATAAGAAAGTGGTGGACAAATAAAACATGTGGCTGATATTGTAAAAAGGAATGTGTTAGGGTCAAGGCGGTGTGTGTAGGCTTAGAAATGTATAATATCCAGTGCTACACGCTGATGCAATGCCAGCTGTCGGCTGCAGCAGCAAACCTGGATCCACTGTGACATGTAAAAGAGCGGCGGTTGAAGTAAGCGGCGTGAAAATAGGGTTTTACGCCTTCTTCGGCCTTTCGGCCATGTGGGGCATTTGTAAATATAAAAGATGGTGAGAACAATACTGGAGGCAATACCCGGAGGCAGTGCTAAACCAGTAAAGTCCCGATTTTTAAAAATGAATACTGAAATTCTGCCACACACGCGCGCGCACTCTCTCTCTCTCTCTCTCTCTCTCTCTCTCTCTCTCTCTCTCTCTCTCTCTCTCTCTCTCTCTCTCTCTCTCTCTCTCTCTCTCTCTCTCTCTCTCTCTCTCTCTCTCTCTCTCTCTTCTTCTTCTTCTTCTTCTTCTTCTTCTTCTTCGCTGTGCGTGGCCACAATCAACTCTTTGATTATTTTGCCACGGAACCGGGAGGTTCTAGGCCCCCTTACCACTGCATGCGTGTGCGTGCATGCGAATGATACGATTGTGTGAGCTTGCGAACGTGTGTAGGGGAAGACGGGGTAAAAAGCTGGGCGGGTAAGAAGCCCACCCCAATTATCATGAAATAAAGAAAATTTCAGTCAAATTTTGCCCATGAGACGAATGCTAGACATTAACGCTCGTCTCATGGGCAAAATAAGACTGAAATTTGCTTCATTTCATGAGATAATTGGGGTGGGCTTCTTACCCGCCCATGCGCTTTTTACCCCGTCTTCCCCTACATGTAAGTATGAATGTATTTACGCATGTGTGTATATGCGTATGTAAGTGTGCGGGTGCGGTGTGTGTATGTGTGCTTAGGCTCACGTATGTGCATTTATTAGCATGTGTGTGTGTATATATATGTGTGTGTGAGTGTATGTGATAGAGAGAGGGAGAGTGAAAGGGCGGGGGGGAGAGAGAGAGAGAGAGAAAGAGAGATTATTATGTAGTATGATGTTCTTTTGTTTATGCTATTGTTGAATTATGCATTTGTGGTCTCCTGTTTATTATCGATTTGTATTTCCGTGCCTGACCTTATTATTTTGATTGTTATTTAATGTGTTGTATTACTGTTTCTATTATTGTTACATTTTGCCCTTGGCCTTGTGTTTTCGCTTGTTTATGGATTCCTTTTGTCTGAGGACCTCATCAAAAGAAGCATTTTATGCTTTTGAGCTATTCCTCATTAAAGATTTCAAGTTTCAAGTCTCTCTCTCTCTCTGTGCAGTGTGTAGTGTGGTGCGCGCGCGTAAGTGTGTGCACGGTTGAGTGCGTGCGCGCGTGTGTATAATATAGAGAGAAGGGGGAGGGGAGGTAATGATTCCAGAAACTAGTCAAAGAGAGACAACTCGCGCAAAGAAAACAAATAACCCGGAAGTGTTTGGATTATAATATTTGAACCGAGCGAGACGGTGCGAGACTTGGTTTGCCTAGCAACAGTCGGCAACTGTGTGTATTTTGCATGGTGCGTGAGAGAGAGATAGAGAAAGAAAGCAACCACCCAAGATAGTAGTTGCTGTGTGTGCCTACTCCCTTCTGATCTGACATCCAACAGGGACCTAAAAAGATGGAAGGGCTGCCATTTTTACCGGGCAACACATTCACGGACCCCACGGTATGTTTGTCTGCGATCTTTGTGTGCTTCGAATTTGAAGTTCAAGTTTACTGAACAAATACAAAGTAAAGAGTGCGGCTAAGTAAGCTAAACTTTTTGACGGTCAAGCGTTGGTTACATGTTTGTTTGTTTGGGGTCTTTCATCCGTCGAGTTATTCACAAGGTGAATCATAGCTTGCTTATATACATAAGCTTCACCATAATGATTATCATGGCATCCAGGGGAAGCTCATTGACTGGATCAAAGACTTCCTCAGCAACAGAAGGCAGGCAGTTGTCAATGGCGTCAGCTCCGCACAGATTGATGTATGCTCAGGAGTGCCTCAGGGATCCGTTCTTGGGCCTTGCCGGAAAGATTGACATCACCAGCCCGTCTCTTTGCGGATGACACAGCAGTGTACAGAGTGGTAGCGGCTCCCCAGGACCATGAACAGCTACAACATGACCTCCATCAGCTTGCTGAGTGGGAGAAGAGCTGGGACATGGTGTTCCATCCTGGCAAATGCACCACCCTACCTGTCACCAGAAAGAGGCAGATGCAAGAAAGCAGGTATGTGCTCCATGGCCACTTGCTTGAAACTACCTGGGAGTCACCATCAATAGAGACCTGAGCTGGAAAAAGCACATCCATACCATCTCCTCAAAGGCCAATAAGACCCTAGGGTTTTTGAGAAGAAACCTGAAAATCAGTTCCCAGACCATCGGGGAAAGAGCATATAAGACTTTTGTACGTCCCATACTGGAATATGCTTCCACAGTATGGGACCCTCACCAGCAACAGGACATCGACAGGCTCGAAGCAGCACAACGGCAAGCAGCAAGATTCGTACTACGCCGCTTCATAAACACATCAAGCGTGTCATCTATGCTCGAGCAACTGAAGTGGCCCTCACTGCAACAAAGATGAGAAACAGCAAGAGTTGTCATGATGTATAAACTCCATTACGAACTTGTTACCATGAAGACCATAAAAGACAAACTGACCCCGGCACCGCACGTACGCCAGCGTCGAGCCCACACCAAGCAGCTGGTCCAGATCTACTGCCGCACGCAATACAGACAGGCCAGTTTCCTGCCACGCACCATCAAGGCATGGAACAACCTCCCGGAGCAGGCTGTTGAGGCGGGGACCTTGGGCACCTTCGTGTCCTGGGTCTCCAATCACAATAACTTACCCCACCCCACCACTTTTTTTTCTTCTTTTTTTTTTCCCAGTGGGGCCTGATTAGCGGGACCTGGCTGGCTGGGTCATTCTCTCACTTGGCACAGCATCACTTTAGGGGCCGATCAGCGGAACCTGGCTGGCTGGGCCAGGCTTTCTGTCTTCTTCTTCTGTCAACTTTCTTCTTCTCAGTAGTACCTCAGTGCGCATTTCCGTAGATTCCCCTAAAGTTACAGCGACAGAATAGTCAAAAGTGACTGTGGTTGCTTTATCTACAGTCCCTGCCTGACTGAAGTCCCCATGTTTTATGCCAACAGAACCATTAAATTAAGGATGGTGGTTGGGAAGAGAAAGACGAAAAAGGACCCCAATCGAAATGTCGGATTTCATTTGGCATTTGCAATGTAGGATGAATCATTCAATTTAAAAACAAAAAATGAATAGCAATTGTTTTTTCTTCAGCAAACAAGACCCACCAGAGCAGCCACCAGAGCAGCCACTTCCCAGCTTTTAAAAATAACCGAACATTAGTGCTGGAAATCTAAATGAAGACTTTTGACAGACTAAAAATCACCACCATCAAGGAACTATAGCTTACAAAGTCTTTGTGCGTCCCTTGCTTGAGTATGCCTGCTCTGTCTGGGACCCATACACACAGGAGAACATTGGCAAGTTGGAGGCGGTCCAGCGTAGGGCAACACGGTTTGTGCTCAACCAGTACAGGCCTACATCAAATTTGAGTACCATGCTCGAGAACCTGGGCTGGGAATCACTGGAGAGCAGAGGGCAGAGGACCAGGCTCTCCACGCTGCACAAGATCAGCACCGACGCTGTACACTGCCCTAATCTGAAAGCCAAGCTGGTGCCACTTCCTTCTCGGCAAAGGCGTGGTCACCATTTGCAGTTCTAGCGCATTTAGTGCAGCACAAAATATAGGTCCAGTTCATTTGTCCCAAGGACTATCATGGAGTGGACCAAACAGCGGCAGGATTCTATTGTAGTCTTCACTGCTGACTCGCGTGGCGCGTCAGAGTGGCAGGCTGAACACCAGTAACCCACCAGTCTCCAAGAATGGCTATGCCATCCCCAAGCGGCCAGATATGGACATGAGAGGCAAAGCGAATCGAATGTAACATTACGCTTTCATGAACACTATCATATTGCTCCATTAAAACTACATTATTCTTGTTGTCTCTGCAGCAAAACAAGTACCACCTGAGTCACTCGCTGGGCTACAAGAACGGCTATGCCATCCCCAGCAGGCCGGAGGTGGGGATCGGAGGCAAACCCATTGAGTACAACCAGCTAAGTGAGGCCGACCTTGACCACCTGGCCAACTTCAACCCCACCCTGACCTATGGTCAGGCCAAGCAGGCCCCTCCTGAGGATTTCATTCCTGCACACGTCGCCTGGGATAAGAAGGTATGTTGCATAAATGTTGTCAGTTTTCTTGGTTCCATTTCTCAGTTAATTCCATTTTTCCCCCCCACCCCCCATGTTTTTGCCTTTTTGCTTACCAAACATAAAGCTGTATTTTATTAACCTTTTCAGCTAATTATCTTTTTGGAATAATAACCCTAACCCTAACCCTACAACCCCCCCCCCCCCCCCCCCCCCCCCCCCCCCCCCCCCCCCTATGTACTGCAGTACACCGCAGCATTTGTCACAGTCGTGGTTCGTTGCGTTTTTCCGTCTTATAGTGGGGGTAAGGGTTAGGGTTAGGGTTAGGGTTATTATTCCAAAAAGATAATTAGCTGAAAAGGTTCATAAAATACAGCTTTATGTTTGGTAAGAAAGGCAAAAACGGACAAATGGAATTAACCGAGAAATGTAGGTGACCTTTACCCAATACTTTTCTCACTTATTCTGGCCCAAAGAAAGTCAAAGAGAGTGTCAGATTAGAGGAAGTTACAAGCACAGAACTTCCAGATGGTGAGGGAACTATTTTTGCAAAAGACCCCCCCACCCCACCCCCGATATCCCCAAGGGGAGAGCGTGGAATAAACAGGTAATTTTACTGTACATGTTTTGTGTCAATTCTGTCAATGTCATTGTTTCTTAATGACATACTGACCTATGGTCGGGCCTAGCAGGCACCCCCGGAGGAGTATATTCCTGTATATGTGGCCTGGGATAAAAAAGGTAAAGTTATCATGTATGTGTGTGTGTGTGTGCATGTGTGTGCCAAGCAAGCAACTCCAGAGGACTTTATTCTCCCACATTTGTCCCGCGAATCGAATAAGAAGGAAATTGTTTTAAACAGGAAGAGTTATGATTAACCCTTTCACCGCCAAAGTCGCATTTTAGCACCACAGTGATTTAACACCAATGTCACTAAAAGGCATCAAAGTGGGGTCTGTTATCCAAATACCCGATTGTCTTAGTTTTAGGAAGTAAGGATAGACCTTATTTTATATATGTCACAGAAGAATCCCCAATACTGCAGATGGATTTTGTTCTCTACCCAGGGAAATGTAATGGACATTTTTAACTGAAATATGGCTGGCGGTCAAAGGATTAATGGGTAAAAAATGAAAGGAAAAGATTTAGGATTAAAAGACGTGACTCTGTCAGTCTCTGTGTGTGTGTTTGTGAGTGAATCAGAATCAGAATCAGAACCAAAGTTTATTGTCCTTTAAAACCAATACAAGGTTTTATATGACACTGATAAAATAACAATAACGTAATAATAACAAATTAATAAAGTTTATAAAGTTCAGTTACGGAACTTTTTTTGTTTTGTTTTTGGTTTTGCTAAATACTTCTGGGTTTTTTTCCCCCTTCTTTCTTTGTGCTAGTTGCACCGAACGTGAACGTGAGTGAGTGAGTGTATGTGTGTGAGTGAGTGAGTGAGTGTGTGTGTGAGTGAGCGTGCGTGCGAGCGTGTGTGTGTTTGCCCCACTGACTTTTCCCCTGTTCTTCCAGGTGTTGAAGTTTGACGGCTATTACAAGCAGACGGTTCACGAGTCACAGAACGAGCATTACCGCATGCGCCCCTGTTAACTGTAATTTGCTTTTTTGCTACCTGAAGGGGAGCGTGTGTGTGTTTGCCCCACTGACTTTTCCCCTGTTCTTCCAGGTGTTGAAGTTTGACGGCTATTACAAGCAGACGGTTCACGAGTCACAGAACGAGCATTACCGCGTGCGCCCAGTGGAGATCTTCTACTACCTGGAAGACGACAGCATCGCCGTCATCGAGCCTCATGTGGAGAACAGCGGAATGCCTCAGGGTATGGGTTCTTTTTTCTCTTCAATTTCTTCTTTTAGCTTCCTCTCATTGGGAATTCGGTAAAGGTCAAGATGTGCCACCACCCCCCCACCCCCCTACATTTCTCGGCTCTCCCCGCATTTTCACATTTGCCTTTCTTAACCCTATGCCTTACCCGATCAATCGAACCGAGAATCGATCCTATTGCATAAGAGAAGGGGAGTAACTCTGAACGTCACACCAAATCTTTTATCTAAAAAAATCACCCAGAATAAAGTCGAACTCACATTTAATTTCTGAAAGATGCATATTGAATAGCAATGATGATATTTTCATTCGAAAGCTAACACAATGTCACACAACAAACCATGAATTAGAAGAAAAAATCCGTAATGGCGCTCCGAGCATCGCGCCGAGTCAATACTGCACACGTCATGTGGAAAGAAAAACAAAATTTGGTGTCACTTCGAAAAATCCGTTCAAAAAGACTAGTGGGTGCTTTCCCTTGCTGTAAAGACCAAAAACGGATCAGTGAGTGTCAGGAACAGGAAGAACTAACTTAGTATATTGCATTGTGGGTAGGGAGAAAGTGAAAGTGAACGTACTAGACCTGGCGTTCAGCGGGCGCAATCGGCATCATCGGCCACCAGGGAAGGAAAAAAAATTGGGCGGATTTCAGTTCTGCAGCCTTGAGAGAGTTAAGCTGTATTTTATTAACCTTTTCAGCTAATTATCTTTGTTGAATAATTAATCGCAGTCATGATAAATGCCATTATCTAATAGGAACCCCCCCCCCCCCCCCCCCCATGTAGTGCAGTACACACAACACAGCCGCGCAGTCCTGGTTCATTGCGTTTTTCCGTCTTGCCTTTATCTTCTATTATTGAATGCATGTGTTTAATTATGTAAATGGATGAAAATGAGTGTTAAATGGATGAAGTACTCAATCTGCAGTAAGAAAGGCAAGATGGAAAAAGTGGAAACAACCGAGAAATGGAGGAGGGGGGGGGGGGGGGCATCTTTACCTTTACCGGAAATTCTTCTCTATTAGTAATTTGCTTTTACTAATGAGATCTGTTATCTGGAAGACGACAGCATTGCTGTCATTGAGCCTCATACGGACGTTAAGCCTCATCTTCAGCTTATTGTTTCACTGGTTCTTCTTCTTCCATATCGTCGCTGTTCAACGCTAACTGTGTATCTACACAATCAGTCATTTTACAGGAGCATCAAAAAATATCGCCTGCTACAAAGTCAATCCCCATTTGATATACGCTTGACCCTTCTTCTTTACCGATGAGTAAACATGTGACACAATAAAAGTTGCATTAACACCCAACATTTTCGTGATAATTCAGTTACACGGTTAGTCACAAAGTTAGTGCATTGTTCTCACAATGGGAGATACGACAGCTGCCGGCAGTTACACGATTAGCGTGACCAGTTACACGCTTATCGCGTCAAAACCAGCAACAACCCGCCACATACACAATTATTTCCGTGGTATCATGTGACAAATTTGAGCATTTTCATTGGTCGCAGACACAAGATATTTATAGCAGACCTGCGTGAGGTCACTGGAAGGAGTTTCAGTAAAAAATCTATTTTTGTCAAATTTTGTAGATACACGGTTAGCGTCGGACAGCGACGATATATAGTCACCAAAATCATGATCATTATTCTGATTTGCAGGGTGAAGAGGTCAGAAAGAGAAAGAGAAAATAGAACAAGTAAATAAAAATATAATAAGAGAGAGATAAGAAAGAAAGGGGGGAAGAAAAAAAAGGCATATAGGCTTTAGAAGAGAGATATGAATAGGAGAGAGAAAGAAAGGGGGGAAGAAAAGAGAAAAGGAGATATAGGCTTTAGAGAGAGAGAGAGAGAGAGAGAGGGAGAGAGAGAGAGGGAGAGAGAGAGAGAGAGGGGGAGAGAGAGGGAGAGAGAGAGAGAGGGAGAGAGAGAGGGAGAGAGAGAGGGAGATGAGAGAGAGAGTGAGAGAGAGAGAGAGAGAGAGGGTGAGTGAGAGAGAGAGAGAGGTTTATGTATGTTTCCTGGATGTGTATTTGTGAATGTATGAATTCTTTTATGAAAATTTGTAGTAAAGTTATGTTTTAAATAAAAAATGTGCATGCTTGCTTAAAAATGAAAAAACACACCAACCTCTTGGTAATCACTAAGTTATTGTTATATATAAAATGTCCAACCTTCCTATTTCAACACTATTACAAACTCACTCACTCATTCACACTTTCATGTCCTCTCGACCTGGGAAGCACAAAGAAACACTCATTACATTGTAAAGCACAAAGAAACACATGGGAATTTATTGTTTGACTGATTCTTACATTTATTATACATGTACACATTCAAATCAAATCAAATCAAATTCACTTTATTATCTCCCAAGGAGAAATGTTGTTATTATATTAATTAATATGCTTAACCCAATGACTCCCAACCATTCGAACCGAGAATCGATCCCAGTCCCCGAGAGAAGGGAATTAACTCCGAACGTCACACCAAATCTTTTCATTAAAAAAATCACCCAGAATAAAGTCTAACTCACATTTCATTTCTGAAAGATGCATATTGAATAGCAATGATGATATTTGCATTCGAAAGCTAACACACTGTCACACAACAAACCATGAATTGGGGGGGGGGGAGAAAAAAATCCATCATGGCACTCCGAGCATCGCGCCGAGTCAATACTGCGCACGTCACGTGGAAAGAAGAAAAAAAATTGTGTCACTTTGAAAAATCCGTTCAAAAAGACAAGTGGGTGCTTTCCCTTGCTGTAAAAGCCGGAAGCGGATCAGTGAGACTCAGGTAAAGGAAGCACTAACTTAGTATATTGCATTATTGCATTGTGGGTAGGGCAAAAGTGAAAGTGAAACTACTAGACCTGCTGTTCAGCGGGCGTTGCGCGAACCAGACAACGGACGTTTTTTTTTAGGTTCAAATGTCAGAGGGTTAATGTTAAAAAAATGCATGTTGATGGATGGGTGTGTGAGAGAACGAAGGAATTGTGGAGTGGAGGGATGAGAGAGGGAAATAAAATATGTTATGACAAGTAAATAAAAAATAAGAAGAGAGAGATAGAAAAAGACAGGGAGAGTGTTTTTGGGGGTAGACAGTCGGACAACCGGCCAGACAAGGACCGTTCAGCGGTACCCAGCATGTTGCCGGCTGATATTGCTCTTTCGTAAAAACAATCGTTTGTTGTTGGTTTTTTCCAAGAAACAAAATCGAATATTGTTCTGGCTATGTTGTGCAGGCAAACTGATCAAGCGTCAGCGTCTGCCGAAGAACGACAGGGGAGACAACTGGCACTGGAAGGACATCAACAACGGCATGAACGTCACCTTCTACGGCAAAGTGTTCCGCGTCACCAACTGTGACAAATTCACCTCAGTAAGTTATGCTACACTTTGAAAAATATGTCAGAACTGTCTTTTGTTTTCTTTAGAAAAGCATAGGACAGGCTGATTGAGTGGAGTATTGTCGGAGAGAGGGATGGGGGGGGGGGGGGGGAGCGGTAACAGATATTTTCTCTGAACCTGATGTTAATCAAAGAAACAAAGGGAGGCGTGTGCAGACCTGTTTACCTTTACGAATCGGATTAGTTTTTTTTCAAAACTACTACTTTTTGTTTCAGAAATTACAAATATGCAAAATAGGGGTAAACAGGTCTGCGTGTGGGATGTGAAAAATTGACATGTAAATTTTATTCAATTATTTTGTTTTAGGGATAAATGAGGAGGGGGTGCTTCAGTGCTTTATAACTCAGTGTGCCACTGGCCTTAACAGCGATGCGCCCTGCGTGGTATCTCATCCAAAACTCTAAACGCGATCAGGTCTTCTGATCTTTTCCCCTCTTAAGGGGTACGCTCAATCCCTGTGTAGAATTGTAATGTGTATTTTCACTCCCAGTTGCAAATTTTAAGCGGTAAAGGCGAAAACATGGGAGAAGCTCCATCGCCTGCAAACCCCCCACCCCACCCCATGCGCAATGAGCTTTCAACGATTTGGGCTTTCTGCGCGATCCAGTAGAATTTTAGATCTAGCCTAGACAGCTTGTGGCAGAAAGGCTTAACAGACCATTGAAATACGAAGAACGTCATGAACTTAGTGGTAAGTAACGGTTGTGTTCACGCACCCGTCATTTTAATGCGTCATCTGACCCCCTAAATGAGATTTTAAAGGGTAAATCTCACGAACAGTTTCAGATTCTAGGGGGTGATTTGAGAGCTCTAGTGCGTAAATACGCACAATCTGCACGTTTTCAGAAGCCCTGGGGATGTGACACCCTACTTGTTGTACAGTAATTTCCCTATTTCCTTCTAGAATTGTTTTTAGAAGTTGAAGGCATCGAAGTGAATCCTCTAGAACAACCACCAAAGGACCCCTATATCGAAAGTGCAATGTGATAGCGGCTCTGCACACTTCGCAGGACTTTTTGGAAAGCGAGGGCATCGAAGTGAACCCTCCGGAGCAGCAGCCCAAGGACCCCTATATCGAGAGGCGCAAGGAGGCGGCTGCCCTGCGCATTTACACCGCTGCGCCAGACTTTTCTCTTAATTACCTTATCCCTAAAAAATTCTTTTGCAGGACTTTTTCGAAAGCATCAAAGTGAACCCTCCGGAGCAGCAGCCCAAGGACCCCTACATCGAGAGGCGCAAGGAGGAGGCTACCCTGCGCATGTACACCACTGCGCAAACCTTTTTTCTTTAATTACCCTATCTCTAAATTTCTTTATCGCAGGACTTTTTGGAAAGCGAGGGCATCGAAGTGAACCCTCCGGAGCAGCAGCCCAAGGACCCCTACATCGAGAGGCGCAAGGAGGCGGCTGCGCTGCGCACGTACACCACTCCGCCAGCCTTCGACAAGCTGAAGCAGTTCATCGAGCTGGACCGCAAAGTGCTGCGTCTCTTCTGCATGTGGGACGACCGAAGCAACATGTTCGGGGAAATGAGGCCCTTTGTCATCCACGTAAATATCCTTTCTGATTATCTTCTTGGTTTAACCCCTTGACTGCTGAGCCTACTAGGCTGGAAGTCAATCCCCCAGTGCTGGGCTATCAGCACAATCAAAATCTTCACCATCAACACTCGATTCATGCTCAATGTTATCTGGATCGAAATCTTCGTCATCAGAGTCGATATCTTGCGGAATTGTCAAAACTTCATTAGCATTATACCACTTTTTCGATGCCATCCTACTTTGTCAAACTCAGTGAAGTCTACTTCGCTCAAACTTGATGAAAACAGGTTGTGCATGCGCGCAAATTTGGCGGCAAGGTATCCCATAATAGGTATCAAATGAAAGGAAAACAACTCTACTTTTCTTTTCAGCTGTACAATTTGTTTTCTCCAACACCGCGATGCTGGCCCTTTAACCTTGCCTATTTAAACGCATGTGACGAGGACGAACGGACTCGTTGTCAGCATTGTCAGTCAAGCCAGAAATGCCCGCTCTAGGACGAGCGGATTCGTCCTATGCAGTCAGCGGGTTAAACAAATCTTTATTGATTTGAAAACCATCAAACAGAAAGACAATTAGAGCAACAACAAGCTCGAAGCTTATACCGTGCTCCTTAAATTAACATCATAGTTGCACAATTGATTGAACAGATGGAGACTGCATTTAAACAAGGCAAGGCAAGGCAAATGTTTTATTTCATACCCACTTGGGGCACAGAAATATAAAACAAAGTACACACATAGTTAAACAATCGAACATCAAAACAGAGTGATGTCTATATTATGAAAACGACAAGTAGATAACCAAGTTATGAAATGATGAACAAAATTAAAGGTATTATTAATCAATATCATTTAGAAGCTTACTACAATTTTAAATACAAAAGATCACCTTGTTTCTTTTGGTGTTTGTGTGTGTGTGTGTGTGTGTGTGTGTGTGTGTGTGTGTGTGTGTGTGGTGTGTGTGTGTGCGTGCGTGCGTGCGTGCATGAGTGCGTGCGTGCGTGCGTGCGTGCGTGCGTGTGTGTGTGTGTGTGCGCATGTGTGTGTGTGTCTCTTTTTCTTTCTCTCGCCCCTTTTCTCCCTGTTATCCTCCCTTCGTTTATATCTCTCAGCACATTCTTTCTTTTGTGATGTTTTTTGTTTGTTTAATTTTTTTTAATTAGCTAGAAATTTTACTCTCTTTTTTTAAATAAATTATCAGTATGGTGTGTTTTTCTGGTTTAGATTGCAGTGAGATGCTAATGGTACGTTTTCTAATCATGTTTTTTGGGGTTTGTTAATTGTTTACTTATTTTGTTCTGTATTTGTTTTATCAAGGGAAAAAAGGTGTTTTCTTGTTCTTTTACTGCCCTTTGTTTGGTTTCCTTTTTGTTGACTTTTGGGTAAAGGTCAAGATGTGCCAAGACCCCCCCCCCCCCCCCCCCCATTTCTCGGTTAATTGTATTTTTCCGTTTTTGCCTTTCTTACCATACATAAAGCTGTATTTTAGGAACATTTTTAGCTAATAACCTTTTTGGAATACTAACCCTAGCCCTAAACCTACCCCATAACCTAACCCTATCCCCCACTATGTACTGCAGTACACCGCGATTTGTCACAGTTGTGGTTCGTTGCGTTTTTCCGTCTTATAAGGTGTGGGGGTAGGGTTAGGGTTAGGGTTAGGGTTAGTATTCCAAAAAGATAATTTGGTGAAAATGTTCCTAAAATACAGCTTTATGTATGGTAAGAAAGGCAATAACGGAAAAATACAATTAACCGAGAAATGTAGGGGGGGGGGGGTGGCACATCTTGACCTTTACCGACTTTTGTTTGGCATATTTTTGTTATTTGATTTGTTTTGGGACGATAAGAGTTTTTCAAAGGGGAAAGAGTGTAGGGATCGATGGGGAACAAAATGAAAAATGAAAATTAAAGCATTCAGATTTTCAAAAATTGCTGGGGAATCCCTGCATGCTGTTTGCTTTATGGTATGGTTTTCTTCATTTGTTTTATTTGCTATTTTGGGTTTGCTGAGAATATTTTTTTTTAAATAATAATAATAATAATATATTGATTGTGCATTTCGATGGCTTAGAGTCAAAACGGACTATCTTTATAGATAGTCCATTGACTTATTATTGATGTTATTGCAAAAACTAAGAACTTGTATTAAAAAAGACTGCAAATTAATGTAAAATGGGGATTATGCTTTTTATATTTCTGCAGTATTTTTTTGAAACAAGTTATTAGTTTTCACAATATGTTCAATAATATGTCAATGGACTATCTAAAGATATTCCGTTTTGACTCCAAGCCATCGTAAATAGTCTCCACTTTTGTTTATGAGACAAATCTAAACATGAATGTTGCAATTATATTCAGGGACTTGCTTTTTGCAAGGAGGCATCTTTCCATATGACTAAACAAAAATCTGAGCGTATGTGTGTGTGCATGACTGTATGGGAAGTATGTGTAAAGTTTTGATGTAAATGACTGATTTCTATTGTAATTAAATGCATATATACATGCAGCCCTAGATACACACATGCTCTCATGCACACATATATACATACATGCATACATACAGAAAATATATATTGTCATGACCATGATTATCATCGCTATTTTCACACACCTCTCTTTTCATCATGATCATCATTGCTATCATCATCATGATCATCATTACTATCATCGCTAATTTCACACACCTCTCTCTCTTCTTTCCAGTACTACTTGGTCGACGACACACTGCAGATCATCATCATCATCATCATCATCATCGCTATTTTCACACACCCCTCTCTCTTCTTTCCAGTACTACTTGGTCGACGACACGTTGGAGATCATCATCATCATCATCATCATCATCATCATCATCATCATCATTACTATCATCACCATTTTCACACACCCCTCTCTCTTCTTTCCAGTACTACTTGGTCGACGACACGCTGGAGATCCGTGAGTGCCACCAAGCCAACGACGGCCGCGACCCCTTCCCCGTTCTGATTGGCCGACACAAGGTGCCCAAGGACCGCTACAACGTCCCATCCTCCTTCCCGGCCGTCGTCATGGAGCTCTCCGACAACGAAATCAAGAACTACTTCACGCCCAGAGACTTTATGATCGGTCAGACGGTCACCATCTACGGCCGCAGGTTCCTCATCTACGACTGCGACAATTTCACCAAGGCCTTCTACTACCACAACTTCGGCGTCACGGATTTCCCCGCGGTGGACGTGAAGGGCGCCGGGAAAGATCTGCCCAAGATGGTGAGTCTGAGGAGGGAGAAAAATCAAAACAAAAAGCTCGGTAACAGTGTCAATGTTTCAACCTTTGGCTGGGTTGTTTTTTTCAAGACTGGTTACAGGGTTCGCACGGTCTTTGAAGGTCTTTGAAGGTCTTTGAAACGAAAATGTAGTGCCATTTTCAAGTCTTTGAAAGTCTTTGAAAATTGGCTTTTGGTCTGTGAAAATCATGAAATGGTTTGTGAAAAAGTCATTGATGCCTAAAAAAACCATCATTGATGTAAAAAAGGTTGTTTTGTTTGCTTCCAGAATTGGTAAAGAAGCAATTTCATTAGGCTTATTTTCTGATATCTGCGGTTGGACGATCTAGTTCTGTCTAGCAGACGTCCTCGATTTGTCGAGAGTTTCACATTTTGCCTTCGCTATATATATCCGGGTCTTTTGACTGCACCGGTGCAACTTGAGTGATCGTGATCGAAGCAGTCGTCGTCATAGCATGTCGTGGGAGGTCTTTGAAAATGGGATAAGGAGTCTTTGAAAAGGTCTTTGAAAGTTTGTGAATTTTGGTATGAAAAATCTGTGCGAACCCTGGGGTTAGCCTATCATAGTCTGGGCTGAGCCTGTAAGCTACAGGGCAAGATGGTGAGGAGATGCGTGGTGAGTGGTACAGTGGAACCTCCCTTATAAGACCTTAAAAATTCATCCAAAATGAGGTCTTATAAGGGAGGGGTGTTACAAGGGAGGTAATTTTAACACTTACAAAGAAGGGCAATGTCTCAGAGAAGTAGGTCTTATATGGGAGGGAGTCTTATAATGGGAGGTCTTATAAGGGAGGTTCCACTGTATTTTGATTGGTGGTATTTAAGGGTCACAGAGCCATGGGTGCAACTTTTCCTGGTATACAAGGATTTCCTGTTTTTGAATGTTACCAGAAAAGGAAGTTCCTTTTTTTTTTAACCCCCTTCACTGCCACAGGAAAACTGATAACGTATCGATTTTCTTATTATGCACAAACAAGAAAGTTAAGCACCCCACCACTTTTTTGCTGTGTATGAGATGAAATCAATAAAGAATGAAACAACATTGATTGGTAAATGGAAGTTTGACTATTTGACTATAAGAAAACACATAATTTAATGTATGGTTTTACAAATGCATTCTGATATTCTGAAACAAAAAGGGTTGTCATGTTCAATTTAAAAAAGTACCATGTTTAATTATCAATGTAACAATTTCATATGGCTAAATCAAAACATATTTTTGGTGGGAAAACGTCAAAGAGAAAGGTGGCAGAGTGGTTAAGTACGTTCGCCTGCCAAATGTAATGCGTGACTGCAGCGTGGGTTTGAATCCTGGCCTCGCCCTTTCTTTCTAGTTCGACAGGGGGGAAATCGAACTGAACGTCCAAGTCCTTCGATGGGGACTTAAAGCTGGTCTGACCCTGCGCTTTATGCATGTAAAAATCTCATGGCTTGCGTTGTGTTTCTAGTTAATTCCTTTCATTTCACCCCTCTTTCATGTTGTTGTGTTGTATACCAGGCTTAACCGAATACAGGGATCATCCAACAGCCGAAGCACTTGAAACACTAGGTACAAATGCACCAGTAGGGATAGAGAACATTCGTGTGTGACGTGTTTGATTATCCCGCGACGTTCTGGCAGCCACACTCCGTATACTTACGGAGGATTTAAGACAGATTATGTTCGCAGGAGCTGCAACTCCCTCACAACCATGTGCAGAGCATAGCAACATTTTTAGCTAGCCTTGGTGTTCTAGCTTATGTCAATGGTCTGAACCGCCTCATGCCAAGGCGAGCCCCCTTTTCAATACTACAGATCCACAGTTCTTTATCACAGTTGTGCAGTTTTTAGACTGATATTGTTGTTTTGTTGTGTCATAGTTTGAAACAATGAGGCTGTGCAACTTGTACATGAGCTGTCTTGTAGGAACACTGACACCTTAGAGAGAAAGATGGCAGAGGGTTAAGACGTTCACCGGCAAATGTTTAATGCCTATGTGAGTGACCGGGTTCGAATCCACGGCCTCGCGTCTTTCTAGTTCGACAGGCAAATCGAACTGAACGTCGATGTCCTTCGGATGGGGACTTAAAGTGGATGACCCGTACGCTTTATGCACGTTAAAAATCTCACAGTAGTTGAAAGTCGGTAAGAGCAGGGAGAATCCGCTGCTGGTAATGACAAGGAAAGCTAGGTTTTCCAAGTGTGCCCCACCCCCTCTCCAACTGTGCCCCACCCCCCCCCCCAATTTTTTCAGATAAAAATAAACAATAGGGTAGGCGCTGCACTATGCCAGCGACACTCTCGGGGGAGAGCATCACGAATTTCACAGAGATTAAAATCTCTGTGAATGGAATATACAAATATCAAAAATTCGGCCAAATAGAATGTGTCACTGCAAGATTGTGCGTGTCTTTCCTTGACAGGAGATCCCTACCTACAAACTTCGGCGATATGGAGGATTCCCTGCAGTCCTGGCTGTCCTGTCCCCCAGCTCCAAAGAGGATGTCATCAAGATGCTGGAGAACGACCACAATACAGGCATTTCGCTTTGAGGCTGTCATGGGAGAGGGTGTAGTGTGTTGTACTGTCGTAGCGTAATTCGGACTATAGGTGATATTTTTTTTTTCTCCAATTTGACCTATGTGGCCTAATAAACGAGGGGCCTATTAGAGAACAAAATGTGAGAAGAGAGCAAGATGCCGTACTTGGTTACAGTTATCGTGATCACAACATCGAAAAGTCCCGGTAACAAAAGTCGCCAAGCGCCGGAATACTCGAGTTATCATTCAAGATTACCGTCAACAGATGCCATACTCATGGATGTAAAAAAAGGCATTGTAGAGCTTAAAATGCCATAATTCTACCTGTTCTGCGAAGAAAAGTCCTCAAAAACACACAACCGGAAGTCGCCAAAAAACGGAAGTTAGATAGGTTCGAGAAGGACCAACTCCGTTTATGACAGCAGTAAATGGCGGTTGGTAAGCGTTTAAGGGACCTGCATCTTCCTGATCGCTGAAGTTTCTGTCAATTATGAGCGCATGTGCTCATGCTGCCAATGCGCCTAAGTAAGAAATAATAGGCCAGCATGTCCGCCTTTAGACGGGAGGAAATATTTGAAAGGTTTCTGAAAAAAGGCAGGAGAAGGAAGAGACAAGGCAAGCCAAGCTAGCACGATACAGCAAGCACAAGCTAAGGCAGAGTCAAAGAGAATGGACAGATTCGAGGAAACTACCAAGACCGCCTTCCCAGAAGGTGGGGACTATTTATGCAAAAGACTCCCGGGTCTCCCACGGGGAGGCGCCCATGATATGATGTTGTGTGAAGTCGCTGGTATGTCGATGGAAACCAATCTGCTTTGACGGCCCGCTGATGTTCGTTTTACGTCCCAATAATGAATTGTCGACATAATTAAAGGGGAAAATGTCATGTCTTTGGAGTGATCTGCTAATCA
>CM065706.1:37109903-37123968 GCA_017654935.2 Phymorhynchus buccinoides | reverse complement strand
CCACTCTTTAATGCGCTAAAATTAGTGAAAACATTTTGAGTTACCTGCTTTTATTTACACAAGTGTCCTGGGTTAGAATTCACAAGGCATTTGCCTGCTTTTATTTGCTCGAGTGTCCTGGGTTAGAATTCACAAGGCATTTGCCTGCTTTCATTTGCACGAGTGTCCTGGGTTAGAATTCACAAGGCATTTGCCTGCTTTCATTTGCACGAGTGTCCTGGGTTAGAATTCACAAGGCATTTGCCTGCTTTCATTTGCACGAGTGTCCCTGGGAATCCGGATCAGGGCCTTGTCTTTCCATCCAGTTTGACAGGAAAACCAAACTCAACGCCAAGTGTTATGGGAGGGGACTTAAATAAAGCAAGGCTGACCCGCTTGCTTCACACACGTAAAACTCACACTGCAGTTAAAAGTCGGTAAGAGCAGGGGGATATCTTGCTGCCTGGTATGTACCAAATTTATAGCTAGGCTTCCTTATGTGTTTCTGTGACTAGAAATAAAATGAAATGCAAATACATACAGACAAACACAAAACAGGCATGATAGTGACAGACAAGGACACGTGCGACACACGCAACACAAGGACCCAAGCCAAGCTTTACTCACCAAAGCCAACACTGTGATTCAGTGAAGGTTCTTGACATTCCCTCTTCTGGCAGACTGCAAACTGCTGTGCGCTTTCCAGGATGATGGGTCACTGGGTGAGTCTTTTTTGTTTCCATGACTAGAACAGGACGAAGCTGCTCCCTGATCACCAAAAGTCTGAAAACGTGTTTGAAAAAATATTATCACTGCTATCACATATTGTTGAAAATCAATGACCATACTTGTCATATCTTTGCAGGGCAGTGGGTGGATGCCTTGTGCCTCCATACAGGAAGCTGGATGACCCCACACCCTCTACAAGTCTCTCCCCATGGAAATACCATGGGGCAACCATTTAATTAAGGAAACCATTGTACCACTTAAGTGGCCCATCATTATGGACATTGACCTCTCATTTTAAGCATGTCTTAAAAAGCATGTCTTAAGTATGAAGTCTAAAGCTCTGATCATTGTGTATACATATGAGCATGTAAGTGCGTGAGCGCAAACTGTCGCTTGAGAACCCCTTGCCCTCCCTCCTCCCCCCTTTCTCCTGCCCAGTGTTGGCCTTTTATCATGAGGGTTTTGAAAGATTTTCATATATCCTGCTTGTCACTATGTCAGTGATGTTTCTTCTGCAGTTTACGGTTTAGTAATTCTTTTCTTCTTCCAATAATCATGTATGACATGTCCAACTACCATAATCAGGCAATTATTGACATACATGTACTAGGGTTCAAAAGAATTATGTTGTGCATGGAGGGGGAGGGGAGGGGAGGGGGGAGTAAAAAAAAAATGATCAGAGGACATGTTTGGCCAAGCAACCTTGGCTAGTACTACATGAAAAAGAAAAGTGGTATTGTGAAAGGTGATTTTTTATGCAGGGAACTTCAGCACCTTCAAGGTGAAGATGTTGAGCGTGGGGCATTCAATGGATTCTGGTGGCATGGAGTTCCAGTCATAAACGGTTCTGGGGAAAAAGGAGTTGTTATGCTAATTAGCTCTGGAGGGAATCCTTCAGAATTGCATACTGTGGATTTGTTTCTGCTGCTGGAAGTGGAAGATAGAACTTTGAGGGCGTTGCATTTTATACAGGCCAGTACATTTGTGATGTTATACATAATGGTGAGCATTCACACACACACCACATATATTCACACACACACTATACACATATACACACTGGCGCGAGCGAGCGTACGCACGCACACACACACACGTCATACATAAGCACGCCCGACACATACAAAAACAAGAAGGGGCCAACGCCGGTAGGAGCATGTAGGACTTTTCAGGGATTACAGCTCTGCGTCCTTGGAAGGAAAACGATCGTTCTCCCCATTGTGAGTGTCTCTCAAACTGAGCTTGCATATTCCACAATGGGTCTGACCATGGCTTTGTATGCAACTCATTGCAAGCTCCTTGATAGTATTAGTACGAGTAGGCTGTGTGTGCCGGTGGGATGGATGACACAAATTCACATAGCATGCATCCTGTGCACTATTAATGGTCTCCTCCCAGCTCACGAATTTCAAATGAAATTCATTTCAAAATTCAGCTCATGAAATTATTTCATGAATGAAGACTGGTGAGCGCGGGACAGCCGCTGCAGGATAAACATCCCCAACTGAAAGAAGAATAATGGAGCAGTACTCGTAGCTGCTTCATCTGAACTGCCATGGTGTGGAACCAACTGAGTGAGGTCACTGTAACCGCAGGCTCCGTCGGTGCTTCTTCTTTCATGAAGTATCCCACTTCAACCTTGTGAAGACTGATACTGTAAACGAGGGGATTTCCATTAATAACCAAGTCAAAATGGGGTGGCTGCTAAGATGATCAGCCTCCAAGGGAAGGGGGAAGGGGGGAAATGAATGGAGAGGGGAAAGGGGGAGGTGGGATGGGATATGAGGTGAATGGCGAGTGAGGAAGGGGGGGGGGGGGGGTAGATCCGGGCTTTGAATTCCTCCACCGAGGCTGAGCATGTGACCACTGACCACAAGGTGGTCAACATACTGACCATGGGCCCTGAAGAGAAGGTGTTTTTGTTTGCTTGTGGAAGTGGGGCCTAGCATTCCTGGCTGACCTGGGGCGGGGTGGGGTGTTAATGGTCTCAATCAGGGTAAGCAGACAGGTCATGCACCCTCCTAATTCCCTCTTAATTTATCGTCAGAAGCCTGTGATGCATTCAACCCAGAACCAAACTAGGCTCACAAAAACTGAAAAAGTCAGTGACAGGAGAAAACGGCCCCTGACAAAAACAGCCCTACTCTTTCCAAAACGGTGTGAGAGTGTGTGTGCCTGTGTCAATGTGTGCGACGGTAAAACGAAGCAATGAAAGGTAAATAAATCATTCATTCCTGCCCGATGCTTTCGGTTTGTGCAGACGACGACGAAGGAATTCCTGCAGCGATTGGTAAAAAGTGCGGGCAGTTCTGCAAATATGTGGGCGTCGGGAAGGAACAGATTTTTGGGGGGATTGTGACCTTAACTGTTGAAAGTTCCATTGGATTGGCCACTTACATTCTTAGTGACATGTTTGATGCAACATGTGTAAACCATCTGAAAACAATTCGTCTTTTTAAAAATTCAAAGTCAAAATCAAAATCTGCCAAATTTGATGGAAATCCGTCCAGTAGTTTTTAAGAAAATCTATACCGACAAACAGTACTGTACACAGAGTAGGGTTGTTTTCGTTATTGACAGTAGGGCCGTTTAGGTTTTCAGAGTAAGGTGCATTCCTCCCAAGGACCATCACTGGCATCAGCCGATCAGGGAGTGGAATGAACTACGGCAGGACGACCTCTGCTCATTCACTGCTGTTACCCCCAGTGGATCAGCGGTGCAAGGGAATCATCAATAAACCCATCTACCATCAGCCTCCACCTCCCCTCCCTCAACCCCTCCACACCCTGTTTCCATGACGCAGCATCACGCTCAGACCCGAGCAGCAGCAGCGAGCTGGCTGCCCAGGTACTAAAAGTAAAACTATTATTTTTACCCAGAGAAATGCAAATAATAATAATAATAATATTAATAATGAGGAAAATTTATATAGCGCCCATCCTACTATGTAGGCTACAGGGCGCTTTACACGTGGCAACAAAAAAAGAACGTGGCCAGACGCTGCAAACTGTGGAGGAAACAAAATACCTGGGTGTCACAATATCAAAAGATCTTACCTGGGACACCCATATCACCAACATAACAAACAAGGCCAACAAAACCCTTGGCTTTATCCGCATAAGCATGAAAGTAGGCTCTGTTACGTCTGTAGCTGTTAGTGTTAAGGAAACAGCCTACAACTACAAGAACCTTGTAAGACCTACCCTGGAATACGCCGCATCTGTCTGGGATCCACACACGGCCAAGAACGGCAAAATTGAGAGCCCCCCTGCTCTCCTGGTCAAACGCAGCGCAGCACGCTGGGTTGTCAATCGTCATCGTCAGACATCCAGCGTCGACAACGTGATGTCCCAGCTGCAGTGTTCCCCCGCTCAAGGACAGGCGGCGATCTGCAAAGTTGGCCACCTTCTTCAAGTTCAAGTTTCATCAAGGAGAGGTGGCCATCAACACTCATCATAGGCCTGTCCCCCATCTACCAACCCGACAATCAAGACCAATGCATGCCGCAGCCTACCTACTAGTACTACCAGGCATGGGAATTAGAGAAGACAAAAAAGACTGAAAATTGGGGTCTGGAAGCAGGCATAGGAACAAGGAATAAAAAACAACTGAAAACCGTGTGTGTTGGGATACAGCCCCCAGAAAATGAAGCTTCTTCTGTTATCTAAGCCTTAAAAACAGTATTAGAGATAAGACTGATATATTTAGCTCATTTTGCATTCATTTATAACCAATAACTTAAAGTTTTACTCATTGGACTGACAATTTCCATGCCTGTACTACCATCATGCAAGACGAACTACCGGACATTTTCATTATTTCTGAGGACTGTGGTGGAATGGAACTGTCTTTCTTTCCGAGGGCTGTGGCGGAATGGAACTGTCTTTCATCTGAGGCAACAACATCAGCCTCGGTAGAGGAATTCAAAGCCTGGATCTAACCCCTCCTCCTCCTCCCCCCCCCTCCCCCAGTCCCAAACCCAACCCATCCTTTCCTACTCCCCCCCCCCCCCCCAATTGATTGTCCCCCCCCCCTCCCTTCCTTGTCCCCTTGTAGCTGACCATCTGGGCAGCCATTCATTTGGATTACAATCTTTATGGAAACCCCTGTTATACTTATACTATAACTATAAGTAAATTCCAGGCTTTAAATTCCAATTGAAAGAACTCAATAACACCCCTTAGGGCCTATGATGTCCATGCAGCAGCTTAGGACCTTTAACAGATGTTACCGATCCCCCTTTTTTTCTTCTCTGAGGGTGCCAGAATGATCGTGGGCCCCACAGAAGAACTGAACAAGAAGGGTCGTTTTCGTAGGACAATGGCCGTTTTTTCCGGTAACCAGTCACATTCACACTGAATAAAAGTAAATTAGACCTACTGCAATCACTCAATGAATAAAGTAGACAGTTCATCATGCAATACACTTAAACTTTACCACTGGAGTAATAAAATGGGATCATATGCGCAAAGGTTACGTGAATTATTGCTTACTTTGTTGACGACGTTTCAAATTCGATCGGTTCAGACGCGCAGGCAGCCATTTTAGCTGGGGATACCCCACTCAAACGCATGCGCAGAGCATTTTCTGTCAATAACGCCTGTGATTGGTGTGGGGAAATTTGTTTCAGTAACCTGTTGAATATTCGGTCGGAAGCAGTGAACGGGTTAAATTAATTTGGACCCACTCGACCGCAGCGCCGCCACGTGGCGAAAAGAACGAGCCAAGTCGCTCATTGATACAGGCGCAATAGGGCATTTGCATTTGCCACGACTGTTCCTACTATATACTAGACTACTAAATTGCCCGAGCTCGTTCTGCCCGAGTTACGCTGACCTCTCTAGTTCAACTCTCTAAATTCAACTCAATGAAATTGAAGGTCGCCGGCACGCAGCAAAATAATGCCCTATTGAGTCTAGGAGTAATTTTTTGTAAACGCGCAATTGAGATGCACTGCTCGGGATTTAAATGAAATGTCACGTGCGTTTGAGCGCCTTTCTTATTCACATACAAAAGTTAACGCGTAGTAAGGAGATGAGTAATGAGTAAGGTTGTTGGGTTGGAGCCAATCGCACTCCTCAAAGAAATCCCCCCAAGCTAACTTGGGATGCCACGTGGTTTCTTGAGACAGAGTACGACAGTTGGGGGACAAAGAAATGTCGTACATGGCGAAAACCGATACGTGACGTTAAACTGAACTTCCAAAGAACCCTCCTAGCAGTTGGTAGTGGTATATATAGCTCAGTGGTAGTGGGCCGTGTTGGAAAGAGGTGAACAACCTGAACAAGGAAACTGGTCTCTCTTGGTTGTAGTGCCTTTGTGTGTTCTTGAAATCGGGTAAGAGTTTCATTTTTGGCTCACTCGTGTTAAAGAACCACCACGTCACGTGTCAAAATCACGGTTTTCATGTTGTGTTTTCCCTCTTATAGCTAGTAAGAAATCTTTAGAAATCTTCCTAGCATAAGAAACCTTTCATTCACAACACGGAATGTGACCCACCAGATCACGTGTCGAAATGGGGTTTCACGGGTTTTCTTTAAAGAAGTGAGTCTACGTTCTCATCATTGTTCTGTTGTGTGTCTGTGTGCACGTGATTCAGACTCAGAGAACGTAAAACTCAATTTTCGTCGTTGTTTTGACCAGGTCTGACTCCCATATAAATGCCCCCAAATTCAAACCGAAACATCGTTTTAAAGAGCAGCGTCAATTTGAAGTCGGGGACATTTGGATGTGGGTCACCGCTACCCAGAAAAAAACAAGGGACTTAATCGTGGTGCGTCAGTGTGTCTTTAAGTACACTTGCACTCTTCTCTCACGTTGTAATTTTCTCGGAAACTACAAATAATAGCGCAACCATATTTTGCAAGGTGTTAAATACCATTATTACGTTTTCAGTGACTGGTTTAACCCTTTCACCGCCAGCCATATTTCAGCCCAAAATGTCTGTTAAATTTACCTGGATAGAGAACAAAACCCATCTGCATTTTTGTGGATTCTTCTGTGAGATATAAAATAAGGTCTATCCTTACTTCCCGAAACTTAGACAATAGGGTCTTTGGATAATAGACCCCAACGTGACGCCATTTAGTGACATAGGCGTTAAATCACTGTGGTGCTAAAATGCGACTTTGGCGGTGAAAGGGTTAAACAACTTTTTTGATTCAATGCCAAGTAACAATTAAATACAATAAATACCGTTTGAGCAGAGAAAATGGAGTTTTACGTCCTCTTGGTCTGAATCAGACACATATGGGACATTTGTAAATACAAATATGGTTGGAACAATACTGGAGGCAATGCCCGGAGGCAGTACGAAACCAGTAAAGTCCCGATTTTTTATGTATTAATACAGATAGCTGTAGCGGTGACCACGCCTCGGTTAAACCTCATCGGCTATGGCACCGCCACAAGTGTATCATAGATCAGTACCGTTTGAGCAGCAACAAGCTTAAAACTTATAGTGTGCTCGTTAAGATACCCATTATACATCTACCTTGACGGCTGCATAGAAGAAATTATACATACATACATACATACATGCATACATACATACATACATATAAATTAAAATAAATATTAAGAAGAAACAGAAAGAAAACAAATGAAGTGAAACCGAATTTGAAGAGAGACACGGAGATTATAACTCCACAGCACTAAACAATCTACATGCTTACACTTTGGAATACAATATTGAACCATGGAACAAGATATGAACTTTAAAAAATAGTGATGCTAATCTGAAAACCTACCGCTTTCGGAAATAAATTTGTGGACAGTGTCAAATAATATCAAGTTTGAATGGATAGGCAGATCTGTTTTACCGTTCAGAAAAATTTGCATTTTCAGTGACTCAATGGTCAACCTATGGCGATATTTTTCACGCCAGAGGGCAGTCAATGCACTAGGGGCTTATCACGCGATTTTCGTACTTGGGCGTAGTGAGAGAGAGAGAGAGTGATGGTAGGACCATCTCTCTCTCTTTCTTTATCCCCAACTAATAATATAGAGAGGATTAGCCCCACACGAGCGTCATGCCCTCTGGCGTGAGAAAAATCGCACTAAGTCTCTCATTGCGATTTTTACAAAATAGCCGGAATGAGATGATAGTAAATCAGAATTTAACTCTTGAAGTACCAAGAGTGCGTGTGAACCTAAGTAGGGAAGTTGTTGCCTTAGCATTATAATATTACGAGTGGCCCGCGACAGCAAGAGCCACATTAGAGCGGTTGGTAAGGCGTTCACCTCTAACGCGAACGTCGGGGGCTTGTTCCCCATCACGGGCACATTTTCAGGGTGCCCACCGGTTCGCATAATGCGTTTCGCATAATCCTTTGATCAGAGCCGCGGGCGCAAGTCGAGTGTCTCTTCCAAACAAAACTGGCAGTTCGCATAAACGAGTTTGGCATTTCGCATATTATGCACTCTTGCAGGTTCTAATGCACTCTACGTGACTTACTGTTACTTTCTTACTATCCCTAACCCTATCCCCTTAACCTATGCCTAACCCTATCCCTAACATATCCCTAACCCTATCCCTAACCTATGCCTAACCCTATCCCTAACATATCCCTAACCCTATCCCTAACCCTTTCCCTAACTTATCCCTAACCCTATCCCTAACTTTCTGAGTTTTATGCGAACTGCCATGTCCACAAAGCTTTGTGTGCGAAGCGGCAGTATGTGAATCGGCTTTATGCGAAGCGCAAGTTCTAACCCAATACAAATGTCCCATATGTGCCTTCCCAGGTCGAGAGGACGTAAAGCCCAAAATTTCATTCATTCTTCAGCGGAAGTATGCGAAACGGCAATATGCGAACCGGGGCGCACCGCATTTTTATTTTTTGTGTGTTTGTTGTTCTTCTGTTTGTAATGCAAAGCGAGTGAGCCGTAAAGGCTTTGCCTTTATGATTTTTCATAATTTAACCCTTCCATTGCCAGTGTCGCCTCTTAGCGACTTGCCTAAGCCTACGTCAGTACGCCAGTGTCGCGGAGCGGCCCATAGCAGTATAAACTACTGCAAAATAGACACCTAATGAATCTGTAGCGAGTTTGGTCACAAACGCACACACAAACACACACACACGCACAAGTACGCGCACACATGCACACCCACGCCCACGCATGCACATACGCACACACACGCACGCATGCACGCACGCACACACACACACACACACACACACACACACACACACACACACAGGCACGCACGCACGCACGCACGCACGTACGCACGCGCACACGCACACGCACACGCACACGCACACACACACACACACACACACACACACAACGCACGCACGCGCACGCACACACACACTCACGCACACACGCGCGCACACAACCACACGCGCACGCACGCATGCACAGACGAACGCACGCACGCACACGCACCACACACACACACGCACGCACACACGCACACATGCACACACGCACGCGCAAACACGCACGCACGCACGCACACACACACACACACACACACACACACACACATAGGCACGCACGCACACACGCACGCACACACACACGCACGCACACGCACGCATGCACACACACACGCACGTGCACGCGCGCACACATGCACACACACGCACGCACGCACACACGCATGCACGCACACACGCATGCACACACACGCACGCACGCACATACACACACGCGCGCGCACACATAGACACACACGCACACATTTTGTTATTTGTTTAGGTCTAAAGTATACAGGCAACACCAAAATGAGTGTAGGTTTAGGTTTATTTGGAACCATCCAATTTTGAATATCAGCATAGCAATTGTTGACAACCAGCAAGGTCACACACATCAACAGGAACATGTATTTGGTTTAACCCTTTCACCGCCAGCCATATTACAGACAAAAGTTTCCATTAAATGTACCTGGATAGAGAACAAAATCCATCTGCAGTATTGGGGATTCTTCTGTGACATATATAAAATAAGGTCTACCCTTACTTCCCAAAACTAAGACAATAGGATCTTTGGATAATATACCCCAATTTGATGCCTTTTAGTGACAAACATTTCCAATCAGCATTTAGATACACCAATATATGAGTTGAGCAAGTTATGAGTTTCAAAAAGAAGAAAAAAAAGGGATGAACAACATTATCACATGAATAATGATAATAATAATAATAATAATAATAATAATAACAATAATAATAATAATAACAACAATAATAATAATGAGAGACGAGAGGATCAACAATTTATAATAAATCGAATTAACATTTGCCAAGTTTTTACAGGCTTGCATACCACACATTCACAAGTACTATTATGTCTAGCAATAAAATAGGAACATTTTTAAGTGAGTCTGCGCATTTTTATACAATACAATGTGGAACATGTGTTTCTAAGTAAGATGTTTACATCTCCACATCATTCGACCAAAACCTTTACTATAATAATATATTCTTTTAAGATAATGTCCACAAAGACAGACAGACCTAAAACAATACCCGTCGCAAACTCAGTCTGGCTGGGTCATTTTCTGGGGGTTTTTTCTCTTGGATGATGTACCTCCAACAACATATTCTCACGCTTGAAACGTGTAAGAATCGGGCCAAATGGAGGCCTCAACTTCTAGTGCTGATTTCTTGTCCAGGGACGGTATTCATGTCGAGATAGCATGAGACTTAGCATGATGCTAACTTAGAAGCTCTTCCAATGTCCTATAGGATTTAATAGGACTTTTGGAAGAGCTTCTAAGTTAGCATCATGCTAAGTCTCATGCTATCTCGACATGAATACCGTCCCTGGATATGTCTTTAAAATGTGTGCACTTTGTACGCACTTTCCATTGTTTTTCACTCCGTCTGCTTGTTTTGTTTTTGTTTTTGTTTTGTTTTTGTTTTTTGGAAACATCAGAAAAACATTATTACGACTATAAAAAATAGTTTGGTATCAACTTATGCAACTTTTCACTGTCAAAAACGGTGGGTTTTTTTTAACTCTCTCTCTCTCTCTCTCTCTCTCTCTCTCTCTCTCTCTCTCTCTCTCTCCCTCTCCCTCCCCCCCCCCTCCCTCCCTCCCTCTCTCTATCTCTCTCCCTCCCCTCCCTCCCCCCTCCCTCCCTCCCCCTCTCCCTCCCTCCCTCTCTCTCTCTCTCTCCCTCCCTCCCTCTCTCTCTCTCTCTCTCTCCTTCCCTCCCTCCCTCCCTCCCTCCCTCTCTCTCTCTCCTCCCTCCCTCCCTCCCTCTCCCTCTCTCTCTCTCTCTCTCTCTCTCCCTCCCTCTCTCCCTCCCTCCCTCCTCTCTCTCTCCCTCCCTCCCTCCCTCCCCCTCCCTCCCCCTCCCTCTCTCTCTCTCTCCCTCCCCCTCCCTCCCTCCCTCCCTTCCCTCCCTCCCTCCCTCTCTCTCTCTCTCTCTCTCTCTCTCCCTCCCTCCCTCCCTCCCTCCCTCCCTCCCTCCCTCTCTCTCTCCCTCCCTCCCTCCCTCCCTCTCCCTCCCTCCCTCCCCCCTTCTCTCCCTCCCTCCCTCCCTCCCTCCCTCTCTCCTCCCTCCCTCTCTCTCTCTCTCTCTCTCTCTCTCTCTCTCTCTCTCTCTCTCTCTCTCTCTCTCTCTCTCTCTCCTCTCTCTCTCCCTCTCTCTCTCTCTCTCTCTCTCTCTCTCTCTCTCTCTCTCTCTCTCTCTCTCTCTCTCTCTCTCTCTCTCGCCTAAAATCTATATCCTTGGAAAATAAAGTTTGTTTTCAAGTTTTCAAGTCTCTCTCTCTCTCTCTCTCTCTCTCTCTCTCTCTCTCTCTCTCTCTCTCTCTCTCTCTCTCTCTCTGAACCATTTGAGTTTGTTTTGTAATCTATTTATTCACTTCATATGTCATTATTTTAGAGGACCTGATGAAAATAAGCTATTTTCTGCTTACTCAGTTTATCCTCATTAAAAATTTCGAGTTCGAGTTCTCTCTCTCTCTCTCTCTCTCTCTCTCTCTCTCTCTCTCTCTCTCTCTCTCACTCTCTCACAAACACACTTTTTAATGTATGAAACCCCCCAACTAAGATGGACATTTTCAAGACCATTTTCTCACTCTGTGTGCTTGTTGCTGTCTACAGCATGGCTTCAAACGATCAGAAAAAGGCGAGGCCGAGTACCGCGGAAGAGGAACGATTCCACCACAACCATCAAGAAACCAAGCGACGACAGGGCTTGACAGACTGCTTCGACGATCTCAGGGATTCCGTTCCCTCCATAGCGCGTAGAAGAACTGTGTCCCAGGCAAAGATCGCTGAAAAGGCTGCTGGGTATATTCCAAAATTGAAACGGAGGACTCGTTCCAACCAGATGATATATGAGAAGGCGAAGGAAGACAACAAGAAGATTGAGAGAGAAATCAGGAGGTTGAGGAAACACATGGCGATGTCTCCCCGGCCCCCTGCAGAACAGAGGAAGTCAGCCGATGACCCTACTCCCAGAAACGTCTGATGATGATGATGGTGATGGTGATGATGGTGAAGAAACTGAGACAACAAACTCTGGCCAGCCTCCAAGAAATTAAATAGTCTACGGGTAGTAACTACTTCATTGCACGAGAAACTACCTTTTTGTCTGTCATTACCTATTATGTTTTAATGAGTAAATTTTAATCTGTTGTTATCTTATGAATGTGTTGTCGGTTGTGGTATGTGGACCAATTGTTATCTTGTATTTTCTTATCGAGTGTATGCTATTCGTTATTTGTCATTTTCTGATTTTACTTCATGTCTGATGTTCTATTTATATTTCAGTTTGTAAAGCACACAGAGCATGCTCACAGTGTGGATTGCTAGCGCTATAGCAAATAACATTATTATTATATTATTATTATTAGTAGTAGTAGTAGTAGTAGTAGTAGTAGTAGTATGTATTTCGAAAGTTCTGTAGTCATTTTTTGTGCCAGTAAACTGAACCATTCTGTCCGTGTTGATGATTTGTAAGTGGTTAGCAATAGACGATTTTCGGAAAAAAACCTAGGGGAGATCATTTCGTAAAATTAAAGTGAATTACCTCGACTTACATGGCAACAATGGCGGCATGGTGTCGAAGCTTGAAACCGCAGGATGCCAGTCAGCGACTTGCAAGCATTTTTTTAAAAAGAAAAAATGGGGGGCGGCTAGTATTCGCCAACCGATAAAACTTGCAAAATGTGACGTCAAAATATAAATTACATCACATTTAGAAAGACACACGGTGTTCTTAGTGATGTAAGTCTACTCAAACATACATAGGCGAGAGCTGGGAATCTACCTAAAGGTAGAGTAGCTTCCCCCGTTTGACACATTGAATTAGGCAAGATCACGTCCACACACCATGAAATTACTCCCCTTAATTATTTCTGAACAATTCCTATTTCTAGAGAGTGTCTGTAGACGCTGGTAATTTGATAGGGGTGTTTTTGGATATCAGTACACATAATTGAAACTCTTTAATATTCTTTAAAATGCGTTCATGGGGGGGTTGCCTACGACTGGCTGCTGACAATGTTGTGGGGATATTGTTTGGACGGAAAGGGCCATGACATAGTGTCCAGTTATTTATTTTTTATTATTTTCGATTATAGTCCCGTCAACAGCTATGGTCATCTCAGGACTGTCACCGCGTAAAGTTTGACCACTTATTGCAAAACACTCATCAATGTATCTTACAAACGTTCAACAACCTGTAAACAACAAAACATACAGTACAATTCGTAACATGACACCTCCATCATTGCACCCTATAGCACATAAGTCCACACAGTGCTGGAAACGTTGAGCCACTCTACTCTATTTATCGGATCCAGATTGGTTTGTTTTTTAAGTAAAAAAGGATAGCAAACACATACTAGTAAAACAATATATATACACTGATGAGATCTTCTCAAGATCGAAACAGCTGTCTTTGCATAATATAAGGCACTGTCCCTCCCCCATTGGGAGAAAAAGCAAATCAGCACAATTTATATAATATAATTTTATTATTTTTATTTTTATTTTTTTTGAACACGAACATTACTCAAAGTTAACTTTAACTGGTTTTGTTTCTGAGGTTCACAAATAAAAACATTGGACACAAAAAGTTTTATCAAAGCAAACTATTCTGCATTTCAAATGCACTAACTTTTCAGTCCTTCAGAGTAGGGGTACGGAGCTGGCTATTCACTGAGATTTTTCTTTCATACTATATATATATATATATATATATATATATATATATATATATATATATATATATATATATATATATATATATATATATATATATATGGCGGCACTGACATCGTGAACTTGTTCCCGACAGCTGATTGTTGGCATGTTTGCTTAGAATAGATTTTTGTTTGTTTGTTTGAGTTTGAACTTTTAGGAGACAGGTTCACTTAGATAGATA
>CM065706.1:37057403-37102403 GCA_017654935.2 Phymorhynchus buccinoides | reverse complement strand
CGACTAGGCTAACACCTCCCTTCCTTCCTATTGTAGGACATTCATGTTTTATTCTTTTTTGTCCCACGGCAGCTTTTATGGAGGATGCCACTGCAGCTGTCCTGATGGAGGGTCCCTCGGCAGCTGTCCTGGAGGGTCCCACTGAAGCTGTCCTTAAGGAGGGTCCCACAGCAGCTGTCCTGAAGGATTGTCCCACAGCTGCAGTCCTGGAGGGTCCAGCTGCAGGAGGAAAGTCTCTTTTGTCCTACATTGCACTATTGAAGGACTTTTTTGTCATTCTGGTTTTTTTTAAGTCATAGTAATATTGTAGGACATTCATGTTTTATTCTGTTTTGTCCTTCATTGCACTACTGAAGGACTTTTTTTTTCTGTGTTGTCCTCCATGGCACTATTGAAGGACTTTTTTCATTGTTATTTTTTTTAATAATTCTTAGCAGTATTGTAGGACATTCATGTTTTATTCTGTTTTGTCCTTCATTGCACTACTGAAGGACTTTTTGTAACTTCTGTTTTTTTCTGTTTTGTCCTTCATGGCACTATTGAAGGACTTTTTGTTAATTCTGTTTTGTTATTCATAGCACTATTTTAGTCCCTTCTTTCTTTTAGTCTGTTTTGTCCTTCATTGCACTATTGAAGGACTTTTTTTAACTTCTGTTTTGTCATCCATAGCACTATTGTAGGACATTCATGTTTTATTCTTTTTTTGTCCCACGGCAGCTGTTATGGAGAGTGCCACTGCAGCTGTCCTGATGGAGGGTCCCTCGGCAGCTGTCCTGGAGGTTCCCACTGAAGCTGTCCTTAAGGAGGGTCCCACAGCTGCTGTCCTGGAGGGTCCAGCTGCAGAAGGAAAGTCTTTGTGCTTCATTGCACTATTGAAGGACTTTTTTGTCATTCTGGTTTTTTTAAGTCATTGCAATATTGTAGGACATTCATGTTTTATTCTGTTTTGTCCTTCATTGCACTACTGAAGGACTTTTTGTAACTTCTGTTTTTTTCTGTTTTGTCCTTCATGGCACTATTGAAGGACTTTTTTCCATTTAAAAAAAAAATTCATAGCAATATTGTAGGACATTCATGTTTTATTCTGTTTTGTCCTTCATTGCACTACTGAAGGACTTTTTTTTTTCTTTTTCTGTGTTGTCCTCCATGGCACTATTGAAGGACTTTTTTCATTCTGTTTTTTTATAATTCATAGCAATATTGTAGGACATTCATGTTTTATTCTGTTTTGTCCTTCATTGCACTACTGAAGGACTTTTTGTAACTTCTGTTTTTTTCTGTTTTGTCCTTCATGGCACTATTGAAGGACTTTTTGTTAATTCTGTTTTGTTATTCATAGCACTATTTTAGTCCCTTCTTTCTTTTAGTCTGTTTTGTCCTTCATTGCACTATTGAAGGACTTTTTTTAACTTCTGTTTTGTCATTCATAGCACTATTGTAGGACATTCATGTTTTATTCTTTTTTTGTCCCACGGCAGCTGTTATGGAGGGTGCCACTGCAGCTGTCCTGATGGAGGGTCCCTCGGCAGCTGTCCTGGAGGTTCCCACTGAAGCTGTCCTTAAGGAGGGTCCCACAGCAGCTGTCCTGAAGGATTGTCCCACAGCTGCTGTCCTGGAGGGTCCAGCTGCAGGAGGAAAGTCTCTTTTGTGCTTCATTGCACTACTGAAGGACTTTTTGTAACTTCTGTTTTTTTCTGTTTTGTCCTTCATGGCACTATTGAAGGACTTTTTTCCATTTAAAAAAAAATTCATAGCAATATTGTAGGACATTCATGTTTTATTCTGTTTTGTCCTTCATTGCACTACTGAAGGACTTTTTGTAAATTCTGTTTTTGTTTGTTTTGTCCTTCATGGCATTCTGGTTTTTTTAAAATCATAGCAATATTGTAGGACATTCATGTTTTATTCTATTTGTCATTCATTGCACTACTGAAGGACTTTTTGTAACTTCTGTTTTTTTCTGTTTTGTCCTTCATGGCACTATTGAAGGACTTTTTTGTCATTCTGGTGTTTTTTAAATCATAGCAATATTGTAGGACATTCATGTTTTATTCTGTTGGTCCTTCATTGCACTACTGAAGGACTTTTTGTAACTTCTGTTTTTTCTGTTTTGTCCTTCATGGCACTATTGAAGGACTTTTTTGTCATTCTGGTGTTTTTTAAATCATAGCAATATTGGACATTCATGTTTTATTCTGTTTTGTCCTTCAACCACAATGAGTGACCTTCACCCACCCCATCCAAAATGGCTACTATCTCCGCCGAGGAGGAATCGCCCTTTTGACGGTTTAACTTCTAGGAAACCAGAGAAAATTGAGTGTTCCGATCCTTGACAAGTCTGTCTTTCTGGTGATTTCGACGTGTTTTTTGCAAAAACTCATCCGTCAGGGTCCACCTTTAACGGAAAAAGTGACTGATTTTCAAAATATGTTTTCACCACCTCCCTTGCGGACGAATGAAGTTCACATAGTCTAACCAATTGTACACAAAAAAACATTGATTTTTGTTTGTTTCTTCCTTCCAGTTGAATGCCCACAATCAACACTGATTCATTGGCACAATATACCGGTCCACGTTCCAGGGTCTAGTTTCTCTAGATAACGGTCGCCGCGCGAATAACGCTTACGCCAAAAGGGGCCTAAGAAACACTTTAGAAAACATTTGCAGAAGAATATTACAAGCTCTTGTCTGGTTGGTAAAAAAAAACACTATTATTTTAGCCAAACTTTAATGGACCAATCAACAACAAGAAATGTATTTGCCCCCTATTAGTTCCGGATAGTTCAGCCGGCTTGCTCGGTGTTTGGCAAGAACAAAACGTCACGCGAACAATCGGCAAACGAAGTGTGTTTCTTAGACCGGTTTTTTCCCGATTTGAGCGAGCGCAACGTAACGTTAGCCCTTGTGAAACGGTCCACAGGTCGGACAGGACAAAACACCCAAAACACCCTAAGCTAATTTAGTGACCCAGCCAGTCAGGTCTCCCTGTGGATCCCCAACATTATGCCGCGTCAGTCAGGAACATCTAAGCTATAAAATAAACACCACACACACTTGAGTGAGTTAGTAGACTCTGGCCTAGAACATGTGCATAGGTGAAGCTGCTACAGCCACCCTGGGCAGCTTGTTCCACTCCCTGATCGTCCTGGGGGAAAAGGAGCTAAGTAACATTAAACATTTTGGGACTCAGGGCCGGGTCTAGTGGGGGGGGTCCTGGTTTTCGGACACCCCCCTCAGCTCTAAGCATGTACCTTATGCAAAGGTGACAAGAAAGAAAATGGCTCTATTTTTGCCGTAATAATCACAAAGTTGCACAACTTTCTGGGGCCTTTGCCCCCTGGGCCCCCCAAAAGGCATTGCCCCGTAATCCTGAATCTATGCAGCTCCCTGTTATTACTAGGGGTGAGCACACGCCGCCTGAGGAAAGCTCGGCTAAGGTGACCAGTCAGTGGACATAAGACGCCTGAGGACAGCCCTGCCTGCCGAGGTGACCAGTCACTGGACATCAGACGCCTGAGGACGGCCCTGCCTGCCAAGGTGACCAGTCAGTGGACATCAGACGCCTGAGGACAGCCCTGCCTACCAAGGTGACCAGTCAGTGGACATCAGACGCCTGAGGACAGCCCTGCCTGCCAAGGTGACCAGTCAGTGGACATCAGACGCCTGAGGACAGCCCTGCCTGCCGAGGTGACCAGTCACTGGACATCAGACGCCTGAGGACGGCCCTGCCTGCCAAGGTGACCAGTCACTGGACATCAGACGCCTGAGGACAGCCCTGCCTACCAAGGTGACCAGTCAGTGGACATCAGACGCCTGAGGACAGCCCTGCCTGCCAAGGTGACCAGTCACTGGACATCAGACGCCTGAGGACGGCCCTGCCTGCCAAGGTGACCAGTCAGTGGACATCAGACGCCTGAGGACAGCCCTGCCTGCCAAGGTGACCAGTCAGTGGACATCAGACGCCTGAGGAAAGCCCCACCTGCCAAGGTGACCAGTCACTGGACATCAGACGCCTGAGGACGGCCCTGCCTGCCACGGTGACCAGTCAGTGGACATCAGACGCCTGAGGACAGCCCTGCCTGCCAAGGTGACCAGTCAGTGGACATCAGACGCCTGAGGAAAGCCCCACCTGCCAAGGTGACCAGTCACTGGACATCAGACGCCTGAGGACGGCCCTGCCTGCCAAGGTGACCAGTCAGTGGACATCAGACGCCTGAGGACAGCCCTGCCTGCCAAGGTGACCAGTCAGTGGACATCAGACGCCTGAGGAAAGCCCTGCCTGCCAAGGTGACCAGTCAGTGGACATCAGACGCCTGAGGACGGCCCTGCCTGCCAAGGTGACCAGTCAGTGGACATCAGACGCCTGAGGAAAGCCCCACCTGCCAAGGTGACCAGTCACTGGACATCTGACGCCTGAGAACAGCCCTGCCTGCCAAGGTGACCAGTCACTGGACATCAGACGCCTGAGGACGGCCCTGCCTGCCAAGGTGACCAGTCACTGGACATCAGACGCCTTAGGACGGCCCTGCCTGCCAAGGTGATCAGTCATCATCATCATATCACATATGGCATATAGGCGTTTTTTTAAATTAGCCTTTAGCCTGCTGTTTCCTTTTAGTTTATAGGGAAAAGCAATTCAAAACTTACAACGTACAACATACAATGAAACAAGCACACTGGTCTGCACACTAATTATTACTGAATACTTATGTTGGTATGGAAGCAATAATCTTCCCAAAAATTATCTAATTTGTTTTTAAAACTATTGAGCGTTCATGCGGTTGCAGTATCGTTTGGTAGTGAATTCCAATTGTTAATAACCCTGTTAGTGAAGAAATGTGCATTAGTATGAACTAATGGTTTTGTTAGTTTTATATAAGGAGTGTCCTCTAGTGGTAGAGTTACTAAGAGAAAAAAGTGTGTTTGTAGTTCTAGTATCATAATATCCGTTTAATGGTCTTAACCCAGTGCAAGGACTTGACCCCTTGACTGCCAGAGAAAATTAAAGAAAAAACCATTGTGCAAATCATGACAAGAAAAAGACTACTGATAGAGCCAATCTGGCGAAATGGTCTGGGGGTATAACTCTCTTGACTGTTAGAGCAAAAGCCAGCATATCGGAGTTATTCAGCATATCGGAGTTTTAAAAAAAGAAAGTTGCACATTTCCCATGATGCAACTGACAGTTTGCGGCGTGCTAGGGCTAGGGCAGGAGAGAGAACAAAACGTTACGCGAAATATCGGCAAACGAAGGTTGTTTATTATACCGTTTTTGCCGATTTGCGCTCACGCTACGTAACGTTAGCTCTTGTGAAATGAACCCTGCAGTATTGTTTGATTGGGCAACCGAAATAATCACGTTTTGCACGGAGTTTCGCTTGCGATATGCATTTGATAAATCATCTCTACAACTGTGTCTGAGTGCGGGCGCGCGCGTTTGTGTGTGTGTGTGTGCGTGCGCGCGTCTGTGTGTGCGTGCGTGCGTGTGTGTGTGTGTGTGTGTGTGCGTCGTCAATTTTTTATTTCCAGATGGAACATTGAATAAGCAAATACTATACTTTTTTTTCCATCAAACCATCCTTAAAAAAAACACCCGAAGAAACTAAAGATTCCAAAGTGGTAGGCCTATGTGGTCATCTCTTTTCTGATTTGCTCATTTGCATATACGAATAGTCCGTTTTCATCGACCTATCTCATTTGCATATCCAAATATGGTCATTTCTTTTCTGATTTGCTCATTTGCATATGAAAGTAGTCAGTTTTCATCGACCTATCTCCTTTGCATATCCAAATATTGTCATTTCTTTCTTTTTACTAATTTGCATATACGGATAGTCCGTATTCATACACCTATCTCATTTGCATATCCAGATATGTTCATTTCTTTTCTGTTTGCTCATTAGCATATATAGAGTAGGGGGGCATGTGTATGGATCTTTTTGCATGTGTGAGAGATTATGGCTGTTGAATTTCTTGCTTTTAAATTTTGTTAAGCGCATAGAGCTCCACATTTGGTGGAGGAGTGCGCTATGTAAATGCTTCACTGTTATTATTATTATTATTACAAACACGGACAAGCGAGAGAGTGGGAGACAGAAAGAGACAAATCATACACCGAGACGGACAGACGAGAGACAGAGAGGGAGGGGAGAGAGAGGGAGAGAGAGAGAGAGGGGAGAGAGACAGACAGAGAGAGAGAGAGAGAGAGAGACACACAGAGAGAGACAGACATAGAGAGACAGACAGACAGAGAGAGAGACAGACAGACATAGAGACAGACAGACAGACAGAGAGTGAGAGACAGACAGGGATTCTGTTTCTCTGACGCAACATTATTTCTCTCAAGCAACAAAGTATTTCGAAGGAACAAACGATGCTAAGGATATTGTTACTATTCACTTATCAAATTGCTAACAAACATAATAGAGCATGCGTGCAAAGATCCTGGGACGGTATTCATGTCGAGATAGCATGAGACTTAGCATGATGCTAACTTAGAAGCTCTTCCAATGTCCTATAGGATTTAATAGGACTTTTGGAAGAGCTTCTAAGTTAGCATCATGCTAAGTCTCATGCTATCTCGACATGAATACCGTCCCAGGCCTCTTTCTTTCGCCTGTAAATTTGTACTTGTATGAAGGAAAACAGACTGCTACCAAGTGTTGAAAAAAATAAGAAAAAAGTGGTGGACAAATAAAAACATGTGGCTGATATTGTAAAAAGGAATGTGTTAGGGTCAAGGCGGTGTGTGTAGGCTTAGAAATGTATAATAGCCAGCACTACACTCTGATGCAATGCCAGCTGTCGGCTGCAGCAGCAAACCTGGATCCACTGTGACATGTAAAAGAGCGGCGGTTGAAGTAAGCGGCGTGAAAATAGGGTTTTACGCCCTCTTCGGCCTTTCGGCCATGTGGGGCATTTGTTAGATACAAAGATGGTGGGAACAATACTGGAGGCAATACACGGAGGCAGTGCTAAACCAGTAAAGTCCCGATTTTTTAAAGTGAATACTGAAATTCTGCCGCGCGCGCGCGCACACACTCTCTCTCTCTCTCTCTCTCTCTCTCTCTCTCTCTCTCTCTCTCTCTCTCTCTCTCTCTCTCTCTCTCTCTCTCTCTCTCTCTCTCTCTCTCTCTCTCTTCTTCTTCTTCGTCTTCTTCTTCGCTGTGCGTGGCCACAATCAACTCTTTGATTATTTTGCCACGGAACCGGGAGGTTCTAGGCCCCCCTACCACTTATCATGCCGGAAGAAAAGGCTCAAAGCCTGAGAATAAACTGAAAAGTTAGGCCTTAGACAGAAGAGGGACAGATAAAAAGACAAAGGATTAAGGGTTAAGTGCTTGTACTGGGTTAAAGACCCACCACGTCACGTGTCAAAATCATGGTTTTCACGTGTTTTCCCTCTTATAGCTGGTAAGAAATCTTAACAAATCTTCCAAGCATAAGAGGGAATGTGACACGTGAACCCCCCCAGTTCAGCCGGGAAGGAACAGGCCCCACTTCCAGCAACAAGCAAAAGCAGAAGAGAAGGGGGGGGGGGGGGGGGGTAGAAGCAAAAATGGAGAAGAGAGTTTGGTTTGCTACCCTCCCCCCCCCCCCTCTCTCTCTCTCTCTTTGTTTGTTGTGTGTGTGTGTGTGAGTGAGGGTGGGTGCGTATGTGTGTGTGAGAGAGAGAGAGAGAGGGGGTGAGAGTGAGAGAGAGGGAGAGAGATTGTTTGCATGAGTGTACGAGTGGGAGCTGCATGCGTGTGCGTGCATGCGAATGATACGATTGTGTGAGCTTGCGAACGTGTGTACATGTCTAAGTATGAATGTATTTACGCATGTGTGTATATGCATATGTAAGTGTGCGGGTGCGGTGTGTGTATGTGTGCTTAGGCTCACGTATGTGCATTTATTAGCATGTGTGTATCCGGGTATGTGTACATGTGTGTGTATATATATATGTGTGTGTGTGTGTGTATGTGATAGAGAGAGGGAGAGTGAAAGGGCGGGGGGGGAGTGAGAGAGAGGAGAGAGAAAGAGAGAGATTATTATGTAGTATGATGTTCTTTTGTTTATGCTATTGTTGAATTATGCATTTGTGGTCTCCTGTTTATTATCGATTTGTATTTCCGTGCCTGACCTTATTATTTTGATTGTTATTTAATGTGTTGTATTACTGTTTCTATTATTGTTACATTTTGCCCTTGGCCTTGTGTTTTCGCTTGTTTATGGATTCCTTTTGTCTGAGGACCTCATCAAAAGAAGCATTTTATGCTTTTGAGCTATTCCTCATTAAAGATTTCAAGTTTCAAGTTTCTCTCTCTCTCTGTGCAGTGTGTAGTGTGGTGCGCGCGCGTAAGTGTGTGCACGGTTGAGTGCGTGCGCGCGTGTGTATAATATAGAGAGAAGGGGGAGGGGAGGTAATGATTCCAGAAACTAGTCAAAGAGAGACAACTCGCGCAAAGAAAACAAATAACCCGGAAGTGTTTGGATATTTGAACCGAGCGAGACGGTGCGAGACTTGGTTTGCCTAGCAACAGTCGGCAACTGTGTGTATTTTGCATGGTGCGTGAGATAGAGAAAGAAAGCAACCACCCAAGATAGTAGTTGCTGTGTGTGCCTACTCCCTTCTGATCTGACATCCAACAGGGACCTAAAAAGATGGAAGGGCTGCCATTTTTACCGGGCAACACATTCACGGACCCCACGGTATGTTTGTCTGCGATCTTTGTGTGCTTCGAATTTGAAGTTCAAGTTTACTGAACGAATACAAAGTAAAGTGTGCGGCTAAGTAAGCTAAACTTTTTGACGGTCAAGCGTTGGTTACATGTTTGTTTATTTGGGTCTTTCATCCGTCGAGTTATTCACAAGGTGAATCATAGCTTGCTTATATACATAAGCTTCACCATTATCATGGCATCCAGGGGAAGATCATTGATTGGATCAAAGACTTCCTCAGCAACAGAAGGCAGGCAGTTGTTGTCAATGGCGTCAGCTCCACACAGATTGATGTATGCTCAGGAGTGCCTCAGGGATCCGTTTTTGGACCTTGCCTTTTTCTAGCCTACATTAATGATTTGCCGGAAAGATTGACATCACCAGCCCGTCTCTTTGCGAATGACACAGCAGTGTACAGAGTGGTAGCGGCGCCCCAGGACCATGAACAGCTACAGCATGACCTCTATCAGCTTGCCTGTCACCAGAAAGAGGCAGACGCAAGAAAGCAGGTATATATATGTGCTCCATGGCCACTTGCTTGAAACTATGGACTCTGCGACATACCTAGGAGTCACCATCAGTAGAGAGCTGAGCTGGAAAAAGCACATCCAAACCATCTCCTCAAAGGCCAATAAGACCCTAGGGTTTTTGAGAAGAAACATGAAAATCAGTTCCCAGACCATCAGAGAAAGAGCATATAAGACTTTTGTATGTTCCATACTGGAATATGCTTCCACAGTATGGGACCCTCACCAGCAACAGGACATCGACAGGCTCGAAGCAACACAACGGTGAGCAGCAAGATTCGTACTACACCGCTTCATAAACACATCAAGCGTGTCATCTATGCTCGAGCAACTGAAGTGGCCCTCACTACAACAAAGAAGAGAAACATCAAGAGTTGTCATGATGTATAAACTCCATTACGAACTTGTTACCATGAAGACCATAAAAGACAAACTGACCTCGGCACCGCACGTACGCCAGCGTTGAGCCCACACCAAGCAGCTGGTCCAGATTTACTGCCGCACGCAATACAGACAGGCCAGTTTCCTGCCACGCACCATCAAGGCATGGAACAACCTCCCGGAGCAGGCTGTTGAGGCGGGGACCTTGGGCACCTTCGTGTCCTGGGTCTCCAAATCACAATAACTTACCCCACCCCACCACTTTTTTTTTTTTCTTCTTTTTTTTTTCCCCAGTGGGGCCTGACTAGCGGGACCTGGCTGGCTGGGTCATTCTCTCGCTTGGCGCAGCATCACGTTAGGGGCCGATCAGCGGAACCTAGCTGGCTGGGCCAGGTTTTCTGTCTTCTTCTTCTACTGTCAACTTTTGTTTTTCTCAGTAGTACCTCAGTGCGCATTTCCGTAGATTCCCCTAAAGTTACAGCGACAGAGTAGTCAAAAGTGACTGTGGTTGCTTTATCTACAGTCCCTGCCTGACCGAAGTCCCCATGCTTTATGCCAACAGAACCATTAAATTAAGGATGGTGGTTGGGAAGAGAAAGACGAAAAAGGACCCCAATCGAAATGTCGGATTTCATTTGGCATTTGCAATGTAGGATGAATCATTCAATTTAAAAACAAAAAATGAATAGCAATTCTGTTTTTTCTTCAGCAAACAAGACCCACCAGAGCAGCCACTTCCCAGCTTTTGAAAATAACTGACCATTAGTGCTGGAAATCTAACTGAAGACTTTTGACAGACTAAAAATCACCACCATCAAGGAACTATAGCTTACAAAGTCTTTGTGCGTCCCTTGCTTGAGTATGCCTGCTCTGTCTGGGACCCATACACACAGGAGAACATTGGCAAGTTGGAGGCGGTCCAGCGTAGGGCAACACGGTTTGTGCTCAACCAGTACAGGCCTACATCAAATTTGAGTACCATGCTCGAGAACCTGGGCTGGGAATCACTGGAGAGCAGAGGGCAGAGGACCAGGCTCTCCACGCTGCACAAGATCAGCACCGACGCTGTACACTGCCCTAATCTGAAAGCCAAGCTGGTGCCACTTCCTTCTCGGCAAAGGCGTGGTCACCATTTGCAGTTCTAGCGCATTTAGTGCAGCACAAAATATAGGTCCAGTTCATTTGTCCCAAGGACTATCATGGAGTGGACCAAACAGCGGCAGGATTCTATTGTAGTCTTCACTGCTGACTCGCGTGGCGCGTCAGAGTGGCAGGCTGAACACCAGTAACACACCAGTCTCCAAGAATGGCTATGCCATCCCCAAGCGGCCAGATATGGACATGAGAGGCAAAGCGAATCGAATGTAACATTACGCTTTCATGAACACTATCATATTGCTCCATTAAAACTACATTATTCTTGTTGTCTCTGCAGCAAAACAAGTACCACCTGAGTCACTCGCTGGGCTACAAGAATGGCTATGCCATCCCCAGCAGGCCGGAGGTGGGGATCGGAGGCAAACCCATTGAGTACAACCAGCTAAGTGAGGCCGACCTTGACCACCTGGCCAACTTCAACCCCACCCTGACCTATGGTCAGGCCAAGCAGGCCCCTCCTGAGGATTTCATTCCTGCGCATGTCGCCTGGGATAAGAAGGTATGTTGCATAAATGTTGTCGGTTTCCTTGGTTCCATTTCTTGGCAAAGGTAAAGATGTGCCCCCCACCCCCCCCCCCCCATGCATTTCTCGGTTAATTTTATTTTTCCGTTTTTGCTTTTCTTACTAAACATAAAGCTGTATTTTATTAACCTTTTCAGCTAATTATCTTTTTGGAATAATAACCCTAGCCCTAACCCTAACCCTACAACCCCCCCCCCCCCCCCCTATGTACTGCAGTACACCGCAGCATTTGTCACAGTCGTGGTTCATTGCGTTTTTCCGTCTTATAGTGGGGGGTAGGGTTAGGGTTAGGGTTATTATTCCAAAAAGATAATTAGCTGAAAAGGTTCATAAAATACAGCTTTATGTTTGGTAAGAAAGGCAAAAACGGACAAATGGAATTAACCGAGAAATGTAGGGGGGGTGGCACATCTTGACCTTTACCCAATACTTTTCTCACTTATTCTGGCCCAAAGAAAGTCAAAGAGAGTGTCAGATTAGAGGAAGTTACAAGCACAGAACTTCCAGATGGTGAGGGAACTATTTTTGCAAAAGACCCCCCCCCCCCCCCCCCCGATATCCCCAAGGGGAGAGCGTGGAATAAACAGGTAATTTTACTGTACATGTTTTGTGTCAATTCTGTCAATGTCATTGTTTCTTAATGACATACTGACCTATGGTCGGGCCTAGCAGGCACCCCCGGAGGAGTATATTCCTGTATATGTGGCCTGGGATAAAAAAGGTAAAGTTATCATGTATGTGTGTGTGCGCGTGTGTGTGTGTGCATGTGTGTGCCAAGCAAGCAACTCCAGAGGACTTTATTCTCCCACATTTGTCCCGCGAATCGAATAAGAAGGAAATTGTTTTAAACAGGAAGAGTTATGATTAACCCTTTCACCGCCAAAGTCGCATTTTAGCACCACAGTGATTTAACACCAATGCCACTAAAAGGCATCAAAGTGGGATCTGTTATCCAAATACCCGATTGTCTTAGTTTTAGGAAGTAAGGATAGACCTTATTTTATATATGTCACAGAAGAATCCCCAATACTGCAGATGGATTTTGTTCTCTACCCAGGTAAATGTAATGGACATTTTTAGCTGAAATATGGCTGGCGGTGAAAGGGTTAATGGGTAAAAAATGAAAGGAAAAGATTTAGGATTAAAAGACGTGACTCTGTCAGTCTCTGTGTGTGTGTTTGTGAGTGAATCAGAATCAGAATCAGAACCAAAGTTTATTGTCCTTTAAAACCAATACAAGGTTTTATGACACTGATAAAATAACAATAACGTAATAATAACAATTTATAAAGTTCAGTTACGGAACTTTTTTGTTTTGTTTTTGTTTTGCTAAATACTTCTGGGTTTTTCCCCCTTCTTTCTTTGTGCTAGTTGCACCGAACGTGAACGTGAGTGAGTGAGTGTATGTGTGTGAGTGAGTGAGTGAGTGTGTGTGTGAGTGAGCGTGCGTGCGAGCGTGTGTGTGTTTGCCCCACTGACTTTTCCCCTGTTCTTGCAGGTGTTGAAGTTTGACGGCTATTACAAGCAGACGGTTCACGAGTCACAGAACGAGCATTACCGCATGCGCCCCTGTTAACTGTAATTTGCTTTTTTGCTACCTGAAGGGGAGCGTGTGTGTGTTTGCCCCACTGACTTTTCCCCTGTTCTTCCAGGTGTTGAAGTTTGACGGCTATTACAAGCAGACGGTTCACGAGTCACAGAACGAGCATTACCGCGTGCGCCCAGTGGAGATCTTCTACTACCTGGAAGACGACAGCATCGCCGTCATCGAGCCTCATGTGGAGAACAGCGGAATGCCTCAGGGTATGGGTTCTTTTTTCTCTTCAATTTCTTCTTTTAGCTTCCTCTCATTGGGAATTCGGTAAAGGTCAAGATGTGCCACCACCCCCCACCCCCCTACATTTCTCGGCTCTCCCCGCATTTTCACATTTGCCTTTCTTAACCCTATGCCTTACCCGATCAATCGAACCGAGAATCGATCCTATTGCATAAGAGAAGGGGAGTAACTCTGAACGTCACACCAAATCTTTTATCTAAAAAAATCACCCATAATAAAGTCGAACTCACATTTAATTTCTGAAAGATGCATATTGAATAGCAATGATGATATTTTCATTCGAAAGCTAACACAATGTCACACAACAAACCATGAATTAGAAGAAAAAATCCGTAATGGCGCTCCGAGCATCGCGCCGAGTCAATACTGCACACGTCGCGTGGAAAGAAAAAAAAATTTGGTGTCACTTCGAAAAATCCGTTCAAAAAGACTTTTGGGTGCTTTCCCTTGCTGTAAAGACCAAAAACGGATCAGTGAGTGTCAGGAACAGGAAGAACTAACCTAGTATATTACATTGTGGGTAGGGAGAAAGTGAAAGTGAACGTACTAGACCTGGCGTTCAGCGGGCGCAATCGGCATCATCGGCCACCAGGGAAGGAAAAAAAAATTGGGCGGATTTCAGTTCTGCAGCCTTGAGAGAGTTAAGCTGTATTTTATTAACCTTTTCAGCTAATTATCTTTGTTGAATAATTAATCGCAGTCATGATAAAGGCCATTATCTAATAGGAACCCCCCCCCCCCCCCCCCCCCCCCCCCCCCATGTAGTGCAGTACACACAACAGCCGCGCAGTCCTGGTTCATTGCGTTTTTCCGTCTTGCCTTTATCTTCTACTATTATTGAATGCATGTGTTTAATTATGTAAATGGATGAAAATTAGTGTTAAATATAGTAAACGATAGAGGATGAAGTACTCAATCTGCAGTAAGAAAGGCAAGATGGAAAAAGTGGAAACAACCGAGAAATGGAGGAGGTGTGGGGGCATCTTTACCTTTACCGGAAATTCTTCTCTATTAGTAATTTGCTTTTACTAATGAGATCTGTTATCTGGAAGACGACAGCATTGCTGTTGTTGAGCCTCATACGGACGTTAAGCCTCATCTTCAGCTTATTGTTTCACTGGTTCTTCTTCTTCCATATCGTCGCTGTTCAACGCTAACTGTGTATCTACACAATCAGTCATTTTACAGGAGCATCAAAAAACATATTGTCGCCTGCTACAAAGTCAATCCCCATTTGATATACGCTTGACCCTTCTTCTTTACCGATGAGTAAACATGTGACACAATAAAAGTTGCATTAACACCCAACATTTTCGTGATAATTCAGTTACACGGTTAGTCACAAAGTTAGTGCATTGTTCTCACAATGGGAGATACGACAGCTGCCGGCAGTTACACGATTAGCGTGACCAGTTACACGCTTATCGCGTCAAAACCAGCAACAACCCGCCACATACACAATTATTTCCGTGGTATCATGTGACAAATTTGAGCATTTTCATTGGTCGCAGACACAAGATATTTATAGAAGACCTGCGTGAGGTCACTGGAAGGAGTTTCAGTAAAAAATCTATTTTTGTCAAATTTTGTAGATACACGGTTAGCGTCGGACAGCGACGATATATAGTCACCAAAATCATTAATGATCATTATTCTGATTTGCAGGGTGAAGAGGTCAGAAAGAGAAAGAGAAAATAGAACAAGTAAATAAAAATATTAATAAGAGAGAGATAGAGAAAGAAAGGGGGGAAGAAAAAAAAGGCATATAGGCTTTAGAAGAGAAAATGTATATGAATAAGAGAGAGAGAGAGAGGGGGGGGTGGGTGTTTATGTATGTTCCTGGATGTGTATTTGTGAATGTATGAATTCTTTTATGAAAATTTGTAGTAAAGTTATGTTTTAAATAAAAAATGTGCATGCTTGCTTAAAAATGAAAAAACCCACCAACCTCTTGGTAATCACTAAGTTATTGTTATATATAAAATGTCCAACCTTCCTATTTCAACACTATTACAAACTCACTCACTCATTCACACTTTCACCTCAGAAGCACAAAGAAACACATTAGATTGTAAATGGAATTTATTGTTTGACTGATTCTTACATTTATTATACATGTACACATTCAAATCAAATCAAATCAAATTCACTTTATTATCTCCCAAGGAGAAATGTTGTTATTATATTAATTAATATGCTTAACCCAATGACTCCCAACCATTCGAACCGAGAATCGATCCCAGTCCCCAGAGAGAAGGGAATTAACTCCGAACGTACACCAAATCTTTTCATTAAAAAAATCACCCAGAATAAAGTCTAACTCACATTTCATTTCTGAAAGATGCATATTGAATAGCAATGATGATATTTGCATTCGAAAGCTAACACACTGTCACACAACAAACCATGAATTGGGGGGAGAAATCCATCATGGCACTCCGAGCATCGCGCCGAGTCAATACTGCGCACGTCACGTGGAAAGAAGAAAAAAAATTGTGTGACTTTGAAAAATCCGTTCAAAAAGACAAGTGGGTGCTTTCCCTTGCTGTAAAAGCCGGAAGCGGATCAGTGAGACTCAGGTAAAGGAAGCACTAACTTAGTATATTGCATTGTGGGTAGGACTAGGACAAAAGTGAAAGTGAAACTACTAGACCTGCTGTTCAGCGGGCGTTGCGCGAACCAGACAACGGACGTTTTTTTTTAGGTTCAAATGTCAGAGGGTTAATGTTAAAAAAATGCATGTTGATGGATGGGTGTGTGAGAGAACGAAGGAACTGTGGAGTGGAGGGATGAGAGAGGGAAATAAAATATGTTATGACAAGTAAATAAAAAATAAGAAGAGAGAGATAGAAAAAGACAGGGAGAGTGTTTTTTGGGGGTAGACAGTCGGACAACCGGCCAGACAAGGACCGTTCAGCGGTACCCAGCATGTTGCCGGCTGATATTGCTCTTTCGTAAAAACAATCGTTTGTTGTTGGTTTTTTCCAAGAAACAAAATCGAATATTGTTCTGGCTATGTTGTGCAGGCAAACTGATCAAGCGTCAGCGTCTGCCGAAGAACGACAGGGGAGACAACTGGCACTGGAAGGACATCAACAACGGCATGAACGTCACCTTCTACGGCAAAGTGTTCCGCGTCACCAACTGTGACAAATTCACCTCAGTAAGTTATGCTACACTTTGAAAAATATGTCAGAACTGTCTTTTGTTTTCTTTAGAAAAGCATAGGACAGGCTGATTGAGTGGAGTATTGTCGGAGAGAGGGATGGGGGGGGGGGGGGGGGGGGCGGTAACAGATATTTTCTCTGAACCTGATGTTAATCAAGAAACAAAGGGAGGCGTGTGCAGACCTGTTTACCTTTACGAATCGGATTAGTTTTTTTTCAAAACTACTACTTTTTGTTTCAGAAATTACAAATATGCAAAATAGGGGTAAACAGGTCTGCGTGTGGGATGTGAAAAATTGACATGTAAATTTTATTCAATTATTTTGTTTTATAACTCAGTGTGCCACTGGCCTTAACAGCGATGCGCCCTGCGTGGTATCTCATCCAAAACTCTAAACGCGATCAGGTCTTCTGATCTTTTCCCCTCTTAAGGGGTACGCTCAATCCCTGTGTAGAATTGTAATGTGTATTTTCACTCCCAGTTGCAAATTTTAAGCGGTAAAGGCGAAAACATGGGAGAAGCTCCATCGCCTGCAAACCCCCCACCCCACCCCATGCGCAATTAGCTTTCAACGATTTGGGCTTTCTGCGTGATCCAGTAGGATGTTAGATCTAGCCTAGACAGCTTGTGGCAGAAAGGCTTAACAGACCATTGAAATACGAAGAACGTCATGAACTTAGTGGTAAGTAACGGTTGTGTTCACGCACGCGTCATCATTTTAATGCGTCATCTCACCCCCTAAATGAGATTTTAAAGGGTAAATCTCACGCACAGTTTCAGATTCTAGGGGGTGATTTGAGAGCTCTAGTGCGTAAATACGCACAATCTGCACGTTTTCAGAAGCCCTGGGGATGTGACACCCTACTTGTTGTACAGTAATTTCCCTATTTCCTTCTAGAATTGTTTTTAGAAGTTGAAGGCATCGAAGTGAATCCTCTAGAACAACCACCAAAGGACCCCTATATCGAAAGTGCAATGTGATAGCGGCTCTGCACACTTCGCAGGACTTTTTGGAAAGCGAGGGCATCGAAGTGAACCCTCCGGAGCAGCAGCCCAAGGACCCCTATATCGAGAGGCGCAAGGAGGCGGCTGCCCTGCGCATTTACACCGCTGCGCCAGACTTTTCTCTTAATTACCTTATCCCTAAAAAATTCTTTTGCAGGACTTTTTCGAAAGCATCAAAGTGAACCCTCCGGAGCAGCAGCCCAAGGACCCCTACATCGAGAGGCGCAAGGAGGAGGCTACCCTGCGCATGTACACCACTGCGCAAACCTTTTTTCTTTAATTACCCTATCTCTAAATTTCTTTATCGCAGGACTTTTTGGAAAGCGAGGGCATCGAAGTGAACCCTCCGGAGCAGCAGCCCAAGGACCCCTACATCGAGAGGCGCAAGGAGGCGGCTGCGCTGCGCACGTACACCACTCCGCCAGCCTTCGACAAGCTGAAGCAGTTCATCGAGCTGGACCGCAAAGTGCTGCGTCTCTTCTGCATGTGGGACGACCGAAGCAACATGTTCGGGGAAATGAGGCCCTTTGTCATCCACGTAAATATCCTTTCTGATTATCTTCTTGGTTTAACCCCTTGACTGCTGAGCCTACTAGGCTGGAAGTCAATCCCCCAGTGCTGGGCTATCAGCACAATCAAAATCTTCATCATCAACACTCGATTCATGCTCAATGTTATCTGGATCGAAATCTTCGTCATCAGAGTCGATATCTTGCGGAATTGTCAAAACTTCATTAGCATTATACCACTTTTTCGATGCCATCCTACTTTGTCAAACTCAGTGAAGTCTACTTCGCTCAAACTTGATGAAAACAGGTTGTGCATGCGCGCAAATTGGGCGGCAAGGTATCCCATAATAGGTATCAAATGAAAGGAAAACAACTCTACTTTTCAGCTGTACAATTTGTTTTCTCCAACACCGCGATGCTGGCCCTTTAACCTTGCCTATTTAAACGCATGTGACGAGGACGAACGGACTCGTCGTCAGCATTGTCAGTCAAGCCAGAAATGCCCGCTCTAGGACGAGCGGATTCGTCCTATGCAGTCAGCGGGTTAAACAAATCTTTATTGATTTGAAAACCATCAAACAGAAAGACAATTAGAGCAACAACAAGCTCGAAGCTTATACCGTGCTCTTTAAATTAACATCATAGTTGCACAATTGATTGAACAGATGGAGACTGCATTTAAACAAGGCAAGGCAAGGCAAATGTTTTATTTCATACCCACTTGGGGCACAGAAATATAAAACAAAGTACACACATAGTTAAACAATCGAACATCAAAACAGAGTGATGTCTATATTATGAAAAACGACAAGTAGATAACCAAGTTATGAAATGATGAACAAAATTAAAGGTATTATTAATCAATATCATTTAGAAGCTTACTACAATTTTAAATACAAAAGATCACCTTGTTCTTTTGGTGTTTGTGTGTGTGTGTGTGTGTGTGTGTGTGTGTGTGTGTGTGTGTGTGTGTGTGTGTGTGTGTGTGCGTGCGTGCGTGCGTGTGCATGCGTGCGTGCGTGCGTGTGCGTGCGTGCGTGCGTGTGTGTGTGTGTGTGCGCATGTGTGTGTGTGTCTCTCTTTTTCTTTCTCTCTCCCCTTTTCTCCCTGTTATCCTCCCTTCGTTTATATCTCTCAGCACATTCTTTCTTTTGTGATGTTTTTTGTTTGTTTAATTTTTTTTAATTAGCTAGAAATTTTACTCTCTTTTTTTAAATAAATTATCAGTATGGTGTGTTTTTCTGGTTTAGATTGCAGTGAGATGCTAATGGTACGTTTTCTAATCATGTTTTTTGGGGTTTGTTAATTGTTTACTTATTTTGTTCTGTATTTGTTTTATCAAGGGAAAAAAGGTGTTTTCTTGTTCTTTTACTGCCCTTTGTTTGGTTTCCTTTTTGTTGACTTTTGGGTAAAGGTCAAGATGTGCCACCCCCCCCCCCCCTGCATTTCTCGGTTAATTGTATTTTTCCGTTTTTGCCTTTCTTACCATACATAAAGCTGTATTTTAGGAACATTTTTAGCTAATAACCTTTTTGGAATACTAACCCTAGCCCTAAACCTACCCCAAAACCTAACCCTATCCCCCACTATGTACTGCAGTACACCGCGATTTGTCACAGTTGTGGTTCGTTGCGTTTTTCCGTCTTATAGGGTGGGGGGGTAGGGTTAGGGTTAGGGCTAGGGTTAGGGTTAGTATTCCAAAAAGATAATTTGGTGGAAATGTTCCTAAAATACAGCTTTATGTATGGTAAGAAAGGCAATAACGGAAAAATACAATTAACCGAGAAATGTAGGGGGGGTGGCACATCTTGACCTTTACCGACTTTTGTTTGGCATATTTTTGTTATTTGATTTGTTTTGGGACGATAAGAGTTTTTCAAAGGGGAAAGAGTGTAGGGATCGATGGGGAACAAAATGAAAAATGAAAATTAAAGCATTCAGATTTTCAAAAATTGCTGGGGAATCCCTGCATGCTGTTTGCTTTATGGTATGGTTTTCTTCATTTGTTTTATTTGCTATTTTGGGTTTGCTGAGATTAAAAAAAAAAAATAATAATAATATATTGATTGTGCATTTCGATGGCTTAGAGTCAAAACGGACTATCTTTATAGATAGTCCATTGACTTATTATTGATGTTATTGCAAAAACTAAGAACTTGTATTAAAAAAGACTGCAATTAATGTAAAATTGGGATTATGCTTTTTAAGTTTCTGCAGTATCTTTTTGAAACAAGTTATTAGTTTTCACAATATGTTCAATAATATGTCAATGGACTATCTAAAGATTGTCCGTTTTGACTCCAAGCCATCGTAAATAGTCTCCACTTTTGTTTATGAGACAAATCTAAACATGAATGTTGCAATTATATTCAGGGACTTGCTTTTTGCAAGGAGGCATCTTTCCATATGACTAAACAAAAATCTGAGCGTATGTGTGTGTGCATGACTGTATGGGAAGTATGTGTAAAGTTTTGATGTAAATGACTGATTTCTATTGTAATTAAATGCATATATACATGCAGCCCTAGATACACACATGCTCTCATGCACACATATATACATACATGCATACATACAGAAAATATATATTGTCATGACCATGATTATCATCGCTATTTTCACACACCTCTCTTTTCATCATGATCATCATTGCTATCATCATCATGATCATCATTACTATCATCGCTAATTTCACACACCTCTCTTCTTTCCAGTACTACTTGGTCGACGACACACTGCAGATCATCATCATCATCATCATCATCATCGCTATTTTCACACACCCCTCTCTCTTCTTTCCAGTACTACTTGGTCGACGACACGTTGGAGATCATCATCATCATCATCATCATCATCATCATCATCATCATCATTATTACTATCATCACCATTTTCACACACCCCTCTCTCTTCTTTCCAGTACTACTTGGTCGACGACACGCTGGAGATCCGTGAGTGCCACCAAGCCAACGACGGCCGCGACCCCTTCCCCGTTCTGATTGGCCGACACAAGGTTCCCAAGGACCGCTACAACGTCCCATCCTCCTTCCCGGCCGTCGTCATGGAGCTCTCCGACAATGAAATCAAGAACTACTTCACGCCCAGAGACTTTATGATCGGTCAGACGGTCACCATCTACGGCCGCAGGTTCCTCATCTACGACTGCGACAATTTCACCAAGGCCTTCTACTACCACAACTTCGGCGTCACGGATTTCCCCGCGGTGGACGTGAAGGGCGCCGGGAAAGATCTGCCCAAGATGGTGAGTCTGAGGAGGGAGAAAAATCAAAACAAAAAGCTCGGTAACAGTGTCAATGTTTCAACCTTTGGCTGGGTTGTTTTTTTCAAGACTGGTTACAGGGTTCGCACGGTCTTTGAAGGTCTTTGAAAGTCTTTGAGAAATGTAGTGCCATTTTCAAGTCTTTGAAAGTCTTTGAAAATTGGCTTTGGTCTGTGAAAATCATTGAATGGTTTGTGAAAAAGTCATTGATGCCTAAAAAACCCATCATTGATGTAAAAAAGGTTGTTTTGTTTGCTTCCAGAATTGGTAAAGAAGCAATTTCATTAGGCTTATTTTCTGATATCTGCGGTTGGACGATCTAGTTCTGTCTAGCAGACGTCCTCGATTTGTCGAGAGTTACTCATTTTGCCTTCGCTATATATATCCGGGTCTTTTGACTGCACCGGTGCAACTTGAGTGATCGTGATCGAAGCATTCTTAATCATAGCATGTCGTGGGATAAGGAGTCTTTGAAAAGGTCTTTGAAAGTTTGTGAATTTTGGTATGAAAAATCTGTGCGAACCCTGGGGTTAGCCTATCATAGTCTGGGCTGAGCCTGTAAGTTACAGGGCAAGATGGTGAGGAGATGCGTGGTGAGTGGTACAGTGGAACCTCCTTTATAAGACCTTAAAAATTCATCCAAAATGAGGTCTTATAAGGGAGGGGTGTTACAAGGGAGGTAATTTTAACACTTACAAAGAAGGGCAATGTCTCAGAGAAGTAGGTCTTATATGGGAGGGAGTCTTATAATGGGAGGTCTTATAAGGGAGGTTCCACTGTATTTTGATTGGTGGTATTTAAGGGTCACAGAGCCATGGGTGCAACTTTTCCTGGTATACAAGGATTTCCTGTTTTTGAATGTTACCAGAAAAGGAAGTTCCTTTTTTTTACCCCCTTCACTGCCACAGGAATACTGATAACGTATCGATTTTCTTATTATGCACAAAGAAGAAAGTTAAGCACCCCACCACCTTTTTGCTGTAGATGAGATGAAATCGAGATTTATCAATAATCAATAAAGAATGAAACAACATTGATTGGTAAATGAAAGTTTGACTATCTGACTATAAGAAAACGCATAATTTAATGTATGGTTTTACAAATGCATTCTGATATTCTGAAACAAAAAGGGTTGTCATGTTCAATTTAAAAAAAAATACCATGTTTAATTATCAATGTAACAATTTCATATGGCTATATCAAAACATATTTTTGGTGGGAAAACGTCAAAGAGAAAGGTGGCAGAGTGGTTAAGACGTTCGCCTGCCAAATGTAATGCGTGACGGCAGCGTGGGTTTGAATCCTGGCCTCGCCTTTTCCTTCTAGTTTGACAGGAAAATCTAACTGAATGTTGAGTCCTTCGGATGGGGACTTAAAGCTGGTCTGACCCGTGCGCTTTATGCATGTAAAAATCTCATGGCAGTTGAAAGTCGGTTAGAGCAGGGAGAAATCCCACTGCCTAGTATGGCCAAATTGATAGGTAGGTTTTCCAAGTGTGCCCACACCCCCTCCTCACCCTGTCTACCCCCCCCCAAAAAAAAACCCACAATTTTTTTGTTAATTGGGTAGACGCTGCATTTGCTGCGACGCGCTCTCCAGGGGAGAGCAGCTCGAATATACTAAATACCAAAAAAATAATAGATAGTGGGTAGTGTATGTGTGGGTGGAATGTGGGAGTGTGTGAATGTGTGTGTATGGGGCGGGGGGGGGAGGGTAGGAGGGGGGGGGGCTGTGTATGTGGGGTGGGGGGGTCTCTGTGTGTATGTGTGTGGGTGGGGAGTGTGAATGTGTGTGTATGTGTGGGGTGGGGGTGGGGGTGTCTGTGGGGGGGGGACTTAGACTGTGATGCTTCATTTTGCAAGTGGCTTAATTTATCTCATTTGCGTTGTGTTTCTAGTTAATTTCCTTTTCATTTCACCCCTTTCAATGTTGTTGTTGTTGTATTACCCTGGCTTAACAACTCCAGGGATCATCCCAACAGCCGAAGCACTTGAACACTATGGTACAAATGCACCAGCTAGGGATGAGAACATTACGTGTGTGACCGTTTTTGATTATCCCGCGACGTGGGCAGCCACACTCCGACTTCGGAGGATTTAAGACAGATTATGTTATGCTAGGAGCTTGCCAACCCCCTCACAACCATGCAGAGCATAGCAACATTTTTATGTAGCCTTGGTGTTCTAGCTTATGTCAACTGGTCTGACACAGCCTCATGCCAAGGCGAGCCCCTTTCAATAATACAGATCACAGTTTCTTTATCACAGTTGTGATGTTTTTAGACTTGATCTTGTTGTTTTTGTTGTTGTTCATAGTTTGAAACAAATGATGCTGTGCAACTTGTACTGAGCTGTCTTTAGGCACACTGACACCTTAGAGAGAAAGATGGCAGAGTGGTTAAGACGTTCACCCGCCAAATGTAATGCGTGAGTGACACGGGTTCGAATCCCGGCCTCGCCCGTTCTTTCTAGTTCGACAGGAAAATCGAACTGAACGTCGAGTCCTTCGGATGGGGACTTAAAGCTGGTCTGACCCGTGCGCTTTATGCATGTAAAAATCTCACAGTAGTTGAAAGTCGGTAAGAGCAGGGAGAAATCCCGCTGCCTGGTATTGACCAAATTGATAGCTAGGTTTTCCAAGTGTGCCCCCCCCCCCCCCTCCTCACCCTGTGCCCCCCCCCCCCCCCAATTTTTTTAATAAAATAAAACAATTGGGTAGGCGCTGCACTTGCGGCGACACTCTCCGGGGGAGAGCATCCCGAATTTCACAGAGATAAATCTCTGTGACTGGAATATACCAAATATCAAAAATGCCAAATAGAATGTGTTCACTGCAAGATTTTCGCGTGTCTTTCCTTCACAGGAGATCCCTCCCTACAACAACTTCGGCTCTCTGGAGGATTCCCTGCAGTCCTGCCTGTCCTTGATCCCCCAGCCTCCAAAGAAGGATTTCATCAAGATGCTGGAGAACGACCACAAAGTGCTTCGCTTTGAGGCTGTCATGGTGAGATGGTGTATTGTGTTGTACTGTAGTAGCGTAATTTTCGGACTATAAGGTGATATTTTTTTTCTTCTCCAATTTCGACCTATGTGCCTAATAAACGAGGGCGCCCTATTAGAGAACAAAATCGTGAGAAGAGAGGCAACGATTGCCGTACTCGGTACAGTCTACTGTGAGTCACAACATCGAAAGTGGTAACGAGTCGCCAATACGACGAATACTCGCGTTATCATCCGAGATACCGTCCAACAGATGCCATAACCCTTCATTGGATGTAAAAAGCATTGTAGAGCTTAAAATGCCATAATTCTACCTGTTTCTGCGAAGAAAAGTCCAAAACACAACAACCGGAAGTCGCAAAAAACGGAAGTTTGATTATTTGAGAAGGGAGCCAACTCTCGTTTATGACAGCAGTAATGGCGGTTGGTAAGCGTTTACAGGACATGCATTTCTTCTTCTTCTTCGATCGCTGAAAGTTTCCTGTCAATTATGAGCGCATGTGCGTCATGCTGCCGTTATGCGCCTAAGTAAGAAATAATTAGGCCCAGCATGTCCGACTTAGACTGGAGGAAATCATTTTTGAAAGTGTTTCTTGAAAAAAGGCAGGAGAATGGACCAGAAAGGCAGACAGATAGCAGATGACAGTAAGCAAAAGGATAAGGCAGAGTCAAAGAGAATGACAGATTAGAGGAAACTACAAGCACAGAACTTCCAGAAGGTGGGGGAACTATTTATGCAAAAGACTCCCGGTCTCCCCACGGGGGAGACCCATGATATGATGTAGGTGTGTAAGTCGTCTGGTATGTCGATGGAAACCAATTGCTTTGACTTGGCCGCTTGATGGTTAGTTTTACGTCCAATAAGAATTGTTCTGAAATAATTAAAGGGAATAATTTCATGGTGTGTGGGAGTGATCTTGCCTAATTCAATCGGTCAAACAGGGGAAGTCACTCTACCATCAGCTCTCGTAGCCTATCGACTCGTGTGTTTGAGCAGACATACAGCACCTTAGAACACCGTACGTCATTCTAAAAATTTATGTCATTTATATTTTTACGTCACATTTTGCAAGTTTTATCAGTTTGTGGCCACCCCTAATTTTTCTTTAAAAAAAATGTTTGCAAGTCGCTGACTCGCATCCTGCGGTTTCAAGCTTCGACGCCATTGTTGCATTGTTGCTATGGTATTTGACCGAGTAATGGAGGTAAACAACTCTAATTTTCATGAAGTGCTCTCCCCCTATTTTTTTCTCTCCGAAAATCGTCTATTATGCATTGCCTCTTACGATTGACTCGGACGATTTCTGCTGTCATTTATGCAAACCAATGAAAGTGGCACAGTGGTAGCGCGTTCGCTTCGTGTCAAGTAAACCCAAGTTCGAACCTGGGTACAGGGGATTTTTCCTCTCACTTTGCACTAGGCCTTACGGTCTTTCGCATGAGACGATAAACCGTGGGATGCACTTAGCATACGCTAAACCCAGTGGCAACGAAAAAGTTGTCATTTGGTCAAAATTTACCCACCCACCCTCATCAGTCACACAAAAATCGCATGCAAAAAAAAAAGAAAAAAAAAAGGTGGCGCGCCTCTGGCTGCGATGCGCTCTCCAGGTGGGAGGAACCCGAATTTCACAGAGATGCCTCTGTGACTATAAAGTACAGTGGAACCTCCCTTATAAGACCTTAAAAAATCATCCAAAACGAGGTCTTATAAGGGAGGGGTCTTAAAGAGAGGTAATATTAATACTTACATAGAAGGGCAATATCTCAGAGAAGTAAGTTATATGGGAGAGGGTCTTATAATGGGAGGTCTTATGTGGGAGGGGTCTTTAAGAGAGGTAATATTAATACTTACATAGAAGGGCAATGTCTCAGAGAAGTAGGTTTTATATGGGAGGGGGTCTTATAAGGGAGGGGTCTTTAAAGAGAGGTAATATTAATACTTACATAGAAGGGCAATGTCTCAGAGAAGTAAGTCTTATATGGGAGGGGGTCTTATAATGGGAGGGGTCTTATAAGAGAGGTAATATTAATACTTACATAGAAGGGCAATGTCTCACGAAGTAGGTCTTATATGGGAGGGGGTTTTATAATGGGAGGTCTTATAAAGGAGGTGGTCTTATAATGGGAGGTCTTATAAGGGAGGGGTCTTAACTTATAAGAGAGGTAATATTAATACCTACATAGAAGGGCAATGTCTCAGAGAAGTAGGTCTTATATGGGAGGGGGTCTTATAAGAGAGGTTCCACTGTACCTATAGTAATACCTGAAAACTGTTCTGGCAGGACTCCATGAGACCGGAGGACGCGGGCAGGCGGTTCATCATCTCCTACCGTCTGGCCGACGACATGCTGACCATTTACGAGCCGCAGGTGCGCAACTCCGGAATCATCGGGGGGAAGTTCCTGGAGCGCACCAGGGTCTCCAAGCCCGGCTGCCCTCCCGACGCGCCTCAGTACTACGGGCCCCAGGACTTCTTCATCGGTGCCGTCATCGAGATCTTCAACCACCGCTTCGTCATCACCGGCGCCGACGCTTTCGTGCTGTCGTATATGGAACAGCATGCTAACCAGTTCCCCGGTGAGTAGGAGAAGATTTGCGTGTGAGCGTGATAAGCGATTGCAACTACAGTGTAAGCTCCCTTTGAGGCTTACCAGTTGTGTTGTATGTTGTTTATGTGTAACATATTCAAGGCTAGAAGGCTATGCCACTCTTGGATAGATGTTGATTTGTTTGTATGTCGTCCTCTCCACCATTGTTGATGTGTACTGTGTGGGTGAAGGGTCATAAAGGCGAACTTGGCACATTCTTTTTTGAGAATGATGCTTTGTTTGTCTCACTTTGGTTCTGACCCACGCACTGCTAGGTGATTGGTATCGTAATCAACTTTGGTGGAGGGGAGTTAATTAGAAAGAGAGTACTCACCCTTTGTTCAATCTCCCTTATAAGACCTTGAAGAATCATCCACAATGAGGTCTTGTAAGGGACGGTTTTTATACAGTGGAACCTCCCTTATAAGACCTCCCATTATAAGCAGGGCTCCCAATCATCCCGTAAATCAAGGGGTCCCAGGGACTCCTTCACTTATAGTATAGAGGGTCCTAGAGGCAGGATAGAGGGTCCCAGTGGCATTGAGAATGCTAAAAACTATGTTCCGCACATTGTGTGTGGGGGTGTGCGCGCGCGTGGTTGTTTCGGTGTATGCGTGTTGTGGCTATGTGCATGTTTTTGATAGTTAATATTGTAGTAGCTTATGATCTATGTATTTATTTAAATAATTGTGAAGCGCCGTGAGCTCATGAAAGAAAGGGCGCTCTATAAATGTTTGTTATTATTATTATTATTATTAAAAATAATTTTTCTAGTGCATCCCTGGGACCCCCTGCACATTCATTTAGAGGGTCCTTTAGAATTTTAGTGCTTCATGGACCCCCAAATGGGGGTCCCTGGGAGCCCTGATAAGACTCCCTCCCACATAAGACCTACTTCTCTGAGACATTGTGTGACTGATGATGAAGGAAAGGGGGGGGGGGTAAATTTTGACCAAATGACAACTTTTTTGTTGCCACTGGGTTTAACGTGTGCTAAGTGCATGAGCACACGGGACCTCGGTTTATCGTCTCATCCGAAAGACTCCACGTTCAGACCGCAAGACGTAGTGCAAAGTGAGAGGAAAAATCCCCTGTACCCAGGTTCGAACTCAGGTTTACTTGACACGAAGCGAACGCGCTACCACTGTGCCACTCTACACCATGGGTTATGGTTATAGTTATTTGAATACCGAGAAGAAGATTTGCAAGATGTGAGAATTAATTAGCAGTTTATCTCGCAGATTTGATCACCAGGTGGCAACCAACTCAATAGGGGTTTATTTCATGATATCCTTAGTTGGAGGCAGAGAGAAAGACAGAGAGGGAAAGGAATCTAATAAAAAATTTTAAATGTGGCGCTCCTCTGGCTGCGACGCGCTCTCCAGGTGGGAACGACCCGAATGTCACAGAGACGCCTGATCCGTGACTATAAAGTACCAAACACCAAAACATCTAGACATTTTTGCATTTCATGCACAACTTTTCTCTTCTTTTGTTGTTGTTGCAGCTGCCACCATCAGCTCTCTGAAGGAAACGCTGGGCCAGTCACAGACCGCAAAGGAGCTGGTGAAGGGAGGGCCCATGAAAGTCAAACGATCGTAAGTCTAGCCCTTTGCTTTGGTTTGCTTTGGTTTGGTTTTCATTCTTTTTCTTTCCTATATACCTCACATGCATATACCAGATATGGGAATTGTCAGAGACAAAAAACTCTGAAAAGCCCCCCAATTGAAGTATTTAGTAACAAAAACGAAGTATTTAGTAACAATTTCAAAAAAACAATTGCGGAAATCCGCGAATCCGCTGACAATTCCCATGCCTGATATACAGTGGTACCCCTCTAATAAGACCTTGAAAGTGCGGTGAAAAAAAAGTCTTATCTGAGGGGTGGTCTTAATAGAGAACTAAGCATGTGACATGTCCCAAACTTTCTCGTCGATGACCATGGTTTCTGTTTTCCTTGTTTTCGTTAGTTTCCTGCTCCCACACTCGCCACTTTCCCATCGTGAGTTAATCGACTCCTTATCCTGGATTATGTTTTGGATCTGTGTTTTGCCGACACTGAGCGAGTTCGCAATTGCGATCGCAGTCTCCCCTTTCTCACTTCTTTCCACAACACGGACGCGTTCTTCCAATGTCAATTGTTTTCTTTTCCGAGTCGCCATATCGATCACTGACTTGAAGAAGAACAGAGAGTATTGGGCCCTTCTACAAGTCGCACGAGTACACGGGGCGTAACTCTCCAAGCAAAAGTTAGGGGGCGCGCTTCCAATGGAAGTTCCATGTTTACATTTCTGACTACTTTTCATCGAGAGATCGATTTGCACGAAACTGACTGCAAAAAGATACGATTGTGGTCGCATCTCAACCGCTGAAATCGGATCGTAAGTCTGAACTCAGGAAAAGTCGTATTTGCGGCATAGGATATATAGTGGAATGTGTTCGGGGGAAAAAAATTCAGTCGTATGTGAGGAGAAGTCGCATTTGCGAGCGTCGTACTAGAGGGGCACCACTGTATAAGTGAGTTGAACTTTAGACATGTTACAGTGGAATCCTGATATCTCAAAAACACCGGATAACTCGCAATAATGTTCTGGTCCCAGTTCAATAATGTTCTGGTCCCAGTTCAATAATGTTCTGGTCCCAGTTCAATAATCTTCTGGTCCCAGTTCAATAATGTTCTGGCCCCGGTTTAATAATGTTTACGTTGAAAATGCTTTTTAACTCAAAATATTTGGCTATCTCCAAATAAAATTTCAATCCCTTCAGTTTTTATTTAAGCGGTTTTTACTGTATTTATTTTGGTATTCTCTAGTCACAGACTTATTTGGTATTTTGTATACTCTAGTCACAGAGACTTATTTGGTATGTTGTATACTCTAGTCACAGACTTATTTGGTATTTTGGTATACTCTAGTCACAGAGACTTATTTGGTATTTTGTATACTCTAGTCACAGAGACTTATTTGGTATTTTGGTATACTCTAGTCACAGACTTATTTGGTATTTTGGTATACTCTAGTCACAGACTTATTTGGTATATTGGTATACTCTAGTCACAGACTTATTTTGGTATACTCTAGTCACAGAGACTTATTTGGTATTTTGGTATATTCTAGTCACAGAGACTTATTTGGTATTTTGGTATATTCTAGTCACAGAGACTTATTTGGTATTTTGGTATACTATAGTCACAGACTTATTTGGTATTTTGGTATACTCTAGTCACAGACTTATTTGGTATTTTGGTATATTCTAGTCACAGAGACTTATTTGGTATTTTGGTATACTCTAGTCACAGAGACTTATTTGGTATACTCTAGTCACAGGCCGCACATTATTTGGTATTTTGTATACTCTAGTCACAGACTTATTTGGTATTTTGTATATTCTAGTCACAGAGACTTATTTGGTATTTTGGTATACTCTAGTCACAGAGACTTATTTGGTATTTTTGTGTATATTCTAGTCACAGAGACTTATTTGGTATTTTTGTATATTCTATTCAAGACTTATTTGTATTTTGATACTCTAGTCACAGACTTATTTGGTATTTTGTATATTCTAGTCACAGAGACTTATTTGGTATTTTGCTATATTCTAGTCACAGAGACTTATTTGGTATTTTGTATATTATAGTCACAGAGACTTATTTGGTATTATATTCTAGTCAAAGACTTATTTGGTATTTTGGTATATTCTAGTCACATCCTTATTTGGTATTTTGTATATTCTAGTCACAGACTTATTTGGTATTTTGTATATTCTAGTCACAGACTTATTTGGTATTTTGGATTCTAGTCACAGACTTATTTGGTATTTTGGTGTATTCTAGTCACAGAGAGCCCTTTGGTATTTTGACTCTAGTCACAGACTTATTTGGTATTTTGGTATATTCTAGTCACAGACTTATTTGGTATTTTGTATATTCTAGTCACAGAGGGTATTTTGGTATATTCTAGTCACAGAGACTTATTTGGTATTTTGTATATTCTAGTCACAGAGACTTATTTGGTATTTTGTATATTCTAGTCACACAGACTGGGTATTTTGGTATATTCTAGTCACAGAGACTTATTTGCATGGTATATTCTACACAGGACCTTTGGTATTTTCGTATACTCTAGTCACAGACTTATTTGGTATTTTGTATACCTAGTCACAGAGACTTATTTGGTATTTTGTATATTCTAGTCACAGAGACTTATTTGGTATTTTGTATATTCTAGTACCAGAGACTTATTTGGTATTTTGATATTCTAGTCACACAGACTTATTTGGATTTTGTATATTCTAGTCACACAGACTTATTTGGTATTTTGTATATTCTAGTCACACTTATTTGTGTATACTCTAGTCACAGAGACTTATTTGGTATTTTGTATATTCTAGTCACAGAGTTATTTGGTATTTTGTATATTCTAGTCACACAGACTTAGAATTTTGTATATTCTAGTCACAGACTTATTTGGTATTTTGTATATTAATTAGACAGTTATTTTGTATTTCACAGATTTTTGATCACCAGGACTTATTTGGCATTTTGTATATTCTAGTCAGAGACTTATTTGGTATTTTGTATATTCTAGTCACACAGACTTATTTGGTATTTTGTATATTCTAGTCACAGAGACTTATTTGAAATTTTGTATAATTCTAGTCACAAGACTTATTTGGTATTTTGTATATTCTAGTCACAGACTTATTTGGTATGCGACTAGTCACAGAGACTTATTTGGTATTTTGGATATTCTAGTCACAGAGACTTATTTGGTATTTTGGTCTATGTCACAGAGACGCCTTTTGATATTCTAGTCACAGAGACTATTTGGTAGTATATTCTAGTCACAGAGACAAAACATCTAGACATTTTTGCATTTCATCCACAACTTTTCTCTTCTTTTGTTGTTGTTGCAGCTGCCACCATCAGCTCTCTGAAGGAAACGCTGGGCCAGTCACAGACCGCCAAGGAGCTGGTGAAGGGAGGGCCAATGAAAGTCAAACGATCGTAAGTCTAGCCCTTTGCTTTGGTTTGCTTTGGTTTGGTTTTCATTCTTTTTCTTTCCTATATACCTCACATGCATATACCAGAGACTTATGGGAATTGTCAGAGACAAAAAACTCTGAAAAGCCCCCCAATTGAAGTATTTAGTAACAAAAACGAAGTATTTAGTAACAATTTCAAAAAAACAATTGCGGGAATCCGCTGACAATTCCCATGCCTGATATACAGTGGTACCCCTCTAATAAGACCTTGAAAGTGCGGTGAAAAAAACAGTCTTATCTGAGGGGTGGTCTTATTAGAGAACCAAGCATGTGACATGTCCCAAACTTTCTCGTCGATGACCATGGTTTCTGTTTTCCTTACTTTTTGCTAGTTTCCTGCTCCCACACTCGCCACTTTCCCATCGTGAGTTAATCGACTCCTTATCCTTGATTATGTTTTGGATCTGTGTTTTGCCGACACTGAGCGAGTTCGCAATTGCGTATCGCAGTCACAGAGACTTATTTCGCAGTCTCCCCTTTCTCACTTCTTTCCACAACACGGACGCGTTCTTCCAATGTCAATTGTTTTCTTTTCCGAGTCGCCATATCGATCACTGACTTGAAGAAGAACAGAGAGTAGCGGGCCCTTCTACAAGTCGCATGAGTACACGGGGCGTAACTCTCCAAGCAAAAGTTAGGGGGCGCGCTTCCAATGGAAGTTCCATGTTTACATTTCTGACTACTTTTCATTGAGAGATCGATTTGCACGAAACTGACTGCAAAAAGATATTTGATTGCGGTCGCATCTCAACCGCTGAAATCGGATCGTAAGTCGGAACTCAGGAAAAGTCGTATTTGCGGCATAGGATATATAGTGGAATGTGTTCGGGAAAAAAAAAATTTGGTATTCGTATGTGAGGAGAAGTCGCATTTGCGAGCGTCGTACTAGAGGGGCACCACTGTATAAGTGAGTTGAACTTTAGACATGTTACAGTGGATTCCTGATAACTCAAAAACACTTAGATAACTCGCAATAATGTTCTGGTCCCAGTTCAATAATGTTCTGGTCCCAGTTCAATAATGTTCTGGTCCCAGTTCAATAATGTTCTGGTCCCAGTTCAATAATGTTTACGTTGAAAATGCTTTCTAATAGAGGTGGGGGGTATAAAACCGGTTTGAACCGAAAAATTTGGTATGCTAAACTTTCTAGCGGTTCGAGTTGCTGTGAACCGTTTTTTTAACTCTAGTCAAACTGAAAGTAATTTTTTATTTGGTATTTTGGTATAACGCATTCTTTTCGAAAAATTCTAGTCACAGACACTGATTCTCAGCGCAGTCATTATGGGTGTTTGTAAACCAAGAGTAGCTGGTTTCTAGTTGTGGTGGTGTATATTCTAGACAGAGACTTGACTTTGGTATGAGTGTTGAGTTGAGTTATGTGTGTCAGTCACAGTTATAAGTTGGTTTTTTTATTGTGTCGTCAGTATGTGTATATGTGCGCTTGCGTGCGTGTGCATGTGTGATTTGGTATATTCTAACAAATATTTGGTATGTTGTTATATTCTAGGTGAAAGATAGTGATGCGAGTACTGGTATATTCTAGTCAAAAAACTTATTTGGTAAAACCGTATTCGAAGAGACTTATTTGGGGTATATTCTAGTCAAGACTTATTTGGTATTTGGTAAACTAGTCACAGAGTTCAGATTTTTGAACCAGTTCTCAACTCTACTTTTTAACTCAACATATTTGGCTATCTCCAAATAAAATTTCAATCCCTTCAGTTTTGATTTAGTCAAGCGGTTTTTGCTGTATTTATTTTGGTATATTCTAGTCACAGAGACTTATTTGGTATTTTGTATATTCTAGTCACAGACTTATTTGGTATTTTGTATATTCTAGTCACAGAGACTTATTTGGTATTTTGTATATTCTAGTCACAGAGACTTATTTGGTATTTTGTATATTCTAGTCACAGAGACTTATTTGGTATTTTGTATATTCTAGTCACAGACTTATTTGGTATTTTGTATACTCTAGTCACACAGACTAGTCAGTCACAGACTTATTTGGTATTTTGTATATTCTAGTCACAGAGACTTATTTGGTATTTGGTATATTCTAGTCACAGAGACTTATTTGGTATTTGGTATTTGGTATACTCTAGTCACAGAGACTTATTTGGTATTTTGGTATATTCTAGTCACAGAGACTTATTTGGTATTTTGTATATTCTAGTCACAGACTTATTTGGTATTTTGGTATATTCTAGTCACAGACTTATTTGGTATTTTGGTATATTCTAGTCACAGAGACTTATTTGGTATTTTGGTATACTCTAGTCACAGACTTATTTGGTATTTTGTATACTCTAGTCACAGACTTATTTGGTATTTTGGTATATTCTAGTCACAGAGACTTATTTGGTATTTTGGTATACTCTAGTCACAGAGACTTATTTGGTATTTTGTATACTCTAGTCACACAGACTTATTTGGTATTTTGGTATATTCTAGTCACAGAGACTTATTTGGTATTTTGGTATACTCTAGTCACAGACTTATTTAGTATTTTGGTATACTCTAGTCACAGACTTATTTGGTATTTTGGTATATTCTAGTCACAGAGACTTATTTGGTATTTTGGTGTACTCTAGTCAAAGAGACTTATTTGGTATTTTGTATACTCTAGTCACAGACTTATTTGGTATTTTGGTATACTCTAGTCACAGACTTATTTGGTATTTGGTATATTCTAGTCACAGAGACTTATTTGGTATTTGGTATATTCTAGTCACAGAGACTTATTTGGTATTTTGTATATTCTAGTCACAGAGACTTATTTGGTATTTTGGTATATTCTAGTCACAGAGACTTATTTGGTATTTGGTATATTCTAGTCACAGAGACTTATTTGGTATTTTGTATATTCTAGTCATGGAGACTTATTTGGTATTTTGTATATTCTAGTCACAGAGACTTATTTGGTATTTGGTATACTCTAGTCACACAGACTTATTTGGTATTTTGGTATATTCTAGTCACAGAGACTTATTTGGTATTTGGTATATTCTAGTCACAGAGACTTATTTGGTATTTTGTATATTCTAGTCACAGAGACTTATTTGGTATTTTGGTATATTCTAGTCACAGAGACTTATTTGGTATTTTATTCTAGTCACAGAGACTTATTTGGTATTTTGTATAGTCACAGAGACTTATTTGGTATTTTGGTATATTCTAGTCACAGAGACTTATTTGGTATTTTGTATATTCTAGTCACAGAGACTTATTTTGGTATTTTGTATATTCTAGTCACAGAGACTTATTTGGTATTTTGGTATATTCTAGTCACAGAGACTTATTTGGTATTTTGTATATTCTAGTCACAGACTTATTTGGTATTTTGTATATTCTAGTCACAGAGACTTATTTGGTATTTTGGTATATTCTAGTCACAGAGACTTATTTGGTATTTTGGTATATTCTAGTCACAGAGACTTATTTGGTATTTTGTATACTCTAGTCACAGAGACTTATTTGGTATTTTGTATATTCTAGTCACAGAGACTTATTTGGTATTTTGTATACTCTAGTCACAGAGACTTATTTGGTATTTTGTATATTCTAGTCACAGAGACTTATTTGGTATTTTGGTATACTCTAGTCACAGACTTATTTGGTATTTTGTATATTCTAGTCACAGACTTATTTGGTATTTTGGTATACTCTAGTCACAGACTTATTTGGTATTTTGGTATATTCTAGTCACAGAGACTTATTTGGTATTTTGTATACTCTAGTCACAGACTTATTTGGTATTTGGTATATTCTAGTCACAGAGACTTATTTGGTATTTTGTATACTCTAGTCACAGACTTATTTGGTATTTGGTATTCTAGTCACAGAGACTTATTTGGTATTTTGTATATTCTAGTCACAGAGACTTATTTGGTATTTTGTATATTCTAGTCACAGAGACTTATTTGGTATTTTGTATATTCTAGTCACAGAGACTTATTTGGTATTTTGTATATTCTAGTCACAGAGACTTATTTGGTATTTTGTATATTCTAGTCACAGAGACTTATTTGGTATTTTGTATATTCTAGTCACACAGACTTATTTGGTATTTTGTATATTCTAGTCACAGACTTATTTGGTATTTTGTATATTCTAGTCACAGAGACTTATTTGGTATTTTGGTATATTCTAGTCACAGAGACTTATTTGGTATTTTGTATATTCTAGTCACAGACTTATTTGGTATTTTGTATATTCTAGTCACAGAGACTTATTTGGTATTTTGACTTATTTGGTATATTCTAGTCACAGAGACTTATTTGGTATTTTGTATATTCTAGTCACAGAGACTTATTTGGTATTTTGTATATTCTAGTCACAGACTTATTTGGTATTTTGTATATTCTAGTCACAGACTTATTTGGTATTTTGTATATTCTAGTCACAGAGACTTATTTGGTATTTTGTATATTCTAGTCATGGAGACTTATTTGGTATTTTGGTATATTCTAGTCACAGAGACTTATTTGGTATACTCTAGTCACACAGACTTATTTGGTATTTTGGTATATTCTAGTCACAGAGACTTATTTGGTATTTTGTATATTCTAGTCACAGAGACTTATTTGGTACAGAGACTTATTTGGTATTTTGGTATATTCTAGTCACAGAGACTTATTTGGTATTTTGGTATACTCTAGTCACAGAGACTTATTTGGTATTTTGGTATATTCTAGTCACAGAGACTTATTTGGTATTTTGTATATTCTAGTCACAGAGACTTATTTGGTATTTTGTATATTCTAGTCACAGAGACTTATTTGGTATTTTGGTATATTCTAGTCACAGAGACTTATTTGGTATTTTGGTATACTCTAGTCACAGAGACTTATTTGGTATTTTGTATATTCTAGTCACAGACTTATTTGGTATTTTGTATATTCTAGTCACAGAGACTTATTTGGTATTTTGGTATATTCTAGTCACAGAGACTTATTTGGTATTTTGGTATATTCTAGTCACAGAGACTTATTTGGTATTTTGTATATTCTAGTCACAGAGACTTATTTGGTATTTTGGTATATTCTAGTCACAGAGACTTATTTGGTATTTTGTATATTCTAGTCACAGAGACTTATTTGGTATTTTGTATATTCTAGTCACAGAGACTTATTTGGTATTTTGGTATACTTCTAGTCACAGACTTATTTGGTATTTTGTATATTCTAGTCACAGACTTATTTGGTATTTTGGTATACTTCTAGTCACAGACTTATTTGGTATTTTGGTATATTCTAGTCACAGAGACTTATTTGGTATTTTGTATATTCTAGTCACAGACTTATTTGGTATTTGGTATATTCTAGTCACAGAGACTTATTTGGTATTTTGTATATTCTAGTCACAGACTTATTTGGTATTTGGTATATTCTAGTCACAGAGACTTATTTGGTATTTTGTATATTCTAGTCACAGAGACTTATTTGGTATTTTGTATATTCTAGTCACAGACTTATTTGGTATTTTGTATATTCTAGTCACAGAGACTTATTTGGTATTTTGTATATTCTAGTCACAGACTTATTTGGTATTTTGTATATTCTAGTCACAGAGACTTATTTGGTATTTTGTATATTCTAGTCACAGAGACTTATTTCTAGTCACAGAGACTATTTGGTATTTTGGTATATTCTAGTCACAGAGACTTATTTGGTATTTTATATATTCTAGTCACAGACTTATTTGGTATTTTGTATATTCTAGTCACAGACTTATTTGGTATTTTGTATATTCTAGTCACAGACTTATTTGGTATTTTGTATACTCTAGTCACAGAGACTTATTTGGTATTTTGGTATATTCTAGTCACAGACTTATTTGGTATTTTGTATATTCTAGTCACACAGACTTATTTGGTATTTTGGTATATTCTAGTCACAGAGACTTATTTGGTATTTTATATATTCTAGTCACAGACTTATTTGGTATTTTGTATATTCTAGTCACAGACTTATTTGGTATTTTGTATATTCTAGTCACAGAGACTTATTTGGTATTTTGTATATTCTAGTCACAGAGACTTATTTGGTATTTTGGTATACTCTAGTCACAGACTTATTTGGTATTTTGGTATACTCTAGTCACAGAGACTTATTTGGTATTTTGTATATTCTAGTCACAGAGACTTATTTGGTATTTTGTATATTCTAGTCACACAGACTTATTTGGTATTTTGGTATATTCTAGTCACAGAGACTTATTTGGTATTTTGTATACTCTAGTCACAGACTTATTTGGTATTTTGTATATTCTAGTCACAGAGACTTATTTGGTATTTTGGTATATTCTAGTCACAGAGACTTATTTGGTATTTTGTATACTCTAGTCACAGACTTATTTGGTATTTTGGTATACTCTAGTCACAGAGACTTATTTGGTATTTTGGTATATTCTAGTCACAGAGACTTATTTGGTATTTTGGTATACTCTAGTCACAGAGACTTATTTGGTATTTTGGTATATTCTAGTCACAGAGACTTATTTGGTATTTTGGTATATTCTAGTCACAGAGACTTATTTGGTATTTTGGTATACTCTAGTCACAGACTTATTTGGTATTTTGGTATACTCTAGTCACAGAGACTTATTTGGTATTTTGTATATTCTAGTCACAGACTTATTTGGTATTTTGTATACTCTAGTCACAGACTTATTTGGTATTTTGGTATATTCTAGTCACAGAGACTTATTTGGTATTTTGTATACTCTAGTCACAGAGACTTATTTGGTATTTTGTATATTCTAGTCACAGAGACTTATTTGGTATTTGGTATACTCTAGTCACAGAGACTTATTTGGTATTTGGTATACTCTAGTCACAGACTTATTTGGTATTTGGTATACTCTAGTCACAGAGACTTATTTGGTATTTTGGTATACTCTAGTCACAGAGACTTATTTGGTATTTTGGTATATTCTAGTCACAGACTTATTTGGTATTTTGTATACTCTAGTCACAGACTTATTTGGTATTTTGGTATACTCTAGTCACAGACTTATTTGGTATTTGGTATACTCTAGTCACAGAGACTTATTTGGTATTTTGGTATACTCTAGTCACAGACTTATTTGGTATTTTGTATATTCTAGTCACAGACTTATTTGGTATTTGGTATACTCTAGTCACAGAGACTTATTTGGTATTTGGTATACTCTAGTCACAGACTTATTTGGTATTTGGTATACTCTAGTCACAGAGACTTATTTGGTATACTCTAGTCACAGACTTATTTGGTATTTGGTATACTCTAGTCACAGAGACTTATTTGGTATTTTGTATACTCTAGTCACAGAGACTTATTTGGTATTTTGGTATATTCTAGTCACAGACTTATTTTTGTATTTTGGTATATTCTAGTCACAGACTTATTTGGTATTTTGTATATTCTAGTCACAGACTTATTTGGTATTTGGTATATTCTAGTCACAGACTTATTTGGTATTTTGTATATTCTAGTCACAGACTTATTTGGTATTTTGGTATATTCTAGTCACAGACTTATTTGGTATTTTGTATATTCTAGTCACAGACTTATTTGGTATTTTGTATATTCTAGTCACAGAGACTTATCTCTGTAAAATTCTGGCTGCTCTCCCCCTGGAGAGAGTGTCACCACAAGCGCAGCGCCTACCTTTTCTTTTTTCTTTTTTTTTTTTTTTTGGGGGGTGGGGTGGGGTGCAGGGTAAGGAGGCGTGGGGGGCAGACTTGGGAAACCTAGCTGTCAGTTTGGTCATTCCACACAGCGGGATTTTTCCCTGCTCTTACCGACTTTTAACTGCCGTGGGATTTTTTACGTGCGTAAAGTGCACCGGTCAAACTAGCTTTAAGTCCCCCGTCCAAAGGACTCGACATTCAGTTCGAATCGATTTTCCTGTTGAACTAGAAAGAAAGGGTGAGGCCGGGGTTTTCGAACCCGGGTCACTCACGCTGCAGTCACGCATTGAATTCGGCAGGCGAATGTCTTAACCACTCTGCCACCTTTCTTAGAAGCACCAAGTGATGCGTGTTCACCTTTCAAGGTGATAGACCTAGACATTGTGCGCGCGTGGGCATTTTTCACATTTTCCCCCCAGTATACAGAACCACATTTTGGGGGCGCCTTGTATGTCTTCATTATTGTATTTTCATGAATGCTGCAGCCAAAGGGATCAGATGACCTTTGGGTACCGTTCTTCAACGCCAGCTGTTTGGATGGGGACTTAAAGCTAGTCGGGCCTGAACGATTTACGCACGTAAAAATCCCAAGGCAGTTAAAAAGTCGGAAAGAGCGGGAAGAAATCCCGCTGCCTGGTATGACCAAATTGATAGCTAGGTTTCCCAAGTCCCCATCCCTAGCTGGTGCATTTTTTGTACCATATAGTAGTATTCAATTGCTTCGGCATTTGGGATGATCCCCGGAGTCTTTAAGCCAGGGAACGACAACAACAACAACAACATTTTCCGACACTTGATTTTTTCAATTCTTTCCCCCCAACAGGGCGGGCGACCTCGAGCAGTTGGTGAGGCAGGTGCGGGCGCAGCTGAAGAAAATCGCGGTGACGGACAAATCTCGCGTGGACGAGATGTTCCTTCGCTACGACCGGGACCGCACGGGGTTCATCAGCGTGGAGAACATGCGCGACCTGTGCCGCCGTCTGCAACTTCCTGTCGACGATGACGTCATTCTGGCCGTGAGTTGGCTCCCTTTGATCCTTTTTTTTTTTTCTCTTTTTTTTTTCTTTTCCCTTCGATCCTTTACTACCATAGTTTTCGGACTATAAGGCGGACCTCCCCCGAAGGCGGAGTGTGGCTGCCCTCATGGCGGGGTAATCACAAAAACGGTCACACGCGTAATGTACTCATCCCTAGCTGATACACTTGTAGTTCTTCTTTTTCTTCTTCAATCGCTCAGACAGTTTCCTGTCAATTATAAGCCAGGCATGAAAGAGTTCCGCTTTTCGCGGAAAATCGAAGGAAGGCGAGATGAGTTGCTCCTGCTGAACAAAAGTAGCGATGTTAGCTGTGTGGAAGGCTATTTGAGCCGATGAAAAGTTCGGCCCCCCTCCTCGCTGAATAAAAGTTGTGACGTGAGGTAGGTGTTTTAAAAAAATTTGGGGGAAAATCCGGGTGGAAGGATTTGTGTTCGGCTGAAAAGAATGTGATTGTTTGAAGCTTGAAAGTTGTTTGCGCGGAAAAAAAAAAATTGGGAATGTTTGTCCGCCCACACCCCCCAGAAGTACCGACGTGAGGTGAAAATCCGGGTGGAAGGATTTCTCAGATGAAATTTTTTCCTCTTTTTTGATCTCCATCCACTTTCATGCCTGATAAGCGCAGATGCGTCGTGCTGCCGTTATGCGCCTAACTAAGAAATAGTTAGGCCCAGCAAGTCCGACTTCGGCTGGAGGAAATGAAAGTGTGTTTCGTGAAAAATGGCAGGAGAATGGACCGGTAAGGCAGAAAGATAGTAGATGACAGTAAGCAAAGGGAAAAGGCAGACTCAAAGAGAGTGACAGATTAGAGGAAGTTACAAGCACAAAACTTCCAGAAGGTGGGGGAACTATTTATACAAAAGATCCCCCGGTATCCCCACGCGGGGCACTTGTAGTAATAATCATAATAATAATAATAATAAAGACATTTATAGAGCGCACATTCTAGACGAACTACTCATGGCGCTTAACAAAACTAAAATTCACTCCACATGCAAGATTACATCATACGTATCAAACATACTCACATGCGCTCGCATTCCCAACTGTCACCCCCACGCAAACACATGTGTACTCATAGATATACAAACATGCACACGCATATATACACATTGGTATACACAAACGCATCCTTCCCTCCCCACACACTCGCACATACGCACACACATATGCGCGCGTACACACACACACTTGTACCATAGTGTTCAAGCGCATCGGCTGTTGGGATGACCCCTGGAGTCTTTTAGCCAGGGGTACGAACACAACAGTAAGGCCTGAATTCCACATAAAGTTCAGATTTTGTTATTATATTTTCTTACTATTTTAGTAGACCCTCTGTTGTCCGGCTCTCCGTAGAGTTTCTTTCACTATAGTCATATTATAAGGCGAAGGGGTCTCACTCGGGGGGGGGGGGGGGGGACTATAAGGCAGACCCCCTGTGCCTTATAATGTGACTGATAATATAGTAAGAAACACACACTATAGTAACAAAATCTGAATTATAACCTGCTCAATAGCCTAGATGGTAAAAGACTAAATTACTTCCCTTCCTTACACTTGAAATGGCTTGTGTGGAATCCTCTTCTTCTGCGTTCCCAAGCCATATGGCCATAATGGGTAAGGTACATATGTGTCCGGTTTTCAGTTTTCATGGGTCTCCCCGCTGCGTACAGCCGACACATTCTGATTTCGGAGGAGCTCAAAGGGAAAAAAAAAATTTTTGGAAGATTTCTTTGAAAAAAGGACAGGAGAATGGGGCCAGTAAGTCAGAAAGATAGTAGATGACAGTAAGCAAAGGGAAAAGGCAGAGTCAAAGAGAGTGGCAGATTAGATGAAGTTCCAAGCACAGAACTTCCAGAAGGTGGGGGGACTATTTATACAAAAGACCCCCCGGTATCGCCAAGGGGAGGGGGTGGAATCTGAAGCAGTATCTCAGCAAGTTTTGGGTCGATTTTGTTCCGTTTTATTGTTGTTGGTATTTTGTAAAGCAAAAAGCGACCAAGCATATCAATATGGCTGCCAACAGATTTACTACCAAGGAGACTGCACAAAATGCCTGTTTGATTTTCTGACTACAGTGGAACCTCCCTATTAAGACCTTCGAAAATCACCCAAAATGAGGTCTTACAAGGGAGGGGTCTTATAAGGGAGGTCATTTTAATACTTTACAAAGAAGGGCAATGAATGAAAAATGGTGTTTTACGTCCTCTCGGTCATAGACACATATGGGACATTTGTAAATACAAAGATGGTGGGAACAATACTGGCTGCAATGCCCGGAGGCAGTGCAACACCAGTAAAGTCCCGAGTTTTTAACAATATAGATATGTACTATATGTACTGCGAAAGAAGGGCAATGTCTCAGAGAAGTCGGTCTTATGTGGGAGGGAGTCTTATAATGGGAGGTCTTATAAGGGAGGTTCCACTGTGTAACAACTATTAAAAGTGTGAGTAAAAAATAAGTTTATGAAGTTGATGTTCAGCCCAATCATGACACAAGTGCTTCAGACATGAATTTTCATTCTTCTTTATTTTTGAATTTATTTATCAAAATGTTGTCCTTTTTTTCTTCTTATAACCTTAGTTATCTCCCCCTGACAATGATTTATATCTCACCCTGTCAACATTGAAAATTAATAATTGTGTTCTCATTTCACTTTCCTTCAATAAAACACATATCATTATAGTCTTTGAAGTATCATTTAATTTTTAGTGATTTTATTTCGAGTTAGGTAGCTTACTTGTTAAAAGTACAAATAGTTCAGGGAGTGAAAGGGTTAACTCATTCGCATCGCAATGATTTTGAATTACTAAAAAAACTCACAAATCATTCCATACATACGCACAAACAAAACAGACATAAACAAAAGGAGAAATGAAAGAAGATTACAAGTTTTTACTTCAGGTTTAAACATAGGGAAGTGGTAGATCAGACTTTTTTTTATATATAGACTTTATATAGAAAAACTCTCTACACCGATTGGTTACCCCACAACAAAAGTAAAGTCAGAGGCAAAATTGTGGTCTAAGGGAGGGAAGCGAGTTTAGAAGTGACCAAGGTATGGTGTGCACAGATTTACTTCCCTTGAAGCAAATGCCTCAAATTGACAGCTATGTGTTAATTCCGGACATATATGGCCGGAATGAGTTAATGAATAAAACAAAATATTCATTCTTCAATTCAATATCACTGTTCAGAGATTATGCAGTAACTGTAATGCCATTCTATTGACGCAGGGTTTTTGTTTTCGTTTGATTTCTGTGTTCAGTTGGTACAGCAGTGCACCATGGACCAAGAGGGGCGCATCAATCTGGAGGACTTCCGTCGCTTCGTGGAGAGCTCGTAAAAAATACTGCCCACCCCCACCTTACCCCACCCCTCTCTTCAGCCGTATGGGTCCGGATTCAGATTATTAGCCCTAATTTAATTCCTCACTTAGAAGATTTTTGGCACACACGAACACAGCTATAATGAAAGAAAAAGTGATACAAATGCTTATAGAGTTCTCAGCAACATGTTTTGTTAACAGGAATTGTTCGGAAATGATTAAGGGGAGTAATTTCATGGTGTGTGGGAGTGATCTTGCCTAATTCAGTCGGTCAAACAGGGGAAGTCACTCTACCATCAGCTCTCGTAGCCTATCGACTCGTGTGTTTTTGAGCAGACATACAGCACTTAGAACACCGTGCATCATTCTAACATTGATGTCATTTATATTTTTACGTCACATTTTGCAAGTTTTATCAGTTTCTGGCCACTGGCCACCCCTAATTTTTCTAAAACAAATGTTTGCAAGTCGCTGACTCGCATCCTGCGGTTTCAAGCTTCGACGCCATTGTTGCATTGTTGCTATGGTATTTGACCGAGTAATGGAGGTAAGCAACTCTGATTTTCACGAAGTGCTCTCCCCTAGTTTTTTCCCAAAAATAGTCTATTGTCAAGGCAGGGTACAGTCTAAGTTCAGATAATGAAACAGATCATTTTTTTGTGAGACTGAAAACTTTATAGGAGTCTTCTCTTTTCCACGTGGAAGCCACGCTACTTCTGATGCGAAAAATTGATAGCTGGTTTCTGGGTTATGAGTAGAAAGCTGTTTTTGTTTGTTTCTTTGTTCAGACCTGTTTACCTTTTCGTCAATTTCTTTTCATTCTGTTTCAAGATGGCGTCAAACCGACCGCGTGGTGAGAGTTCTAGGTCAAATGATCCAAAATCTGATGGTAAGACACCAAAGAAAAGGCAAATACATGGTTTAAAAAATATTTTAAAGATCTCCCAGTGCACTATTGCTAGCATATAATTGTGTATTGCTAGCATATAATTGTGTAATTACAAACAGTTTTCATGTTAATCGGGTTTTGTGAAGAAAAAGAATTGGATGCACGTAAGATTACAGTTTTTCTTCAAAATTACTATTTTTTGTTTCAGAAATTACAAATTTGCAAAATAGGGGTAAACAGGTCTGTATTGTTTGTTTACTAGCATACGCTGACAACTTAACAATTACAGACTTGCCGCGTTTGTCTCTTGTGTAAGGAACACCATGGACAAAATGTACTTGATAACTGT
>CM065706.1:37044903-37047403 GCA_017654935.2 Phymorhynchus buccinoides | reverse complement strand
GAGAAATGTAGAGGGCAGAGAGAAAGATATAGCAGAGAGAATGTAACAGTGTGAAACTATTATCGTCTGTGGATATAGGCCCTAAATACGGGCATGCAATCTAATCAGACCTAGTATTGCAGTACCTCCAGGATCTGTGCCGGGTGGACGTAAAACCTAACTTTCATTCCTAAAGACGGGGCGCAAAGGGTGTAGAGAATATGAATGCGAATACGATTTTTTTTTTTAGGGTAAATATTAAAGATGAGGATGTAAGTTAGTAGGATTAGGTTTGATGTTTTTGTCGAGTGCGTGTGTTTGCTCTAAATGTATGCATGTTAACGATGAGTTACTGTAGGCGTATTTAAAATAGGATTGGGTTTTGTTTTGGTCGTGTGTAAGAGAGAGAGAGAGAGAGAGAGAGAGAGAGAGAGAGAGAGAGAGAGAGAGAGAGAGAGAGAGAGAGAGAGAGAGAGAGAGAGAGAGAGAGAGAGAGAGAGAGAGAGAGAGAGAGAGAGAGAGAGAGAGAGAGAGAGAGAGAGAGAGAGAGAGAGAGAGAGAGAGCTTTGAAAGCTTTGAAAACTTTGAAAACTTCAACTTTACTTTTCAAGGATAAAGATTTTAGGCAACGCCTAGTCTTCCAATCTGTCCTTGATACATACAGGGGCCTACGAACACAGAACACAAACGTTGCAAGGCATATTATTACACGTACAGATACGAACATAGAGGTAACAAAGCAGGTGATATTATAATACTAAACATTGGTTGAAATATGGATTATGGATTTGAGAGAGAGAGAGAGAGAGAGAGAGAGAGAGAGAGAGAGAGAGAGAGAGAGAGAGAGAGAGAGAGAGAGAGAGAGAGAGAGAGAGAGAGAGAGAGAGAGACTGAGACAGAGAGAGAGGCAGAGACAGAGAGAGAGAACAACTGATCATGAGACAGACGCAGAAACAGACAGACAAACGGACAGACAAATCGGAAAGAAAAGACAGAAAGATTGAAACAAGGAAGAACGACAGACGGGTGATTTGTACACTTGTCACAAATCCACCAGCACGTTTTCTGATTAGACTTAAGGGCCAGCCACACGTCAGCTAAAATAGCACGACTGTACGATGCGATTCGATCACGCGATCTCGAAGCGCGCGAATCGGGTGCCCACCGGTTCGCATAATGCGTTTCGCATAATCCTTTGATCAGAGCCGCGGGCGCAAGTCGAGTGTCTCTTCAAAAAAACACCTGGCAGTTCGCATAAACGGGTTTGCCATTTCGCATATTATGCACTCTTGCCGCAGGTTCTAATGCACTCTATGTGATTTTCTGTTACTTTCTTACTATCCCTAACCCTATCCCTAACATATCCCTAACCCTATCCCTAACCTATCCCTAACCCTATCCCTAACCTATCCCTAACCCTATCCTATCCCTATCCTATCCCTAACCTATCTAACCTATCCCTAACCTATCCCTAACCCTATCCCTAACCCTATCCCTAACTTTCTGAGTTTTATGCGAAATGCCATGTCCACAAAGCTTTGTATGCGAAGCGGCAGTATGTGAATCGGCTTTATGCGAAGCGGCAGTATGCGAAACGGCAATATGCGAACCGGGACGCACCGCGCGAATCACATCTTGTTCTTTATGGAGAACACTACGTGATCGAATCTTATCGTACAGTCGTGCGATTTTTAGTGGACGTGTGGCTGGCCCTTAAGCGAATCGCGCGGCCCCGGCTATATTATTGATAAAAACCGTTCAACTCGTGTCGTGTGTCAAAACAATGACACAGCCCTAGTGAAATGTCACACTGATAACTGAACCGTTACACCGAATGTGGGGCGAAACATTGACTGTCATGACAAGATGAAGAATATGTCCGGTAAAGGTAAAGATGTGCCCCCCCCCCCCCAACCCCCCACCCCCTCTTACATTTCTCGGCTCTCCCCACATTTTCACACGTGCCTTTCTTACCAAACATTAAGCTGTATCTGATCAACTTTTGGAGCCAATTATAAAGTCCTTCTAAAGTAGAAGGATTTAATTTAACCCTTTCAACGCCAGCCATTTTTATCCAGCTCAAAACTTTCCATTACACTTACCTGGGTAGATAAAAATATTCTATCTGCAATATTGGGGATTCATCTGTGACATGCATAAAATAGGGCATATCCTTGCCTCCCAAAAATAACAACATAAGGTCACTGGATACCAGACCCTCGTTTGAGGCCTTTCAGTGACGTGGGTGTTCAATCATTGTGGTGCCAAGAGGCGACAGTGGCGATGAAATGGTTTTAATAGGACTTTAGAAGGACTTCTTAGATCATCATGATGATAAGTCTCATACTATCTCAATGTGAATGAATACAGGCCATGCATTGTTCTCCACTCAAATCCTTCCGTTCCTATATGGCTCCCCCCCCCCCCCCCCCCCCACCTGCGTGCGCATCTCGACCCTTCCAACGGAAGTGTCGCCATCTTAGTCAGATTTGTGTGTAAACAGCATCGATCTGGCATTTTT
>CM065706.1:36947403-37039903 GCA_017654935.2 Phymorhynchus buccinoides | reverse complement strand
GCTATTCCGGCGGGCTGGGCAAGAATTTGTTTACAGCGGAGATGCCTTGCCCAGGGTACATCCCCTACACAGTGATTCAGATTGACTTAGGACAAAAAGTCAAAATTGGACAGTCACAGTCAAGACAATCTAATTTGACAAAGTTACAGACTTTTAGCAAAAAGATTTCAAGGATTTTTTTTTTTTGGGGGGGTAAAGGAATAGGGCATTTGCCGCGTGCCGGCGACCTTGAATGTCACTAAGTTGAATTAGAAAGGTCAGCGTAACTCGGGCAGAACGAGTGCGGGCAAATTAGTAGTCTAGTATAGAGAGCGAACACTCGTGGCAAATGCCCTATTGCATCAATATACTGCAATCTGTGACCGTTTTTACCAGCCACGTACAAAAACAACACTGAACCTTGCGTCTCGCGCGTGACTTCTGACACTACTGTCACGCAACCGGCACTGCGGAGAAAAAACAACAAAATGGCAAGCCACGTAAAGATCCTCCCAGTAGTTACGTAATATGGTTTCATTGTTTAAAAAAAAAAAAATCGATTTCGCCGAGTGTGTTCATAATATAGTTTGGCATTTGAGTAAATTTAAATCAAAGGGCACCCTCTTCGGGACATTGAGTACAATTTTGCCAATTGTCATCATAATCAGTTCAGCTTTGTAACGATTATCTGGTACTTTATGCACACACACACACACACAACAACAACAACATACAGTATTTATACGGCGCTGAATCTTGATAGAAATCAAATCAAAGCGCACACACACGTTAGCATTCAAAACGCATTCAAACAAAAACGCAATACCAAGCGAACACACACGGATAACATAAATGGAATATAGCAGAAACAGACCTAATGGCAAGAGAGAGAAGATAAAGAGAGAGGAGCTTTAATGACGGGGGAACAGGTGGGTTTTTAGGTTAGCTTTGAAAGCAGAGAGAGTCGGTCGCTGACACACACACACACACACACACACACACACACACACACACACACACACACACACACACATATATATAGGTGAAGGCGGGGTAAAAAGCCCATGGGCGGGTAAGAAGCCCATGCCAATTATCTCATGAAATTAAGCAAATTTCAGTCAAATTTGCCCATGAGATGAATGCTAAACACTCGTCTCAAGGGCAAAATGTGACTGAAGTTTTTCTTTATTTCATGAGATAATTGACATGGGCTTCTTACCCGCCCATGGGCTTTTTACCCCGTCTTCCCCTACACCCTCTCCAATTTTTGCATTGAACATTTTCACTGACAAGCAACAATCTGCCATTCTCGGAAAAGAAATAGGGATAGGATCAGCCTAGGATAATTTTTTTTATAAAAGTGAAATAAGCAGACTTTGAGATAGAGGGTCGTAGACATGAGGGGGTGTTCAAAGTATAACTTTGCCAAATCACTTTTGTAGACTTACAACGTGTAAACTGAAATAACGATTGTCAGAACCGACTGGAAATAATTCTGTTAATTTTTGTTATGATTCTTTCAGCAGCTTAGGGCTGTGGCGATTGGACACAATTTGTTTTGGGGAAATTAAATATATAGGCCCTAACCGGGAGCATGTTTGTATTACTTACCATATGGATAAACTTATGTCACAAGCATCTTCGCCCGTATGTGAAATGCATGGCAATTTTCATGGAGATAGGTTTGGTGAGGCGAAAGGAGTGATTATATTATTTTATTCACACAGAGAGAGAGAGAGAGAGAGAGAGAGGAGAGAGAGAGAGAGAGAGAGAGAGAGAGAGAGAGAGAGAGAGAGAGAGAGAGAGAGAGAGAGAGAGAGAGAGAGAGAGAGAGAGAGATTGATTGATTGATTGATTGAATTTTATTTATAGAGGGTAATAGAGTAAGCAATAACATGCTTTTTTACATCCAGCCCTCTGGACAAAATACATATATAAAAGTAGAAAATGGAAAACGAAAATAAACACATACAAAATAATATAAAGCATGCAAAAAACATCCCTATATTGTAACACATCAATAACAGAATCAAACCTATTATTATTAACTATGCTAATTATTAACATTCAAAATGTGAGAGAGAGAGAGAGAGAGAGAGAGAGAGAGAGAGAGAGAGAGAGAGAGAGAGAGAGAGAGAGAGAGAGAGAGAGAGAGAGAGAGAGAGAGAGAGAGAGAGAGAGAGAGAGAGAGAGAGAGGGACGAGATAGAGAGAGGGAGAGAGACCGTATGAGTGAGAGAGAGAGGAGAGGAGAGAGAGAGAGAGAGAGAACACATCCTCCTTTCAGTTGCATTGTACTTCACTTCTTTACTAAAAACAGGATTACAAAAAATAGATTCGACCGATTTTTCTCTTGGCTGTTCCGGCTATTAAACCTAGCATAACGTTAATGAGAAAGTCTACCCATACATTTTCGGGTTTTAAATACGTATGGTACTATCTTCATGTAATCCATAAACGTGCAGTTGTACAAATGATTAGAGCGGTTAAAGTAGTAAAATGTAGGATAATTTCTTCATTGATTTCAATATATTTGTTTAGACAGAGGGATGCAAAATCTAAGTTAGAACCTATGACAACAAGACAGCTGACAACGGTACCAAAACAGGCTGCACCGTTTATTTCGACCAGTATGTGTTTGTAAAGCATGCTGTGATTGTCAGTGGTAGCAGCATATTCAAATTCATCGGTCAGTTAATATGAAATCCATGAAATATTGTGATTTTAAGCTGTTCAAACACTGTTTTGTCGGCCGGCCAAGGTGGTAACAACAACCTTTGCACCCTGCTCTACAAGGTGATTGACAGCGCGAGACATTCTATCCAATCAGAGAGAGGAGGTGTGATCAGTTAGACCAATGAAGTGCGGGGTTTCTCGTCACGTGCTTGTGTTGACGTTAGCAAACGACTCCGCCTACTTCAGCACCAAAACAAACCGGCGGTGGGCACACTGCGCTATTCACCGGCATTTGTTTACATCCTGAATCCACCGGACCGTTGGGTTATTAACCGAGAAAATCTGCGCAGTTCTTCAAACCTTCGGAAGGGATAATTGTTTCAGTTGTGCTAAGTTGTGATTGTTCTCATCTCTTTGATGATCACGTAACTTCACCATGTCGGGCACGAAACGACTGGCGAAGCGATCTATCCTCGGGACTCGAGTCAGCGCCTTATGGCAACAAGATGGCCGATATTACCCCGGCGTCATTCGCGCGCAAGCTGCGGAAGAAACGCCCTGTTCCAAAGCTCTTTACACGGTCCGTTTTGACGACGGATTCGAAGCGAATGTAACCGGCAAGGACATCATAGGCCAGGGATTTCAAACGGGGCCTTCGGGCCGACTCAAACATGGGCAAAAAGTGTTCGTGACCATGAATGGACGGGAAGTTTTCGGGGTCGTGGCCCACCACGATCGCCGCATCGACGAAGTTGTCATCAACATGAAACAGAGCAACGGCGAGGAAACCACCATCAACAGAAAAGTGGACGAAGTTCGTTTGATGGAGAGCCGAAAATCGGCCAGACTTGTGGATTTGTCTACGGATTATTCTAAACTGGCGGACATTCAGCTCAGTGAGCCTAAAAAGCGAGCCGTTTCACTCAACATCGACGTGCCAAGCCCCGCTTTCAAACAGTAAGTCGTACGAGGTCACTTTCACTTTCAAACTAAACTAGATTGTTCTAGAATCTTCTATTATTTTTTATTCGCAATACTAGCTTTCTTATAAAAACGTATTTTAGACTCGCGTGACAACGAACCGTGACCCTTTCGTGCGAGTGTCTGTCCAGTTTTCATTGTGTTGTTATTTGTTTTATGGAAGGGCATTTTGCGGTCAAGAAAAAGTCGGCGAGGAAAGTAGGTCAAGCCGGCCGCTCGCCCAGCTGATCGTTTCGCAGTCGATGTTTTGTTGCTGAGGGAAGCTCGCTCGCTTGGCCTGCCTCCAGAGCCTCTCTGTCCCGTTATGTCGCTGTCGCCGTGACTGCTGCTGGTATGGATCAGATGCGGCGGCAGCGAAAGGAAAAGACAAAAATATTTTCCGTGCGTTAGACTACAGCAGCTGGATGGGTGGGGAGTTAGAGAGAGAGAGAGAGAGAGAGCGTGTGTGTGTGTGTGTGTGCGTGCGCACGTGTGTGTGTGTGCGCGCGTGTGTGTCAGTGTGTCAGTGTATGGTATGGTATGGTATTAGGTACTTTATAGCCACAGAGGCATCAGTGCGAGAGAGAGAGGGTGGTGGTGGTGGTTTGAGGTGAAAATTATACTAGAGGAGGATCGGAGGCCGTTTTGTTTGGCTCAGGGCCAAACTCGATAGGGGGGGGGGGGGGGGGGTACGTTGACTCAGTCAGCAGTCAGCAGGGCCTGACGTCACACAGAAGCCCCGAAGGAGGGGACAAAGAGAGGTGGAAAAGATGACGTTAGCAGTTTCCTCGTCGACCTTTCCTTTCTCCTACCCCTCTTCACCCGCCATACACCTCTCTCTCTCCACACACACACACACACACACACCCTTTTTCTTCACACTATCGCATCTGTCCTCATTCATTGTGGGAAAGTGATTTGATTCGAAACTATCCCCGTGGGGATACCGGGGAGGGGGGTGGGTGTCTTTTGTAATAATAGTTCCCCCACCTTCTGGAAGTTCTGTGCTTGTAACTTCCTCTAATCTGCCACTCTCGTTGACTCTGCCTTTTCCCTTTGCTTTCTGTCATCTACTATCTTTCTGACTTATTGGCCCATTCTCCTGCTTTAAAAAAAAAATCTTACAAATAATTTTTCTCCTTGGAGCTCCTCCGAAATCGGAATGTGTTGGCTGTACACAGCAGGGAGACCAGTGAAAACTGAAAACCGGACACATACCTTACCCATTATGGCCATAAGGCCTGGGAAGGCAGAAGAAGAAGAAGATTCGAAACTAAGCCACGTTTTGTAAGCTTACCTTCAATCTTTTTGTCTTTTTTTTAACTTTTAATATGTTATTTATTCATTCTTCTTCTTTTTCTTCTTTACTTTCACTGTTGTACCACCGTACCCTAAACATTGCATTAATTATCTTTGTGAAAGTGAAAGTAGAAGAGGGGATTTATTGATTTGGGCACAGTTGATGCTCACCCTCTCTCTCTCTCTCTCTCTCTCTCTCTCTCTCTCTCTCTCTCTCTCTCTCTCTCTCTCTCTCTCTCTCTCTCTCTCTCTCTCTCTCTCTCTCTCTCTCTCTCTCTCTCTCTCATTTTTCTTCCTTTTCAAATCTATAAATTATTGTGAAGATTTGATTGATTCGCTTGGTCCATGTCATATGTCATACCGGGTGTTTGGTTGTCCAGTAATCCATTCTGCAGAGTGTTAAAAATAGACTTGTGTAATGCACGAATCAGGTCTATAAATAGAAGGAACACAAAAACATGGATTGCCAGAGTTGTGTGCAAACTTCAAAGTGTACAGGGAAGCATGCACTCACTGTACAGGGGCACCTCTCTCTCTCTTGCTCTGAGCTCTCTCCCTTACTGTACAGGGGCACCTCTCTCTCTCTTGCTCTGAGCTCTCTCCCTCTCTCACATGCACAGTCACACGTCACACACACACACACACACACACACACACACACACACACACACACACACACACACACACATCATTCAGAATCACAATCAGCAATATTTTGACAAACATACCAGAACATTTTCATTTTTTTAGATAATACAGTTAGATAAGCAGGGTCCTATAACTTAGACTGCTTCTTCTTAGTCTTCTTCTTCTGCGATCCCAGGCCATATGGCCATAATGAGTAAGGTACATATGTGTCCATTGTTCAGTTTTCAGTGGTCTGTATTTATAACTTCGATAAGACCAGGCCTTTGTATTGTGCAATGCAGTGGCTAATCTTACTGACCACTCGTGACTTACTGTGGTCAGAAAACTGGCTGTCACTGACCGGTTGACTCGCGTCCAAACTTTTCTCCGGCACTGGTCATTTACCTGCTTTGACCGATGACTTGGCACTTTATAGTGACACCTATTTTTGGAAAAGAAAGACATTTGGAATCGTGAATGCCCCCCCCCCCCCCTGCTCTGTATGTGTGTGTGTGTGTGTCACTGTGTGTGTGTGTGTGTGTGTCACTGTGTGTGTGTGTGTGTGTGTTTGTGTCACTGTGTGTGTGTGTGTGTGTGTGTGTGTGTGTGTGTGTGTGTGAATATGTGTGTCCATATATGTGTTGTTGTTTGTTGTGTGTGTGTGTGTATGTGTGTGTGTGTGTGTGTGTGTGTCACTCTGTGTGTGTGTGTGTGTGTGTCACTCTGTGTGTGTGTGTGTGTGTGAATATGTGTGAATATGTGTGTGCATATATGTGTTGTTGTTGTAGTTTGTGGTGTGTGTGTGTGTGTGTGTGTGTGTGTGTGTGTGTGTGTGTGAAGGTCAAAGGGAAAGGGAAGGAGGGGGGTAGATGTAGAATCCTTGATTTTGATGTTTCTGTCTCCCTGTGTGTGTGACTCTCTCTACCTTTTTCCGTCCTTTTGTCTCCCTGTGTGTGTGACTCTACCTGCAGAGGTATATCTCTCTGTCTCTTATTCTCCCACGCTTATAATACTGTCTCCACAGACGACCCAGGAGGCACAGGGACAGTTCAGGGGACACAGAGGGGGGCAGCGAAAATGGGGGTGATTTTGACGATGTTGACATGATGGATGAAACCATCGCTGCCATGGTACTAACTTCGCTGTCCGTCAGTCCAAAATCTCCCCCCTTTAACAACACACAGTTCTACCAGCCAAGAGGTAATTGTTTGTCTGTTTGTCTGTATTCTTCTTCTTCTTCGTTTTCTCAGACAGTTTCCTGTCATATGAGCATAGATGCGTCATTCTGCTGCCGTTATGCGCCTAACTAAGAAATAGTTAAGTCAGGCCCAGCGTGTCCGACTTCGGCTGAAGAAATCTTTGTAATTAAAGGAAAAAAAGGCAGGAGAATGGTCCAGTGATGTAGAAGGATAGCAGATGACAATAAGCAAAGGGAAAAGGCAGAGTCAAAGAGAGTGACAGAATTAGAGGAAGTTACAAGCACAGAACTTCCAGAAGGTGGGGGTTCTATTTGTACAAAAGACCTCTCTGATATTCCCCTGGGGGATGGGGGGTGCTGTTGTCTGTCTGATTTTCTTTCTCTTTTTATTTTAACATGGTGTTGACTTCAGCTGTCTGAAAGTGTAAGCCTCAAATCTGTGCCCTTCAACAACTTGGTGTTGAGAGTCATTGCTGTTGTTTTCGCCTTGGCTTAAGGCTGTGTCAGACGAATTGGTAGGCTAGAACAACAAGGCTACATCAAAATGTTACGCTATGAATATTAGCTATGCGGGGATTGTCTTTAGCCATGACAAGCTGGATTTGAAGAATCGCCCTATATAATATGTCTGTCTTTATAGATCTGTGTATGTCTGACCATGTCTATTTGTCTGTTCATTGGTCTGGCAGTTTGTCTTTGTTCGTTCTCCTACTCTCTCTCTCTCTCTCTCTCTCTCTCTCTCTCTCTCTCTCTCTCTCTCATGCAGTCACACTGCACTGCCACAGACACAGACACGCCACCACCCAGAGAGAGAGAGAGAGTTTAAACAATCATTTTAGAGTGCAACTTTTCCATAAATAAATGTATTGACATTTATTCAGTTTCTTTTCATTCACTCATACCAAATACAGTGGAACCTCCCTCATAAGACCCCCCCCCCCCCCTATTGGCCACTGCAACTAGTGTTATTAACGCCCTTGACGGCAAGAGGTTAAGCCCTTGCTGATCAGTATCCAAAAGGGCATTCTCTCTTGCAAAAAGCAGCCATTCAGTGGCCTCAAATAGAGTTATTGGCGAGAGTTAATTCCCTTGTTTGGCCAGTACTCAACCATCTTCCCCCACCCACCAAGGGCTTTCACTCTTGCAAAAGGTGTTCCTTGCAGTGGCCAATAAGACTGAGACATTGCCCTTCTTTGTAGCACCTCCCTTATACAACTCCCTCCCACTTAGGACCTCATTTTTGGATGATTTTTAAAGGTCTTAAAGACCCCCCCCACGTCACGTGTCACATTCCCTCTTATGCTTGGAAGATTTCCTAAGATTTCTTACCAGCCATAAGAGGGAAAACGTGTGATTTTGACATGTGATGTGGTGGGTCTTTAAAAAGGGAGGTTCCACTGTATATATGAACATGATGATAACACCCCTCTACCTTCCCCCCTCCCTCTCCTTCATCCCTGGCAGTACTGACCACAGCTGACCATCTGTTCGAGCCGGGCCATGAGCACAGCTATGTGTCCACCAGCGTGGCCAGTAGCGGCTTCTACAGCGGTCACTCTGAGCGGGATGACCCCTCCCCGCCCCACAACACCATCGGTCACCTCAGCGAGAGTGCCCCGGCCACTTTCGATTTTCATCCTTATGGAGGAGGAGGACTAGGAGGAGGAAGAGGAGGAGGAGGGGTCGGGAGTGAGGATACCCCAGCTACGTGTTTGGTGGTGAGTTGATTTTGGTGTGTGTTGGTTGGGGGTGGGGTGGGGGTGGAGATGGGGATTGCAGGGCTCCCAATCGTCCTGCAAAACAAGGGGTCCCAGGGACTCCTTCACTTACAGTATAGAGGGTCCTAGAGGAGGGATAGAGGGACCCAGTGCTAGTGGCATTGTGAATGCTAAAAAGATTTTCCTAGTGCATCCCTGGGACTCCCTGCCCATTCTTTTTGAGGGTCCTTTAGAATGTCTGTACTTCATAGACCCCCAAATGGGGGTCCCTGGGAGTGTGTGTGTGTGTGTGTGTGTGTGTGTGTGTGTGTGTGTGTTTGTTTGTAAATTAGATGGATATGGGTACTGGGTTTGAGTGAATTGGTAGGAATTACAAGGTGTGGGGGTGTGTGTGTTTGTGTGTGTGTGTGTGTGTGTGTGTACGGAGGTCAGGAAAAGTCTGTTCTGTCACAGTGTGTGTGTGTGTGTGTAGAGGAGGAAAATAAGATGCCTTGGGTAGTGAAAGCAGGATAATGATGTTATTGCTGATTGCTTATAGACCCCCACCTCTCTCTCTCCCTCCCTCTCTCTCTCCCTGCAAAACACACCTTGTAATTCCTACCAATTCACTCAAACCCGGTACCCATATCCATCTAATTCACACACACACACAATCACACTCTCTCTCTCTCTCTCCTTTTGTGTGTGTGGGAGGGGAGGGGGATAGATAGACGGTTTTGTTGTATCTATTTTTTCTTCTTCATGGATAATTCTTCGATTATTTCTTTTTGCATGCTTCTTCATTATTTCTGTGTTGAATATATTTCCCTCAATAAAAAATTTTCATTCGTTCGTTCTCTCTCCTTGCCTCTCACTATCTGATTCCTGACCTTTCAAAGAATGTAGCAATATCATTCTGTAGGCTGCTTTGTCTGTCTGTTTTAATAAAGGTCTGTCCCTTAATTGTACGCATCAAATCTTTGCATTCATTTTGCTTCTGTCTGTGTCTCCGTCTTTTGTCTGAGTTGTTTTGAATTCCCCCTTTCCTTTGGTGTTTTTACTTTATTTTCTTTGCTTCTTTGTTTTCATATTGTTTCGTTTTTGTCAGTTTGAGGGCATTGCTGTAATGATTGCATCACACACATCATCTACAGATCATTTGAGAGAGAGAAATTTGCAAATTTATATCAAACATTCAACAAATCAGGAGAATAAAAGATAAGAGTCTTGTCACACAAATTATTTAACTGGTAGCGGTAGGCTTTTTGACATGCGGTCCACTCTCAAATCTAGACAGATGCGACCGACATTTCCCCTTCAATCCATGATATAGTTTGCAACAAAATATCGTCTGCTAAGTAGCCTAATGTCGGTCACAGAACTCCGCAAAAGAGAGTGTGGCGACGCGAGCATCTCTTTGATCGAAAAAGGGACAGATTTGCAAGGAAGATTTTTCTGATTATTTGTTTTCAACCTTTTCAGATTTCGGCAGCTCAGTCTAACTTCGCGCAGGGGAAAACATGGCTGACCCAATTTCTTTCACCAGCTGATAAAAAGTCGGCAAGGTCACGCGCGCGCCTATGATCTATTCTTAACTCGTGGCAACTACCACCACCGGTGTGAAGAGAATATTCTACCTCATGAAATAAGTAGGCATTCGTCTGTTTGCTTGTCCGCCATTGTGAATTTTACGAAACTAAGTGCACGGCTTTGTACATCGATTTCTCGGCAAATATGTAGATTTATACCCTCCTGCTCTATTTCTTGGTTCTTTCCGTGGTTAGGGTTAGGGTTATAGTTCGCATGCGAAGGTACCTATTTCATGGGAGCTACTTATTTCTCATGACACCGCTGCTGTTATGACCTCCGCGCGTGCGACCTTGAACCGACCTTGTTTGCTTTCGGATAGAAATTGCGTCGTTAGCAGTTATTGATAGCTACTGTCCGAATTTCCGTGTCAAAGGACACTGTTTATGTTCAAGCTGTGCCTAAATCGTCTATCTTCACTGACCAACAATACGAAGATGTTGACAATCGCGACAGAATTTAAAGCTGGAAATGCGTGAGTCGTTTTGCGGCCGGCGTATGGATCCAAGGCTTTTTAGCACGCACCGAGCGCGTGCTTGTTTGTTTTGATCACGTGGCTGTTGCTGACATCATTTTCTTTTTGCGGTTATGGCATACTGCTTCGTTCGACACGAAGCGCTCGCGCGTGGTCTATTGCGTACAGTTGATCTGAGAGAATTTGTTGGTATTTTGTGGCATAATTAAAATCGATTTCACTGCAGCACATCAGGTTTACTAGCACTAACTTTGCAACCGTCTGATGCATGTACGCGTCCTGTAGTACACATGTACGCAATGTAAACACACACACACACACCATATCACGATTAGTGGATAGACGTTAAATGAATGACAAACACACACTCTCTCTCTCTCTGATGAACAAAAAAACCCGAACACCCACGTTGAAAAAAAGCTTGACGGCTTGATTAGTCCCTACTACTACTTTACTTCCCTTTATCAAACACAATCATGGACTAAATTGAAATAGGCTGTGTGTGCCACACTCGAGGTTAATTCTTATGAAGACAGTTAGTTCACTGTTTATAAAATGGGAGAAAGAAAAAAAAAAGGAAAAAATTCACTCTAGCTCACACATAAGTTTCACGTTCAAGTTAAATCTCATGAAACAAAACAAAACAGTTCTGTAAAATAGAAATAAATGTAGTTTTTCAAAGGAAAAAAAGAAAAAGAAGAGTTCCTCAGATCAGAAAGTAGAAGGGGACAAATGGGATGAGCAGGAACAAGAAGGATGGAAAGAAATGGAGTAATACATTAAAAACACACACACAAAAACCCAGTAACAATATAATTACCGTTCTCATTGTCACAATGTTCTCTCAATTACACGCTCACTCATAAGCCTGCATATACCTACATGCATATGCAGAAACTCTTATCTCTCTCTCTCTCTCTTAACACAAAAGGGTATCATAACTTTCCGTTGTTTAGTCACCATTAATTTAGAAGTACTTTCAGTACCAATGCACTTCCTTGGCAGAAGAGCTATGCAAAGCTATTGCCAGTAAAATATTTGCGTTTGCATTTGCGTTCTCTCTTAACACACACACGCACACGCACACGCACACACACGCACACGCACACACACACACACGCACACACAGTAAAACACACACTCAGCATGTTTTGAACCCTACACACACACACACACACACACATGCACACACCACACACGCACACGCACACGCACACGCACACACACACACACACACACACACACACACACACACACACACACACACACACACAGAGTAAAACACACTCAGCATGTTTTCAACCATACACACACACACACACACACACACACAGGATGAAAAAAGCTTTGTCAGCTTATTCTTTAACCCTCAATAAAGATGATTTTGACTTGACCTCTCACACACACACACACACACACACACACACACACACACTTACTCACCCACTCACTCATCCAGTGCACTGACAATATGCAGGCGTTGACAAAAAAAACCCTAAAGTGCACTGTGCAGTCAACAAGTTCAAAATAATAACAATCATCATTATCTCAAGCACTTAGATGCTGAGTAAGCATGTGGCTATCAGTATAAAAGTAGGTCGTCATTGTTTTAGTAAAAACACTGATATTCTATTGATTGTTCTGGGTAGGAGAAAGTTGAATTGTTCTTTGAAGATGTGGGATGAAGTTTAAAAAGATATTCTTTGGATTACGTTTGTCAGTCAGTTTGATCATTCTTTCACACCTTATTCAATTTACTTAGGAAATTTCTATAGCACATAACCTTAAAGCTCAATGCGCTTTACAAAAAAACAATAGTATACCATATTTTTTGGGACCATAAGAAGGTGTACCTTATTGTAAGCACCCCCCAAAAAAAATGACACAAAATTCAGATTTTGTTATTACATTTTCTTATTATCAGTGATGGGAATAGTCCGCCAAACAGCAAATTTCTGGCCAAAATAACATTGCTTTTCTGCCCCAAAAAAGTCTGTCCGCCGGAAAAAAATTAAAAAATCTCGCTATTCTAATGCTGTTTTAGGGCTTTAATTGCCCCCAAAGCTTCAAAATGACCCCCTGTACCTCTACTAGGGGCCTTCTGCAGCCCCTAGACCCCCACTTTATGTAGCCTTTTTTAGTCCGTCACCAAGACGGACTATTGCGATGGGCTGGTTTGCATTTTTGTTTCTTTGTTTGTTTTTTTGTGTTTTTTTCTTTTCTGTCTGTCCCAAGGATATCTCCCGAACCGCTTGACCGAATCGCGTCAAATTTTGTGTGAAGGTGTGCCTCCTTAATAGGAAGAGATCGGCGCAAACCATTTTGCCGTCGTGACCTTGACCTTGACGTACGACCTTGAAAACCGAAAATCTATTTTTTAGCCATATCTCGTTTACTTTGCAATTCCTATGCCTGTGTTATATAATCAGTCACATTATAAGGCGCGGTCAGGTCTCAGTCTGGGAAAAAAGTATTGCTGTATAGTCCGGAAAATATGGTAGTTTTCAATCTTTCAGATAGTCTATCACTGTCTCCTTAACCATCCCCCCCCTCCCCTTCCCCGCTCTGTTTTTTAGTCTCTGTATTTTTAGTTCTACTCCTCTCTCTCTCTCTCTCTCTCTCTCTCTCTCTCTCTCTCTCTCTCTCTCTCTCTCTCTCTCTCTCTCTCTCTCTCTCTCTCTCTCTCTCTCTCTCTCTCTCTCTCCAAGGACAGATTGTAAGAATAGGCATCGCCTAAAATCTTTATCCTTGTCAAATAAAGTGTTCCAGTGTCCAGTCTCTCTCTCTCTCTCTCTCTCTCTCTCTCTCTCTCTCTCTCTCTCTCTCTCTCTCTCTCTCTCTCTGTGTGAGAGATCAGAGAGAGAGAGAGAGACAGAGAGAGAGAGTGTGTGTGTGTGTGCGTGCGCATGTGTACGTGTGCGTGCGTGCATGTGTGTGCCGGTGCATGTGTGTTTTGTCATGCCTGCATGCATGTGTGTTAAAGCATGCAGACACAGAGTTAAGTATTGCATCATTTCATTGCTGGCCTGTAAGTTCAGTATTGGTTGAAGTATTGCATCATTTTGCATGTCATTGATTTTCAGCAGCCAATTTTGAAAGAAGAGAAGCGGCATGGATGGGAGAGTGGAATGGATTTTGAGATGGGTGGTGGTGGTGGTTTAAGAGCTTGGAAATCGAGGGAGGAGAGGGGAGAGAGGGTTTGAGATTTTTGCATATTTACACACACACTCGTGTGCACGCACATATGCACACGCACACTCACATACACACGCACGCACTTATGCATACACACGCACACTCACTCACACACACACACACACACATACACACACACTTTCACTTTTCCCACACTCATGCTCACGCACACGCACACGCACACACACACGCACAAGTACACACACATGCACACTTACACACACACACACACACACTTACACACACACTCACACACACACTCACACACACATGCACAAACACACACACACACACACACATGCACACACACACACACAAGCAACACACACACACACACACACTCACTCACTCACACAAGCACAAACACACACACATGCACACACACACAACACACTTATGCATGCACACACACACACACACACACACACACACACACACACACACACACACACACACACACACACACCTACAGCCCCATCCCCGCCCATAAAACAATAGTGTGTGAGTGTAAAGCTGTGTATAATATATCTCCCCCATTTTGATATGTGGAACACTTGTATTGCTATTTCATGTGCTTTCTGTTAGTTGCTGTAAATATTTATATGCTCCTTTTCTTTCTGTACACATTTATATGTTTCACTCCTCACCAGTTCACCTATTTATATACAGCACATACCTTACCCCTGCCCTCACGCCCCCCACCTCACCTCACCTCCACACAAACTGATGCTCTTTCACACACACACACACACACATGCACACCTGTTGAACATAAAAGAAAAGCGCATGATTTAGCCAGCCCTAACTCTACTGGCCAGCAGCCAGCCCACTGGAGTGGCTTTCTTGGCATGGACTGCTATTAGCCATAATAATAATCCTCATGTTTTTTTTGCATGCACTACTCGTTAATCTGTCGTAAAGGTTAGATGGCATATTTTCAAGAGCATCCGCCACATTGTATTCCATATTTTTGTGTTCGTATTGGTCACTGCAACGACCACCTCTTGCAAGAGTGAATGCTCTTGGTAGATGCTTGAGTACAAGGGCATAACTCTCGCCAATAACCCTATTTGAGGACCACTAAATGGCTGCCTTTTGCAAAGAGTGAATGCCCTTTTGGATACTGACCAACAAGGGCTTAACTCTCGCTGTCAAGGGTTGTTAATAACCCTAGTTGCAGTGGCCAATTGTGTTCTTGGGAATTTGTTGCACATGTACTACGCAATTGGCAAATGATTATGTTTTGATTTGTTCGTCCACTGGGCTGCCTTTTCTGTTTTCATGCGCACAAAAGTATTTCACATTACAGAAAAAGAAGTATGCTTGCAGAACAAAGACACATTCAGATATGTTAACACAGGTTTATTTATTTATTTGTTTAAGACAATTTATATAGCGCTTCACCTTTAAGCTCTAAGCGCTTTACATTTGCACTAAAATGATTCCTATTAAAAACAGCCCCTTACAGCCCCCCCCCCCCCTATCCCACACCTCACACACACACACACACACACACACACAACACACACACACACACACACACACACACACACACACACACACACACACACACACACACACACACACACTCACACACACACACACACACAACACACACACACACACACACACACACACACACACACACACACACACACACACACACACACACACACACACACACACACACACACACACACACACACACACACACACATGCGCACACAAAGAAATATGTATATATGTAACTAAATATCGTAAAATAACAATTTACAATCAGATTCATATCCTTTGAAAAAAAAAAAAAAATTGCTTTGCTCACCTCAAGTGAAATACACAATCATACATATGTGTTTGCATGCATGTGCATGAATGAATGTGGTGGTGACCAGCTCTTTATTTAATACATTTTTTATAGAAGTAAATGCACACACTTTAGGGGGTGGTGACCAAGGAAAAAGAAGCAGAAGAGGAAGAAAAGAAAAAGATCAACAGAAGAAAACCGAAAGTGACTCAGCAGCAGTGCAGTGTCTCCTCGGTTGGTTGCCTCCTGACGGCTTAACATAGATTCGCTCCCCTTGAACTGCTGGTCTCGGATTCTGCGACCTGAACAAGTTGGGGTGTGGCTGCGAATTGGGATTCGAGATGAATGGCGTGGGAGCAACGCCACTGTACGGCCCAGAAGATGGGACAGCAACAAAAACAAACAAAGAAAAAAAATGTAAATCTTAATTCTGGAAAGGGATGGGGAGAACTACAGGGAGCTGCTGACAGCTACTGTCGTAGTACAGTGGATCCTCCATTATAAGACCTTCACAAATCATCCAAAGTGAGGTCTTATAAGGGAGGGGTCTTATATTTAAGTTATAAGGGAGGTAATTTTAATACTTACAAAGAAGGGCAATGTCTCGGAGAAATAGGTCTTATGTGGGAGGGAGTCTTATAATGGGAGGTCTTATAAGGGAGGTTCCACTGTAGTATATAATGGAACCTCCCTTATAAGACCTTCAGAAATCATCCAAAATGAGGTCTTATAAGGGAGGTAATTTCAATACTTACAAAGAAGGGCAATGTCCCAGAGAAGTAGGTCTTATGTGGGAGGGAGTCTTATAATAGGAGGTCTTATAAGGGAGGTTCCACTGTAGTCATTTTCACCTTCACCCCCAGGAAGCTGGAAACTAGCCGACCAGTTGGTGCTGGTCAATCAGATTGATAGAGAACGATGAGTGTCCAGTATCATGGCAAATGTAGAGGACGTTCCTTGGTGCCTTGTTATTACAGTGGAACTCCCTTATAAGACCTCCCATTATAAGACTCCCTCCCATGTAAGACCTCCCATTATAAGACTCCCTCCCATATAAGACCTCCCATTATAAGACTCCCTCCCATGTAAGACCTCCCATTATAAGACTCCCTCCCATATTCTTCTTTGATCGCTCTGACAGTTTCCTGTCAATTATGAGCGCAGATGCGTCATGCTGCCTTTATGCGCCTAACAAAGAAATAGTTAGGCCCAGCAAATCCGACTTAGGCTGGAGGAGGAAATGCTTAAAATGTTTTGCGAAAAAAGGCAGGAGAATGAACTGGTAAGGCAGAAAGGTAGTAGATGACAGTAAGCAAAGGGAAAAGGCAGAGTCAAAGAGAGTGACAGATTAGTGGAAGTTACAAGCACAGAACTTCCAGAAGGTGGGGGAACTATTTATTCAAAAGACCCCCTGGTATCCCCACAGGGGCTCCCTCCCATATAAGACCTACTTCTCTGAGACATTGCCCTTCTTTGTAAGTATTAAAATCGCCTCCCTTATAGACCCCTCCCTTTCAAGACCTCATTTTGGATGTTTCTTGAAGGTCTTATAAGGGAGTTTCCACTGTATGGATGATCATCATTAACTCATTCAAGTCGTTCCGGCCATATATGTCCGGAATTAATAGATAGCTGTCAGTTTGATGAATTTGCTTCAAGGGAAGTAAATCTGTGTGCACAACGTACATTGGTCACTTCTAAACTCGCTTCGCTCCCTTATACCACAATTTTGCCTCTAACTTTACTTTTGTAGTGGTTCGTTGTGGGGGGAACCAAGAGAGTTTTTCTATATAAAGTCATATTTAAAAAAGTCTGATCTACCACTTCCCTATGTCTAAACCTGAAGTAAAAACCCGTAATCTTCTTTCATTTCTCCTTTTGTTTATGTCTGTTTTGTTTCTGTGCATGGCTGGAGTGATGTTTGAGTTTTTTGGAATAATTGAAAATCGTTGCGATGCGAACGAGTTAAAAACCGTGACAGAAGTGACAATTTTGACAGGAAAGCTAAATGGTCAACAAACAAAATGCTATGTCAGTCAAGCATGCATACAATGACAAGAAAGGGCCACATTCTGCGATAATGACAGTAATTTTCCTCGCTGTGTAGTGTGTAGTCAAAGAAGCTAAGTTGATTGTATAAACGGCTTTGGAATCTTGTTCTTAGTGTATCAAATTAGGGGGTGGGATGTAAGGGGGAAGCAGATGTTCAAAGGAAAAATAAGATTAGTGGACTGTTTGTGTGTATGGCTGGAGTGATTTGTGAGTGTTTTGGACTAATTCAAAATCGTTGCGATGCGAATGAGTTAACCCTTTCGCCGCCAGCCATTTTCAGCTAAAATTTCCATTAAACTTAAGCTGGGAAGAGAACAAAAATCTGCAATATAGGGAATTACTTTGTGACATGTAGCCCCATCCTTACCTCTCAAAATTAAGAAAAGAGGGTCTTCAGATAACAGGCCCTGATTTGATGCCTTTTCGTGACATTGTGGTGCATAAATACGACATTGGCGGTGAAAGGGTTAATAATGTAATTTTCTATCCAATTTTTGACGTTGCAGGGTGAGGGGGGGCTCAAGTACCGTTGCACATGGCGAGGTTGTCCCACGGTGTGTGACTCGTGCAATAACATCGAGAGGCACATTCGACGAGCCCATTTCGAGTGAGTGTTGCCCTTTTTCTTTTTTCTTCTTATCGAAATTCCTAATTCACCAAAGTGACTCAGCAGCAGTGCAGTGTCTCCTCGGTTGGTTGCCTTCTGACAAGGCCGAACATAGATTCGCTCCCCTTGGTCTGCTGGTCTTGGATTCTGCGACCTGAACAAGCTGGGGTGTGGCTGCGAATTGGGATTTGGAATGAGCGGCCTAGGTGGCATCTACATCAGCCACCAGGCCTCCGTCTGCTGATCTCCCAGTGGACCAGTGTATGTAGTTTGAACCTCAAGTTTTAGGGATGGATCCCAAATTATTATTCAAGTTTTTAACCCCTTCACTGCCGAGCCCAGTTCCGGTTTCGTTTTAGGTTGCCGAGTCTATCGCAAAGCTTTCTGAATAAAAGTGCATATAACCTATGCTTTTGTGAACGGGGATTGAATATACTATCCTTTGAGAACATTCTCACATGCATTCAAACATACTGCGTAAAGCGTATGGATAGAAAACGGGAAACTGTTAGAATAACCCTATGACGGATATTTCCGTGACGGGGCAGTTTATAGGTTACCGGAAGTTGACGGAAATAAATCCAAATATCCGTGACGGGGCAGTGAAAAGGTTAAAATTAGGCATTGAGAGCATACGCCACCTGTCAGTCGCGTACCAAGTTGGACTTTAAGCGCCGTGAGGCCCAGTCCAGCAATAGGAAGAAGAAGAAGAAGAATGGCCTATGACCGGGGCCTCGGGACATCACTGAATAAAGTTTGTGGCTTACAGTCTTCGTGTGTTAGGCTGAGAGACATTTCTGAGTGGTTCTTTCGTCCTTAAGAGGACTTTATGGAAGAACTTAAAGGAACGACTTGTTGGACGTACAGAATAAACCGGTGACTGAATCATATATAATAATGTCATTTTATGATGTAGGAATGAGTTGACGAAGAAAGGAAGGAAGAGAAACGTCTGTACGTCTCTCTCTCTCTCTCTCTCTCTCTCTCTCTCTCTCTCTCTCTCTCTCTCTCTCTCTCTCTCTCTCTCTCTCTCTCTCTCTCTCTCTCTCTCTCTCTCTCTCTCTCTCTCTCTCTCTCTCTCTCTCTCTCTCTCTCTCTCTGTCAGTCTCTCTCTCTCTCTCTCTCTCTCTCTCTCTGTCAGTCTCTCTCTCTCTCTCTCTCTCTCTCTCTCTCTCTCTCTCTCTCTCTCTCTCTCTCTCTCTCTCTCTTTCTGTCTCTCTCTGTGATTTAAACAAAGTTTATTAACATAATACATTGCAGTGTACACAAATTATTGTATGAGCACAACAAGCTATAAGCTTATAAGCGCACTCAAAAACGTTTCAGTTACGAACAAAAGGCTGCATCATGAAATTACTTAAATAGCTATGAGAAAAATACAATTGGAATAAGAAAAATAACTAAGCAAAGATATCAATACATCTTGCACCAATTTATAACTCTCTCGCTCTCGCTCTCGCTCGCTCTCTCTCTCTCTCTCTGTCTCTCTCTCTCGCTCTCGCTCTCTCTCTCTCTCTCTCTCTCTCTCTCTCTCTCTCTCTCTCTCTCTCTCTCTCTCTCTCTCTCTCTCTCTCTCTCTCTCTCTCTCTCTCTCTCTCTCTCTCTCTCTCTCTCTCTCTCTCTCTCTCTGCTTTAAATGCGCACATTTCTAAGTTGATGTATTGAATGTTAATGATAATTATTTGGTTGGTATAATTTTGTTTCACACGTTTGATTAATGTTCTTTCAATTATGTTGTATCTCAGGTCATGTTGTTGTACCTAACCTGAATTTCTCTTTTGGAGATATTAAAGTATACTTGAACTTGAACTTCATTGGAGATTCCCCTGTGTGCTGACATGACTGTTGGTCATATCCTTCAGGATTGTCGAACATTCCAGAACCTGCGAGACAAAACTTGGCCGTCGGACACACCGGTTCGGGAAAAAGATCTTCGACTCTTTGGAGGATCTTCGGCGGACGGCAGCCTTCGTCCGGGCCACTGGGGTTCCTTTCTGAGCGAACGATGAAGAAGAAGAACTTGAACTTGATATTATTAGTGATGATGATGATGATGTCAAATGTTTCAGTCGAGACAGCGATCTGGAGCTCTCAGACAGAGAGGAAGAATTCTACTACGAGGAAGTGGATGACGATGATTTAGATTCAGTGACGGCGTCATTTGCCGACATGTACACGTCATCGCCTCCCTGTGTCCTGCCCGATTCATTAGACATGACGCGCACCTTCGACCACGATTATCAGAGAAAGGTCTGTGTCCTTTTTGTGTAGAGGATTATAGGGTTTGTGCAAAATTTGATCGATTTTTGTGTGCTATCTGTATTACAGTGGAACCTCCCTTATAAGACCTCCCATTATAAGACTCCCTCCCACATAAGACCTACTTCTCTGAAACATTGCCCTTCTTTGTGTAAGTATTAAAATTACCTCCCTTATAAGACCTCATTTTGGATTATTTTTGAAGGTCTTATGAGGGAGGTTCCCCTGTATTATTATTTTAATATTCACGGAAAGAAAGTAAATCCTTTGTGGTATGCTATTTCATTAACCAAACAAGGAATTTAGCTTTTTAAAAGATTTTTTTTAAATTAAAGAAACAGACTGCAGTTTGTCTTGATGTACCTTCTGGGAAAGAAACCTACAATTTAAAAAAACCATACAGGAAATATGTGTCCTTTTAAAACATCAAGTTCATGAAATTGTGTCCTATTAAAACAGCAAGTTCATGAAATTGTGTCTTATTAAAACAGCAAGTTCAGAAAATTGTGTATTATTGAAACAGCAAGTTCATGAAATTGTGTCCCATTAAAACAGTAAGTTCAGAACATTGTGTATTATTGAAACAGCAAGTTCATGAAATTGTGTCCCATTAAAACAGTAAGTTCAGAACATTGTGTATTATTGAAACAGCAAGTTCATGAAATTGTGTCCTATTAAAACAGCAAGTTCATGAAATTGGATATTATTGAAACAGCAAGTTCATGAAATTGTGTCCTATTAAAACAGCAAGTTCATGAAATTGTGTCCCATTAAAACAGTAAGTTCATGAAATTGTGTCCTATTAAAACAGCAAGTTCATGAAATTGTGTCCCATTGAAACAGTAAGTTCATGAAATTGTGTCCCATTAAAACAGTAAGTTCATGAAATTGTGTGCTATTAAAACAGCAAAAGTTCAGGAAGTTGTTATTGATAATACTGAGCCAGGACACTTTGTTCTATAAACAGGGCTGCCTAACACCCCCCCCCCCCCCACTTAAGGGGTATTTGTCCCTAGAAACAGTACAAAATGGCACTGTGTCCCTGGACTCCATTTTTCTATCTGGTGTCCCTAAAAACTGAGAAGAATCAATTTTGTTTTAGAGCAGTCACTTGTCTTGTTAGCTGCCCATACTATTGAACACAGGAACTGTTGAAAGTTTCCTTAGGCCCCCCCCAAAAATAGGTGTGGTTAAGGTATCCCTACCTACCCTATTTTTTTCGGCCGACCCTATGATTTTTTTTTGCTTTGTCCACACAAAAAAAGAAGAGAGATGGCCATACGCTCATATTTCTGAAAATATGAGGGTGATTAGCACTTTCATAGTTTCAAAGCATCTTACACGCTCGTGGATGTTTTCCGGGACATTCATCTGGATGTAGGAAAGGAAAACATTATCACTTGCCGAGGTGGTTCAGCTATCTTAGCTGAACCTTTCGAACTAGAGTTTTCAACACCACTGACGGCAATCTCAAAGAGCTGGGAGTGAAGAGCTTACAATTTTGTTGAGAAAGAGAAAGTTTTATTTCTTTGGGTTGTTTACTTTAAATTACTCGATATTCATGACACACACACCAAGAGAGTAAGAGTGAGGGAGAGAGTGAGAGAAAGAGAGCTCTTAATTTTGACCTGAAAAAAAGAAGAAGAAAAAAGAAGAAAGTTAGGTCCTACCTACCTACCCTATTTTGTTGGGCCATGTTACCGTAACCACAACTTTGTTTTGGCGGGGGGCTTAACAGACATGTTACACATGGTTACTTTACTCTAATGGATCTTGAAAGTTGAAGCACAATGACACCACCAAAAAACCCACAAAGAAGACCACACAAAAATCCTAAGTCGCTGATATTTTGCTAGATCATGGAATAATCAAACGGGAATGTTTGTTTTGACCCCGATGCATGACATTGCGATGCTTGTCCCTGGAAATGAATCTCTGTCCCTGCTTTTTAACCCTTTCACCGCCAGCCATATTTCAGCCAAATAATTCCATTAAAATTACCTGGGTAGAGAACAAAATTCATCTGTAAAATTGAGGATTCTTCTATGACATATAAATTAAGGTCTATCCTTACTTCCCAAAACTAAGACAATAGGGTCTTTGGATAATAGACCCCAATTTGATGCCTTTTTAGTGACATAGGTGTGAAATCACTGTGGTGCTAAAATGCGACTTTGGAGGTGAAAGGGTTAAGTAGTTTGTCCCTGGAAACTGCAACAGAGGGTAGGCAGCCCTGTATAATGGGTCCCCCCAAAATGTACATCACTGATTTCACTCCATACTTGTCTGTATTGTTAACAATTTGGGACTTTACTGGTGTTGCACTGCCTCCGGGATCGTTCCCACCATCTTTATATCCACTGATGTCTCATATGTCTGTTCCAGACCGGAGGTTAACTCATTCGCATCGCAACAATTTTGAATTATTAAAAAAACTCACAAATCACTCCAGCCATACACACAAACAAAACAGACATAAACAAAATGAGAAATGAAAGAAGATGACGGGTTTGTACTTCAGGTTTAGACATAGGGAAGTGGTAGATCAGACTGTTATATATATAGACTTTATAAATAGAAAAACTCTCCACACCGATTGGTGTCCCCCACAACGAACCACTACAAAAGGAAAGTCAGAGGCAAAATTGTGGTCTAAGGGAGCAAAGCGAGTTTAGAAATGACCAAGGTATGGTGTTCACACAGATTTACTTCCCTCGAAGCAAATGCATCAACTTGACAGCTATCTATCAATTCTGGACATATATGGCCGGAACGACTTGAATGAGTTAAAAGAGATTTTCACTCAAGCATCACTGATTACGTATGTGTTTCCAGGGAGGGAAGGCTCGTGTGCACTCCCATCAGCCCCAGGCCTCCTCAGTGCCCTCTGGTGGCAGCCATGGGCTGACAGGGGGCGCCACCACCACCACCACCTCCATCCCCATCACCATCCCCGAGGGTCAGATCAAACGCTCCCTGTCCTGGCAGATTCAGGGGCCCTCCCCCGGCGCCATGGTGAGAGAGAGAGAGATAGACAGACAGACAGACAGACGGACAGACAAGACAAATGAGTTCAACGTCCTCCAGAGATGTCCTGACAGATTCAGGGGCCATCCCCTGGCACCATGGTGAGAGAGAGAGAGAGACAGAGAGAGAGAGAGAGAGAGAGAGAGAGAGAGAGAGAGAGAGACAGACGGACAGATAGACAGAAAGAAAGAGACAAACAGACAGAAGACAAATGACTTCAGCATCCTCCAGAGATGTCCTGGTGGATTCAGGGGCCATCCCCCAGTGCCATGGTGGGAGAGAGAGAGAGAGAGAGAGAGAGAGAGAGAGAGAGAGAGAGAGAGAGAGAGAGAGAGACAGACAGACAGACAGACAGACAGACAGACAGAAAGAGACAGACAGACAGACAGAGAGACAGAAGAAAAATGAGTTCAACGTCCTCCGACCTGGTACAGGCACAATATGGGACATTTGTAAATGTAGAGATAGTAGGTCGATCCTATGATTCAAAATCTTATTAAGAGGATTATAAGACAGACAGACAAGGGAGGTGGTGGTGAAAAAAGGGGGGAGGTGGGAGAGATAGAGGGCCAGATCAAACTCTTCCTGTCCTGGCAGATACTGGGAAAATTAGTGAATGAATGGATGGTTGATAGAGATATGGCAGGAGGGTCGGGGTGGGGGCAGAGTGAGAGAGGGGGCAAAGTTGTATTTAGACACCCAGCTCATGTTTATACAGTGGAACCTGCTTTATAAGACACCCACCCCCACCCTCCCATTATAAGACTCCCTCCCTTTTAAGACCTACTTCTCTGAGACATTGCCCTTGTTTGTAAGTATTAAAATGACCTCCCTTATCAACTCCCTCCCATTTTAGACCTCATTTTGGATGATGTTTGAAGGTCTAATAAGGGAGATTCCACTGTGCAACCCTCAATCTCAAAGTCTGCTTCTTTTTAGTTGTATGAAAATAATCCTCAGCTAACACCCCTATGTGGACAGCCACACTTGGACTTCGGAGGATTTTGCACTGATGATATTATGCTAGGACAGTACCCACATAGCTATGCAGAACATAACAACATTTTGATGTAGCCTTGGTGTTCTAGCTTATGTCAATTGGTCTGACACATGCCAAGATGTGTACTTGTGTAAATAATCTTATATGACATTTAAACCAAAAAAACTTGCAATACAGGTGTCGCCGCCACACCGCTCCTCCAAGATGACCCCGCAGGAGCGACTCCAGCATCACCAGGCGCAGTCTCCCAAGTCCCACATGCTGTCCATGTCGCCGCTGAAGGCCCCGGGGGGAGGACCCCACCGCAAGCCCCGCAGCGAGGTGAGGAAGTGCCGCAAGGTGTACGGCATGGAGAACCGAGACCAGTGGTGCACCCAGTGCAAGTGGAAGAAAGCCTGCACCCGATTCCTCGATTAGATATAAATACGGGGCTGGAGAAAGGAGTGAAAAGAAATGGAAATGCTGGGGAAAAGACTGAGTGAGAGCGGAAGAAATTAAGCCTGCACCCGATTCCTCGATTAGATATAAATACGGGGCTGGAGAAAGGAGTGAAAAGGAATGGAAATGCTGGGGAAAAGACTGAGTGAGAGCGGAAGAAACCACCGATTAGATCTACGCTGGAGAACAGAACCGGTTGTTTGATTGGGGGGAATGTCTAAAAAGAAATGGAAATATGGGGGAAAGACTGAGTGAGAGTGGAAGAAATTAAGCCTGCACCCGATTCCTGGATTGAATACGCTGAAGAAAGGAATCGGTTGTTTGACAGGGTGGGATGTTTGTTTGTTTGAAGTAGAAATATATTGGGAGAATCACAGTAACACACACAGTAATGTATTTGGGAAAAAAAGCCTGCACCAGATTCCTTAATTAAAATATGCTGGAGAAAGGAATTACTTGTTTGAAGGGGAAAAAAGAAATGGAAATATTGGGGAAGACGATTGGGTATAAGATTCATGGATTTCTGCATTAATCTGGCAACAGCATTGTGTATGAATTAATATGCTTGAGATGGAAACCAGTTGCTGAGAAGAAAAAAAATGGGGAAAAGAAAAAACAATGCTTAAGTGCAAGTCAAATAGGGGAAACCTGTACCCAGTTCTTGGGTTAGTTCAAATTCAGAAACGGCTGTTTGCAAAAAATGGCGGAAAGAATAACAAGAGATAGGGAGAAAAAGACCAGGAAGCCTGTACTTGATTTTTAGGGTTAACTTTTAGCTTGAAGACGCAACGCTATTGTTTGTGGAAACAATTAGGGGAAATAATCAGTAGTTCAATGGGAGAAAGCCTTTCTTGTTCTGAAAAGAAACGTAGGTTTGCAGTGCAATGAAAAAGACAGTGTTGTGCTGGGTGAAACAACGGAACGGTGAGAGGAACAGAGGGACGTGAACAACATAGGTTATCCTCCGAAGTCGGAGTGTGGCTGCCCACGTGGTGGGGTAATGAAAAATCTGTCACACACGTAATGTTCTCATCCCTAGCTAGTGCATTTGTGCCGTAGTGTTCAAGTGCATCGGCTGTTGGGATGATCCCTGGAGTCTTTAAGCCAGGGTAAGACAACAACAACATAGGTCGTTGGGGGGGTGGGGGGGGGGAGATAGTGCTTGGCATTCAGTTTTGGTTTGGGTGTTAACAAATAACAATTAGATGTTCAGTTTTGGTTTGGGTGTTAACAAATAACAATTAGATGTTCAGTTTTGGTTTGGGGTGATTCACTGTGAGTCGCAAATCAATGATAGCCGAGTAAAACGCGTAGCAGCTTTTTGAATTGCGGGGGTTCAAAAAGCAAAGTAAATTTTATGCAGTAAAGTTTGTGAGGAACAATGCTGTACTACTTACAGACGAATACTTGGATGAATACAATGTGATTATATACGTTACGCCCAATCTGTGAAAGTGCCATGAAATGGGCAAATTGACTTGCCCAGTTCGTGAAATAGCCACTTTAATACTTGCTATTTAGAAAATCACTATGAATAGAAAGTAGTTTCGTTCATTAACACACGGAGATCAACAGTTGGTTCTAACGAAAGAGAAACCACACCTGTAGGTGAGGTTTAAATTCTTTTTTTTTTCAGACTCATTTTGATGAAACGTTTGATACAACATGTGGCTCGGGCATGCGCCAGAGTAGTATTCGGTAGAGTTGGGGGGTAGGATGGGGGTAAAAATACAATGTAGAAAAATGTGCACCTGTTGAATCTACCTTAATCGATACGTGTGTGACTGGAAACTGAAAAATGTGATATACATTGTCCATTTCATGAAATAGGCAATTTTATGGATTGGGCGTAACATATACATACAGATGCATAGTTGTTTTTTTCCCTTCATTTTGTGTGTGTTTCATGTTGTTTAAAAAACAACTTGGATTTTGGATAGATCAGTGTTCACTCCTGCATGACCAAATGTTGTCATAGTATGTCCAGATAAACGGTGACTATATTGTTGTGAAATAATGTACATACTGTATTATAACGGGGTGGGATTGTGAAAGAACAGCTTGTATCGCACCTTTCTTGTGAATGTCCGTCATCTTCTTGTAAAGGTTGTTACTGACACAGTGGCATGGTTTGAATTTGGGTTGTTACCGAGTCTTCTTTTTTTTCTCTGATCATTCAATCGATTTTTAATTAAGACAGCTGGTTGGTGAAATATCTTACAATTAGTTATCGCTGTAAAAAACAAACAAACATACCTTTTATTATAGACATTGACATTTGTTTTGGTATTATGGTTTAACAGATTCCGTTCTCACTTTTAAAGATTGAAAGTGAAATGCTTTCATTTTATTGATGTTTTATTTGATTTTGGAAATGGTATATTTTGCCGCACGGTTTGCCTCGGTTTGCCGCATGATTTTTGAGCACGGCAAAATCGCTACTTAGCGGCGACATATATATACATCGGTGACAAGTACTGAAGCACTATAGAGGACGTATATATATATACATCAGTGACAAGTACTGAAGCACTATAGAGGACGTATATATACGTCGTTGGCATTGAAGAGGTTAAGATGCCATTCGTGTTTGGAAAAATAAAATCGTGTCCGTGTTGTGTCATATTATTACGTACGCTATTTTACTGTATCGTACTTTCACTGTTTTTGTTGTATTCTGCAAATGTATGTAAAGGTTTCACTAAAAGGTACAGGGATATGTGTATTGTTGTGTCATGCTGAACCAAACTGAACTGTATAATACTTTCCTAAACTCTTTTGTTCCAAACATTATGGGCAGTTGTAAAAAAAGTTTTTTTCCATGTACAGTGTTGTATTGTGTACATATTGTATAGAGTACGATCATTCGTCGACCGAGTGCTGGGGAATGCGCCTGTATTGTGGGAGATTACTATCGCAACTGTATTGTGTCGCTATATGTGTGTGTGTGTATGTAGGGTGTGTGCGTGTGAATGCGAATGCGCGTGTGTGTGCGCCGTTGGTGAGAGTGTGCATGTTTGTGTGCAAGGGCATTCCTAGAAAAGAAAATTTCAGCAGAAGACAATCTTTAACGACGGTGAACATTACTTTTTTTTCTTCTTTTTTTTTTGGGGGGGGGGGGGGGGGGGATTTGTGGTCTAGTTTTGTTTCTTTCTTTTTCCTTCGTTATGAACTAACTGCTCACTTTCTCTGGTCTTCGAATAGGAGTTGCATAGCATGCTTTATGTCCCATTTATCCGGCGGCATCTCCATTGGCCAAAGAAACAGACTAGTTTGGGGGTTTTAAGCGCATAGACATTTATTGTTACAGTTGCAACACTTGCACTATCTCTCTGGGAACTATTGTGACTAAGCTAAGATAATTTTTCTTTTTCTGGGCTTGAGAGCTTCCCCCTCTCCCCACCCCCTTTTTTTATTTTATTATTTAGTGACTGAATTATTTACCTACTTAAAACAAAATTGAACAAATGGTGAATACTCTCTTTTCTGATTAACTCCCCTCCACCAAAGTTGATTACGATATCAATCACCTAGCAGTGCGTGGGTCAGAACCAAAGTGAGACAAACAAAGCATCATTCTCAAAAAAGAATGTGCCAAGTTCGCATTTATGACCCTTCACCCACACAGTACACATCAACAATGGTGGAGAGGACTACATACAAACAAATCAACATCCATCCAAGAGTGGCATAGCCTTCTAGCCTTGTTGATGTGTACTGTGTGGGTGGAGGGTCATAAAGGCGAACTTGGCACATTCTTTTTTGAGAATGATGCTTTGTTTGTCTCACTTTGGTTCTGACCCACGCACTGCTAGGTGATTGGTATCGTAATCAACTTTGGTGGAGGGGAGTTAATTAGAAAGAGAGTATTCACCATTTGTTCAATTTCGTTATCTCCTCTCTTGGCCTCACTATTTCATTCTCTACTTAAAACAATGGAGAAAACTATCAGAAGTAATTAAGCTGCTTTAGCCCTTCTAGTGTCTATTACCTGCTGTGTGATGTCACTGATGATGTCATAACTTTTAATGTCATAGTCCTGGAATTATGAGTTTGGTTTTGACAAGTCAGGAAATAATTTTTTGTTCTCTAGACCATTTTTCTCAGATTGAGGCTAACGGATGGGTCTCTTTTAAATTTTATAACAAGAAAATCAATAATTTATCCGCTTTCCTCTGGCAGTGAAAGGGTTAAAAATGAATAAAAAAAGTAAATAAATAAACACATAAACAAGCACCTTCTCCCCTCCCCTCAAAAAAAAGAAAAAAAGGACAAGCAAAATGACAACAAAATCTTCATGTTTCTTCTATTGTTCTGTGAAGTGACATTGTTGCTTTTCTTTGTTTTCTTCTTTCTTTCTCAGTTATGTTCAATATTAATCCTGATCGCTTCTCGGCCTTTTGACTAAGACAGTGATTCAGGAACATAAATTTTTCTTTATACCCTCGCTGGTTTCTTCAGCCCGTCGTACATGGCGAAAGCCGATACGCGACGTTAAACTGAACTTCCATCCATTCTTTCTTTCTTTTTTTTGGCGTGTGATAATGTACAAATATATATTGACTCCAGTGATAATTAGTATAGAGAACTGCTATGTTTTTCCCCCATATTATCAGTAGATGTTAATTAAGTGATATAACTGTATTTTTTAGATTCTATAACACGAAGGGAGATAAGTAGACTTTTTTTTTCTTAATTTTTGTTGGGGGGTAGACTCGTAGTCATATAAAAATAACTTTTACTTCTTTTTCTTAAAATTATTTTTTGTTCTGTTAGGTCTTGTTGCTTTGTTATTGTTTCTGTCATGACTTTCTTATTTACATTAGTTTACGGTTTGGCTGTATGATCTCTTTGTTGTATGAAGGATGAGAATCGTGTGTTTGCCCCTGCCGTGTTTGGTTTAGTTGTTTTTTTCTCTTTTCAAAGAACGAGTGTTCAGTTCTCTTTTTTGTATGCTTGAGGCATTTTTGTGTTGAATTGGTCGAAGCATTATAGCTGGAATTCCATATGCGCTGTTTACGCTGGCTTAAATCACCCGCTTCTTTCGTGAACGACGAAAACAGTTGCTTACAATTCCATCAACGCTAATATCGCCGGCGATTTTCGATGGCCCTATTCAAACATCACACTAAAAATAATCAAATTGATTGCGCCTACAGAATTGCAAGCAACATTTTCCCCCAGTACCACAAGTTTCTCCAATCTTTTGGAAGCCATGCCGGCTGAAAAAATGGCGTGATATTTTAGCTCCGCCCACTTTCAGATTATTTTCGATGGTGACAAAAATATTTTTTTGCTTCACCAGCCGATATATAAAATCGCAAGCAGTTTTCAACTTACTGTTCACGATTATCGTGCATATGGGTGTACAGAATGAATTTATTGTTGGTGGCGATAAAATTTAATCGCGGGCGATTATCGCCATCGATTTTCGCCATTAAAATTGCGCATATGGAATTCCGGCTTATAAGTTTCCATCTTTGAAATTTGTGGGGGTTTTTTAAATTTTAAATCATCGGTGCTTGTGAGGTCCATGCGTCAATTTTGTTGTTGATTAAGAAGAAGCAAGTGACTGAGTCGATGCTTTTATTTTAAAGTAAAGGTAATGCTTTTTATCGGTACTCGGTCCTGCTCTTTAACCATACACAATTTCAGCAATCGTGGTTATCACATTGAGGTGAAGGCACATTTATGCTACTTGTTTTTCACGGTTTGTTTGGAATTTTCATGTGTGCAAAACGTTAATCTTGGAACTTACAACAAACAAACTACTACACGACAAGTGACGTTGCAGTTTGTTTCAGTTTTTTGGTTTTTTTTAAAGCTTGGAACATTTAAAGTTGGGAAGTATTGATGCCAGTATGCAGTGTGTTATGTACAGGTGGGTTTTTTGTTGTTGTTGCTGCTTTGAAGTGTGTAGAGTGTACATAGGAACAGTAACAGAATCAAATTCATTCTGCAATGTGACTTTGACCTTGATTGCTCAGATAGTTCGTTATGCAACTCTGTCATTATGTTAATTACTTGTGATGTGAATGTGGGGGATTGTTAACTGAAGTGAGTGCACTCTGTGTGTGTGTGTGTGTGTGCGTGCGTGTGATTGTATGTGTGTGTATGCCCGCACATTCTGTGTGTGCGTGTTTGCATGGGTTGATGTTAATATGTGCATATGTGACCCAGCACCACGAAAGGGACATTAAGTCGCTGGGCTAGTTTCTCACAACAGGCTTGCAAAGTCAAAAATATATTTTTTTTTATCAATTTTGAGTCATGGGTATTTTTTGTGTTCTGTAACATCATTTCTGTATTTATAAAGGATAATCTTTAATATGGTCTCTAAATGGTCTTATAAGTGTTTTAAAACGAGTAGGTCAATGCATTTTCTTCAGCTAGGCTAGACTTTAGACTATGTTTTCTCAAAATGGCCGACACTCACCCTACTAACTTTAAATGCTCATAACTCTGGAACAGAAAAAGATACAAAAATGGTTCTTGTATCATTAGAACGAGAATTGTCTGAAGTTTTCAAGTGTATAATTTTCTTAGAATGGTCACTTTGACACTTAATGTCCCTTTCGTGGTGTTGGGTCACAAATGCTTGTGTATATATATGTACAAAAAAAGTAAAATAGGATACTTTCTGCGGTGAAGGTATAATCATTGCGCTTGAAATATTTTGTTAAAAAACAGCAACTGAAGCCTTTACTGTAGAATATAATGTTGCACGGATCATGCCATATTATTCTTGTATTATTATGTAAACATGTCTCCATGTAATACACCGTATTTTTCGGACTATAGGGCGCACTCCCAAATTTTTCACAAAATGCAGGTTTTATTATTACATTTCTTACTATTTTGTTCTTCATTTTATAAGGTGCATGATCTCAGTCCAGGGAAAAAACAAAACTATCGCCTTATAGTCCGTGAAATATAGTACTTTGTCCATGTAAATATGCGTTTATACAGCACGAAAACAACCAGCATGAATTGTCATTGACTTCATTGTTTTGCTTATGAAGGTAAAACGATCGCTTGTGATGTGTACTTATGTTGTAGGCTGTGCAGACCTGTTTACTCTACTCTTTTCAAGTAGTATTCTACTCAATTTGGACCTCTACTACTCTTCAAAATTGAAAATAATGCTCTAATGACTCATTTTCAGTGAACATTGTTTGATGGTTTAATGAATAAAACTACACATTTTGCACCAGGACTACTCATTTCAGCTATCCAGACTTCCAAGACTTGTGTAGGGGGTAACCAGGTCTGGCTATGGGAGAATTAGGGGTTAACCCCCTCACTGCTAGAGGAAAACAGAGAAATTATCGATTTTCTTTTGTTTGCTGTCCCATCTTCTGGGTCGTGCAGTGGCGCTGCTCCCACGTCGCTCATTCGACTCCCAACTCGCAGCCACACCCCGGCTTGTTCAGGTTGCAGAATCCGAAACCGGCAGCCCAAGGGGAGCGAATCTACGTTAGGCCGTCAGGAGGCAACCAACCGAGGAGACACTGCACTGCTGCTAAGTCACTTCGATGGAGTTCAGTGGAGCCTGTACGCAGGACACCACCTACTAATCCCCCCCTACTGACGACAATAATGTCTTAGTTGCGGAGCCAGCGTGAGTGAGGTCCTCCTCCGAGGGTGTCACCACATCCGTCCATCGACTGCTCCCCAGAACATACTGATCCCCATGACTTTGACCCGAACGCACCAAGGGCATATTATACTGGATCGGTAATAGAAACTGAGGTCACCATGAGAGCAGGGCATGCAAGGCCACTGAATTTGAGACATTTTTTTCTCTAATTTATAATAAGGTGCTCCTTATAGTCTGAAAAACAGGCTACATTTAAGAAACATTTAGAATGAGAGGAATGGTCACCAGATATTTTGTTAATATCTCTTCTGCTCTGTCTTTCTCACACTTCAGAAACATTTGAATCGAGAGATATGGCCATACAGTAATCTATCTACCATATTTTAAGGACTATTAGGCAATACTTTTTTTCTTCCCAGACTGAGACCCCTGCGCCTTATATGATTAATAATATAGCAGGAAAGTGTAGTAACAAAATCTTAATTTTGTGTGAAATTTGGTGGGTGCACCTTGTAGTCCGAAAAATATGTTATCTCCGTTTCACTCTAAAGAAACATGTTTATTTGGAAGTATTGCCAATACGTGGTGAGATTTAACGTGGTGTGATTCAACGTGGTGACAGCCCTGAAATGGCCTTTGTTGTCGACGGGGCTTTAATTTTAATCTTAATCTTGCCATACGATAATTTGTGTCTGTCTTTCTCTGTTTCTGTCTGTCTCAAACGTCTCGGCAGTATGATCTTCTTACTATACAGCTTTCTGCTTTTATTATTCATGTTGGTATGGTCATTCTTGTCATGTAAACTTGTATTATTCATGTTGGTATGGTCATTCTTGTCATGTAAACTTGTATTATTCATGTTGGTATGGTCATTCTTGTCATGTAAACTTTTATTATTCATGTTGGTATGGTCATTCTTGTCATGTAAACTTGTATTATTCATGTTGGTATGGTCATTCTTGTCATGTAAACTTGTATTATTCATGTTGGTATGGTCATTCTTGTCATGCAAACTTTTATTCCGTAATTTGTTTGTGCTTGGTATTCTCATCATGCCCTTAAAAAAGTTATGGTTGTGTTCTCATTTGAAAATGACCTGTATTTTATTCTGTTCTTTGTCTATGCTCGGTCTGTGTGTGTGTGTGTGTGTGTGTCTATTTCTCTCTCTGTGTCTGCCTTTCTTTTGTCCCTTATGCTGTCTCTGTCTGTGTGTCTGTCTACCTGTCTCTCTTCAAGATTTGTATCAGGAAATTATGCCATCTGACAATTTTGTATCATACTAGATATTATGAACGTTGTGATCGATCACACTCCGTATGATGTTTTGTGCATAATAGTACATGTGAACCGGAATGTCGTTATTGTTCTGATGTCATTATTGTTCTGTCATTATTGTTTTAATGTCATTATTGTTCTGATGTCATTATTGCTCTGATGTCATTATTATTCTGTCATTATTGTTCTGTCATTATTGTTCTAATGTCATTATTGTTCTGATGTCATTATTGTTCTAATGTCATTATTGTTCTGATGTCATTATTGTTCTAATGTCATTATTGTTCTGATGTCATTATTGTTCTGATGTCATTATTGCTCTGATGTCATTATTGTTCTGATGTCATTATTGTTCTGATGTCATTATTGCTCTGATGTCATTATTGTTCTGATGTCATTATTGTTCTGTCATTGTTCTGATGTCATTATTGTTCTGATGTCATTATTATTCTGTCATTATTGTTCTGATGTCATTATTGTTCTGATGTCATTATTGCTCTAATACACACGTCACAGTGAAAGAGTGGGGAGCAGGAAATTTCATAGAAATATCCCCCCCAAAATTATATTTTTTTTGTAGTTTTATGTTATTCCCCCCAAAAAAGTATGAGATTTGTGTGTAGTTTTGTGTTATTCCTGTTTTCGGTTGGTAAACAACATAGCATACCTATTTCAATGCATCTTCGATTATCAATCGACTTATTGTAGACACGCTAATCAATGCTACTTCCGGAAGTCATCTAATCATTTTTTTTCTTCTCCTCAGTTATTTAGTAGTTTTATTTTGTGCATATCTGACGGTTTAGGTGGTTAGGGTAAGGGATAGGGTCAGCTTGATAGGTTTAAAGATACAAATTGTAAACATTTGCTGAAAACCCACATTGTCACATGACCTACTAGGTCGATTTCCATATTTTTGGAAAATGAGTCCAATAAATGTTAGCCTGTTGGAATGGATAGCACGAGGAAAAGCTTTTGTACTCTGGCTTCTTACTAGAAATGTGAATTGAAAAATAATATGAACTGTGCTGTCTCTGTTATTGCATTTCAAAAACAGCCACACATGTAATTTCTCACCAAAAATGATTTTTTTTAAAAAGCAACAACAAAACTAAAAAAAGAAGTTTTTTGTTTTTTTACAGAAAATAGAGTAGGTCAATAACTTTGTCATTTTTATTTAAGTGTCATGCTGGAATCCTTAAGCACACACACGCATGCGCACACACTCTCTCTCTCTCACTCGCACATTAATTGGGTATAGAAAAAAAAGTGTCTGCAATATTTGGGAACTCCTCTGAGACCACATGTATAACATTAGGCCTATCCTTACTTCCCAAAATCGAGAAAATATTAATATTGGATAACAGGCCCTGATTTGATGCCTTTTAATCACATGGGTGTTCCAACCATTGTGGTGCAGAAATGGGACATTGGCGGTGAAAGGGTTTTAAGAGGAAAAACAAAATCCACAAAATCTCAAACTAGAGAGGAGATTATATAGTAAATTCCTATAAACCACTTTTCACTGCGATCGTGTAAACAGTTTTTGTTGTTTGTTTTGTCCATTCTTCTTCACTTGACAATGTGACTGAAAACGATACAAATATGGGATATTATGCTTTGTAAATCTTGTGTATAAAATGTTGTAAATAGTCCTTTCTTCATTTTTTTTCCTTTGTTTCGGAGAGGTACTTTTGAGTAAGCAGAGAAATGATGATAATATGCACTAAATAAATTTGTTGATAAATAAGAAACGCATGCACACGCACGCACACGCACACGTACACACACACACACAAAGAAGAAGAAGAAAACAAAGCTTCCTTTCCTTGATTGGATTGTTTGAGCTAACACAGTATTAAATGCGTAAATCCTGAGATATATATAACAACCTTTTGTACATATGTAAATTCTTGTTAACATTCATAAGATCTGCGTATCTATAGGAAAGTTCACAGAGCTTCGTGCAAACCCAGTGAATCAGAACTTGATGTGAATATGAACAGAATAGAGAAAGGAAGAGAAATAAAAGTCTGAAAATAATGACGGTGATATAACTAAGATGGAATGGCTTACTTGAAGGTGAATTCGGGCTTGGAGCGAAAAACTATTTTGAGAGTATTGTCATTTCTGTAAATAGTGTAAATAAAGTCAGCCTTTGAAAAATTATTTTGACGTTTTGTTGTATTTGTGCGTTTCTTGAATGTATGTGTGAACGAGTGGTAAAATTGTGTGTCTTGCAAGTTGCATGCAAACGTAATGCGCATAGAGTGGCACAGTGGTAGCGCGTTCGCTTCGTGTCAAGTAAACCCGAGTTCGAACCTGGGAACAGGGGATTTTTCCTCTCACTTTGCACTAGGCCTTGCGGTCTGAACGTGGAGTCTTTCGGTTGAGACGATAAACCGAGGTCCCGTGTGCTCATGCGCTTAGCGCACGTTAAACCCAGTGGCAACGAAAAAGTTGTTATTTGGTCAAAATTTACCCCCTCCCTTCCTTCCTCATCAATCACACAAAAGTCGCATGCCAAAAAAAATAAAATGGGTGGCGCACCTCTGGCTGTGACGCACTTTCCAGGTGGGAGCAACCTGAATTTCACAGAGACGCCTCTGTGACTATAATGCACCTAACTATAAACATATATGCAAAAATGCATGTCTATATTAAGGGCCAGTCACGCTGCATACGATTTGATTCCAGTACGATACGATTGTGACGATGCCTGTCAATCATGATTCATGTGAAATACTCAGTCTAAAAATAACTACTATTTTCGATCACTATATTCACGTAGACCGCAATACACGAATCAAACAAAATGTCCGCTACAAAAATAAGATATTTTTTTCCAGATTTGTGTACGGGAGACTACAAATAATAGTGAACAGAACTAGTAGGATTTCATCAGATTTATTTAGACGGTAGAATTTCACGTCAATCATGCCTCACAAATGTCAAAATCGTATCGTAGTGAATTGAATTGTATGCAGTGTAGCAGGTCCTTTAGGCCTATATGATAGACACATAAAACTCACAAGGTATTAGGTACTTTATAGTCACAGAGGCATCTCTGTGAAATTCAGGTTGCTCCCACCTGGAGAGCGTGTCACAGCCAGAGGTGCGCCACCCTTTTTTCTTTTTTTTGCATGCGATATTTTGTGTGACTGAGGAAGGAAAGGGGGGTGGGTGGGTAAATTTTAACCAAATGACAACTTTTTCGTTGCCACTGGGTTTAACGTGTGCTGAGTGCATGGGCACACGGGACCTCGGTTTATCGTCTCATCCGAAAGACTCCACGTTCAGACCGTAAGGCCTAGTGCAAAGTGAGCGGAAAAATCCCCTGTACCCAGGTTCGAACTCGGGTTTACTTGACACGAAGCGAACGCGTTACCACTGTGCCACTCTATGCACACACACACGCATTAGAATGTACATCTGAGACACACATGCGCACGCAAACACACACTCACACAACACACAGAATACTTGCTCATGCACTCGTTATCATAAGAAACGCTAATCAGTCGAGTACAAGTTTTTGTTAGTAAGTTTGGGATTCATCGCCACACTCGTTTTAAATTGGTTAGATAACAAAGCAAAACGAGTGAAAAAAACAAACAGCTGCAAAGCCCGATTCATGTTATTAAAACTCAACGTTGTATTTTGCTCTGTATTTTACAGACTACAAGGCGATACTTTTTCCCCCAGACTGAGACCCCTGCGCCGTATAATGTGACTGATAATATAGTAAGAAACTATACTAACAAAATCTGAATTTTGTGTTAATTTGGGGTGGGGTGGGTCTTATAATCAGGTGCGCCTTATAGTCCGTAAAATACGGTAGATTTCTTCTGAATTTTTTTGTTTGCAGTTCGGATGTAATTAAATGCTTTTGATCGTATGATTTTGAGTTGTTTAAAGGAAGATAGATGTTAAAATAAAAGACACACACAATTGTTTCTCTCAAAACACACACTTATTCATATTGAAGGTGTTGGCGAGTCTTTCTTGAATTCATTTGAACACACACACACACACACCGAACCATAACATCATTAAATACAAATTGTATCAGTATGCTTTTATTTATTTTTGTGTGGAAAAACATGAGATTGATTGTAGAAGATCTTTATTCTCCAAAGTAACACAATAGATAGCCCAAAGACTGGCGTGTAATAAGATAATACTGGTTAAACACGGGGCCTCGCCGATTGGGTAAAATACATGGGCTTGTCATTTTCGTAAGCAAAATTAATCCAGAAGATAATACAGTGGAACCTCCCTTATAAGACCTTCACAAATCATCCAAAATGAGGTCTTATAAGGGAGGGGTCTTATAAAGGAGGTAATTTAATACTTACAAAGAAGGGCAATGTCTCAGAGAAGTAGGTCTTATGTGGGAGGGGGTCTTATAATGGGAGGTCTTATAAGGGAGGTTCCACTGTATCACAGAAAAATGAAGAAGGCTTAGGGCTTGTATTCATTACATTCACAAGTTCCGAACGGAAACCCCAAACACTTCTTCCTGCATATAGTGTCCTCCATCAACAATTTGATGATTCCTCCATCAACAATTTGATGATTATGACGCTTACGACGTGGGGGGCAGGGTTTCCAACTAAACAGTAGACTTGTGCAGAAGACTTGCTGCCCAGATGATCAGCTCAATGCGGGATTGAATGGGAAGGGGGCGAGAGGGGTGGGTGGGCATAATTTGGGGGAGAGGCCCGGACAGGGGGTATGGATCAGTTGAGACAACGGAAAGGTGAGGACAGGGGGAAGGGGGGGGGGGGGGGGGGGGGAAGAGGTTCAAATCTGGGATTTGAATTCCTCCACCGAGGCTGATGATAATTTGCCTCAGGTGGAAGAGAGTTCCACTCACTCAGCTTTGGGAAAGAATGAACACTTTCCTGTAATTTGTTTTACAGGCAGGAAGTAGGTAGGCCGATGGAGTGAGTCTGTCGCATCTGTCGTGATGGAGGATGGGAAATAAGCAGACGGGGATTGTGCAAGAGTTTTCGCGTGTAATCTACACACTTCTTCATATTTCTTAATATTTCTAAATATCGAATGATCAATATGGACTTTTTTCGTAAGTATGATAATACCAAGGATATTTTAAATGACGCAGAAATTGACATTACTGTAATTGCAAAAGCAATGCTGTCCTCAACTATTGGAAGACTACTGTAGAGGTTTTCTTTACTTTTTTTTTAATTTTTAATATGTCGTTCTTATGCATGTTATTTTACCTCGCATGCTGTCTAAAATCACGATCTATGTGAAAAGACATTAAATTAAAGATTCATTCTCCGTGGGAGAGCAGCCCGAATTTCCAAATAACACATTAAAAATGGATTTCCGCGTGGAACTTCCGCGTATATGTGCGCATGCCCTAATACAGTGGAACCTCCCTTATAGGACCTCCCATTATAAGATTCCCTCCCATGTAAGACCTGTATGTGGGTCACAGCTACCCAGAAAAAAAACCCAAGGGACTTAATCGTGGTGCGTCACTGTGTCTTTGAGAGCCCAGAGCAAATTGCCTCCTAGCTTCGAGAGTTGTAGTCATCCACAAAAAGAGTTGGCTGTAATAATACTGAAGCAGATGCACACACACAAAAACACAGCATTGACCCTTTTTCCTTGAATAAAAAAAAAAAAAAAGAATCCAACCCTTTTACCCTGTGATATAAGAAACTGAGGCAAACTTGTAGTATAGAACCCCCTCCACCATCACATTTTCTCATTGAAAATGTTCGCCGAGGATCAACATTCCGTCGTCGTTCTCAGGAAATGTTTATGCCGAAGATTTAGCGGCGATCTGATTCAATTATATAGGATAATCAATAAGATTGATGATATCGACTTTAATAGATTTTTGGGGCATACAGTTGAACACAACAAACTAGATACTCTGAAATGAAATTGTTCATGAATTTTTCTAGAACTAAGTTTTTTGGATGCTGATCCCAAGAAAAGAGTAGATTCACTTGACTTTGATGAGTGACTAAAACTCGCGCAAGCAGCAATTAAACCCTGACAAATTATCAATGTAATGTGGAACCTCCCTTATAAGACTCTCTCCCATATAAGACCTACTTTTCTGAGACATTGCCCTTCTTTGTAAATATTAATAAAATTACCTCCCTTATAAGACCTCATTTTGGATGATTTTTGAAGGTCATTAAATACTTGTAGCGGTGCCATAGCCGATGAGGTTTAACTGAGGCGTGGTTACCGCTACACCTATCTGTATTAATAAAAAATCGGGACTTTACTGGTTTCGTACTGCCTCCGGGCATTGCCTCCAGTATTGTTCCCACCATATTTGTATTTACAAATGTCCCATATGTGTCTGATTCAGACCAAGAGGATGTAAAACACCATTTTCGTCGTCGATTTTTGAAGGTCTTATAAGGGAGGTTCGACTGTATAACAATGACGGGACACTTCCCCGCCTATTTAGTCCCTAATACCTACACCTATAGCTATGCAACTTATTTTGAACTGAGCATGCCATAAGCTTCGCTCGTTGCTGCTTCAGTTATGTCGTTGTTGTTGTTCATGTTCTTTCGAAAAAAATAAAACGTTTAACTCTTCGCACCATGGGCAAATGTATTCACCCAGTACATCACACTTCTACTCCCACCAAATGCAAAGACACCCACTGCCAAGTGCCTTGCTATGTGTTTGTCAACGTTCAGAGCTTATATCAGTGATTTTCCGTTGAAGCAACGCATGCGCATTCGAAAAAAATAGTTACATGTACTGCCCTCTTGTCGGTTGACATGCAACGGACAATCAAGAACGTCAAAAAATACATGGTGCTAGAAGAGTTAAACCAAACGGATAGGGTTAAGGTCAGCCTAGGGTTAGGACCGTGAATCGGAAAGAAACAGACTTTGAGATTGAGAGTTATAAACATGTTGGGGGGGAGGGGTTCTAAACAACAAGTCTGCCAAAACTGACTATGAAAATAAGCAGGTCGACTTAATGTTTAATGCAGAAGCGAGCTTATAATATAACTTAATATAAGCTACACTTTTATCACACAGTATTCAAAATGCACGTGTATAATACAAATTCAGCTTTTGACCAAAAAAGCGGGTGAATATAAATCAAATTAATAAAATCGCACACAAGGAGGGGTGGGGAAAATATTGCACAAGTTTCACACACAAATTCCAAAAATGGTGCTAGATATATAGTTATATAGCTACTTCACAACACTGCACACATTTAAAAATAAATAAAATGGGGAAGGGGTTCAAAGATAATGTAAGATAAGTGTAGGTAGGGCGTACTTCCCAAAGGTCACAGCAAACTTGAAAAAACCCCAAAAACTTCAAATCACTGGGATCACAAAAGTGTTAAACGATGCAGATTCAAACATTTGTGACATTTTGTGATGAAAAACAAAGTAAAAATCACACACACACACACACAAAAAAAAGGTTTTGGATCAATATTTTCTGGAAGAGATTTCATTGACTTTAACACGGCGAAAGAAATCAAACCGCTTAGGAACAAGAAAATTAAAACCGTACAGCAAATTTTGGATTAACGTTGGAGTCAGAAATGTATTTGCTGTTGACGCCAGCTTTAAAAAAAAAAAAAAAAAAATATATAATTAATAATGTCCCTTAATTGAAATATATAATGCTACGGTTTTGACATCTCGTAGGTTTGGTCTTTTTTCGCAGTTTATGGGGTGTAAAATTCAATCTCTGCCAACAGTTTTGGAAAAACAAAATCTGCATTACATGTTATTTTACAACTCATTATCTATTGGAATATTTTTATAGAACCTTTTCAATAAAATAAAAATCCAACCGTTAAAATACACAATTTACGTGATGTGATGTAATACTAAGTATAATGCACAACACATAATGATTAATGATATCACTGTATATGAGTTCATATACCACTTGGCTCGCTACTATATAACATGTTTCGGTACATTAGATTTGTGGAGAAGCATGTTTTAATACTCAAAATACTGTTAATCAATTGAATATAATTGTGATTAAAGCCTCTAGTTCGAGTGATACTGAATCCATTTCAAAGCATTGAAAATTTTATAGAATACGTATCATTATGATTGACGTTTTGCTATTGTTTAGTAATACTGACAGTTTAAAATGAAAAGCTGTATAATAGGGCAAGCTCTTTCGTGATTTTGACCGGATAAAAACACACATTGTTGACCAAACACACACACACACACTCTCTCTCTCTCTCTCTCTCTCTCACACACACACATGTACACACACCTCTCTCATACATCAATTCATACTAACATTACACAAACAAACCACACACAAAAAGAATAAAAAAAGAGTGAAGCTTGGGTAATAATACTGATTGTTTCATACATTCAATAATAAACAACACCGTAAAAAAGAACACCACAAATTCTGTACATAACAAAATGCTTACAAAGGTGCATAAAAATATCCATACTGAATATATATAAATTGTTCTTTTAATCAATCACAAAGTGAAGAAAAAGAAATTTCTTCATAAAAAACAAAAACAAAAAAAACTTTTTTTTATCTTTTAGCAAATCTGAATCTTACAATCAATTTCACAAAATTGTGTTCTCTTTGATATATTTTTGTTTTGGTGCTGGTTTTGTTAAGGGAAATAAACTGTTCTCAGTTTATTTTTTCTTTATTTGTTGTTGTTGATGCAAAACTTATTAAATTAACAAGTACAACAATTAGGTCAATGATGGATCCAGAAATGATTGAATTTTTAAATATTAGGATCTAAAATCGATTAAGCACCATTTGACAGATCTTAGGTGATTTCAGAATGAGATTTGTTTGTTTGTTCAAAAACAGTTCATGCACTGAAAACAAAATAAACATTTAATAAAATTTAAAAAATTTAAACCACTGTTTCTGTTAATTTTCACATAAATTATATCAACTTTCCACATACAGCTTACTACACAGAGCGTGAGTTTTTTGGTTTTTTACTTTACATATACATACATCTAATTTTCCTTGGTCTTGACTTTACTATACTTTTACAAGGACTTCTCTACATATGTTTAATGAGACAGCTTTTATTGTTTTAATATTGTCTGTCTTTAAAAAAAAGTTGTAAAGTTTTTCATCCATTATTGTGAAATAATTTTCAATACTGTTAGAATCCTTCACTAACTTAATAATTATCCAGATTTTCACTTTCTTTTCAAAACTTGTCTTTCAATTGTCGTATCTGTTTCTGAGTCCTTGGTGTTTTGTTACTCATCAACGTTGAGAAATGTTTGGAAGCTATTTCCCCTGAACACAGTTTCCACCCAGTCCTTATCATGGCTATCATTGTATTAAAGTTTTTACTTACGATTATTATTATTATTATTACAGTCATCAGTACTGGTCAATTAGTCGATCATTTTCCAATCATCTTCTTGCTCGTCACTCTGGTAACATCATGGGTGCAACTTTTCCTGGTATACAAGGATTTCCTGTTTTTAAATTTTATCATAAAAAGGAATTTCCTTTTTTTAAATTTGTCAAACAAGATCTTTGTGTGTCTACTATATTTTTCAAACACTTTAAAATAAGCATTTGCATAAATTGTGGAAAAAGCAAACTAAAATACCTTCATAAATAATGTTTTTCTTCAGCTGCTAACCCTAACATTACCGCTACGATAGACCCCGGCCTTTCAGGTTTTTTCATTATGTGTAGCTGCATCCATGTAATATGAACATGAAATTTTCTTTGGTCTTCCCTCATAGCAAACAATCTTCAATGCTGTCAATGTGTCAATAATGTTCCAAGCTTCTCTAGATCTTCTCGCTCGGGTCATATGAATTTGAAATATTTGGGGGTCTTCCCTCATAACAAACTATCTTCAATACTGTCAACTTGTCGATAATGTCCCCAGCATCTGTACATCTTCTTGTTCTTCACTCCGGTACTATGAATTTGAAAATTTCTTGGGTCTTTTCTTACAAACCATCTTTACTACTTTGAATTCTGAATGTTCATTTTGTGTTCTCCCTTATAACCAACCACCTTCAATACTGTCAATTTCATGATGGTTTCACCCAGTAACCAACCACCTTCAATACTGTCAATTTGTTGATGGTTTCACCCAGTAACCAACCACCTTCAATACTGTCAATTTCATGATGGTTTCACCCAGTAACAAACCATCTTCAATACTGTCAATTTGTTGATGGATTAACCCAGTAACCAACCACCTTCAATACTGTCAATTTCATGATGGTTTCACCCAGTAACCAACCACCTTCAATACTGTCAATTTCATGATGGTTTCACCCAGTAACAAACCATCTTCAATACTGTCAATTTGTTGATGGATTCACCCAGATTACAGTCGATCTTTAGATCTTCTTACTCTTAGTCACTCGGGTGCTATGAATTAGACATGTTTTTGGGTCTTTCCTTATTTTACAACAAATGATCTTGAATACTTTGAATTCAAAGTTTTCTTGGGTCTTCCCTCATAACAAACAATCTTCAATACTGTCAATGTTTTCGATAATTTCATCCAGCATCTAAATTTACGCCGTTGTCTTGCACTTTACTTTGGTAATGCAAATTCTAAATGTTCATGGGCCTTCCCTCACTATAACAAACCATCTTCAATACTGTCAATAATTTCACCCAGCATCTAAACTTTCTTGCTCTTTACTTTGGTAATGCAAATTCTAAATGTTCATGGGCATTCCCTCACTATAACAAACCATCTTCAATACTGTCAACAATTTCACCCAGCATCTAAACTTTCTTGCTCTTTACTTTGGTAATGCAAATTCTAAATGTTCATGGGCATTCCCTCACTATAACAAACCATCTTCAATACTGTCAATAATTTCACCCAGCATCTAAACTTTCTTGCTCTTCACTTTGCGCGGAATAGGCACGGCCAGCTCGTCCAGCCGAGGTGTGGGGCGCGTTTTTCGTGCGGCCGGGGTTACCTTGTAGGGGTCGTAGTCGTCGCGGATCAGGGTGCGACTGCGCGGGCGACTGAGCTGCTGCAGTCGAAGGGAGGCAAGAGACTTCAGGGCGGTTTCCGATACGGGCCACTGGATTGGTTTTTCCCCTTGGAACTCCTGACGACATGCAAAACATGTCGAGGGTGAATGTATATTATCAGTTAGGTACTTTCAACACACATGCCTGCGAGCACACATTTGCATGCGCACACACACACGCATGCAGGCACACGCACACTTACGTGCGCACATACACACACATGTGCGTACACAAACATGCACACATACATGCACACACACATGCACACACACACATACACACACACATACACATGACATACATTATCTCTTCGAAACCATGGTTGCTATGGTTTTGTCCCTCTCTGGTCGAGGTAAACTCCTAATTTTCACAAAATTCTCTCCCCTAGTTTTTTCAGAAATCATGAATGAATGAATGAAAAATGGTGTTTTACGTCCTCTCGGTCTGGAACAGACACATATGGGACATTTGTAGATACAAAGATGGTGGGAACAATACTGGAGGCAATGCCCGGAGGCAGTGCAACACCAGTAAAGTCCCGATTTTTTAACAATACAGATAGGTGTAGCAGTAACCACGCCTCGGTTAAACCTCATCGGCTATGGTACCGCCACAATAATTTGTATAAAGTTAAGGATTGCCTCAGAAAATCGTCTATTCTCCATCTCACCTTATGGTACCTCCTATGCTCTGCCAGCTGTTCCAGCCTCTCCGTGGCCTTGGCGTTCAGAGCAGGGGGCGGCACGGGGAAAAACTGGCCCCACTCTTTCTGGTACACCTCGAAACGATCCGACCTGCCATCAAACCCAAGGAGAGTAAGGCCGGGTTCACATTAGATGCGTAAGTTCCGTACGGAAAACGCTAAATAAGTGGAAGAAAGAAGGATAAAAGTTGACGCATACAGGTAAATTCGGACACGTGCTAAAAAAATATTTTCCCTTCTTTGTTTCACTTATTTGTGGATTGCGCGCGGGTTTCCGCATGGAATATCCGCTTATGTGTGTATACGGCCTTTGAGGGTAGTTCTAAACACCGGACACCCTCCCCTAGGGATACCAGGGGGGGTCTTTTGCATAACTAGTCCCCCCCCCCCACTTCTATCCTTGTAACTTCCTCTCATCTGTCACTCTCTTTGACTCTGCCTTTTCCCTTTGCTTGCTGTCATCTACTATCTTTCTGCCTAACCGACAGTCCATTCTCCTGCCTTTTTTCCAAGAAACACTTTCAAAAAGATTTCCTCCAGCTGAAGATCGGATTTGCTGGGCCTAACTATTTCTTAGTTAGGCGCATAACGGCAGCATGACGCATCTGCACTCATAATTGACAGGAAACTGTATGAGCAATCGAAGAAGAAGAAGAAGAAGAAAAAGAAGAAACACCGGAACGGACCGAAAATTAACGGGCTTATTCGGACCCAAGCTCATATACCTAGGCTAAATCTTAGGATAACAACCTTCATTTTGAGCACTGATTTCTTCCAAACTACCCCTGCCCTACCATCACAAGAGGAGCCCTTCACCACCACCCTTCTCTAATCTGCCACTCTCTTTGACTCTGCCTTTTCCATTTCGCTTTCTCTCATCTACCTATCTTTCTGGCTTATTATTGGCCCCATTCTCCGGCCTTTATTAAAAATAAATCTTCCAAATAATTTTTCTCCTTTGAGCTCCTCCGAAATCGGAATGTGTCGACTGTACGGCTTTCTCTAATCTGCCACTCTCTTTGACTCTGCCTTTTCCATTTCGCTTTCTGTCATCTACTATCATTCTGACTTATTGACCCATTCTCCTGCTTTTTTCAAAAAAAAATCTTCCAAATATTTGTTCTCCTTTGAGGTTGTCATACTGTCAATCACACGCATATAAACCTGCATATAGATAGCAAACTCTGCAAGCACACACAATCATTCCTCTCAACCGGCACGGACAATGAACACTCAGGGACTACAACATAGACATAGACAACGCACCATGACAGAGGTCCTCCGGAATCGGAAAGTGTTGGCTGTACGCAGCGGGGGAGACCAGTGAAAAACTGACAAAACCGGACACATACATACCCTACCCATTATGGCCTGGGGACGCAGAAGAAGAAGAAGAAGAAGAAGAAGAAGAAGGAGGAGGAGGAGAAGGACACGAAGAAGAAGAAGGAGGAGAAGGAGAAGAAGGAGAAGAAGGAGAAGGAGAAGGAGAAGAAGAAGGAGAAGAAGAAGAAGACGAAGAAGAAGAAGAAGAAGAAGAAGAAGAGGAAGAAGTTCACGACAGACCTGTCTTTGGGATTGGCCAGCTGCTCCAATCGGGCGGTGGCGGTGGCGCCTCGAGCGGAAGGGGAGGTAAGCATGTAGGGCGTGCGCTCCATGCGGTGGGCAGAGTTAACGTCCTTGTGTCTGGACAGGTAGACGAGGCGCTCGCTGGTCGACGCCTCCTGAGCCGACTTGCTGACCGGCCACATAGGGGTTAACCTGATTGGTGGAGAATAAAGGGTCAAAATGAAACGTTTGAGTCGTTTGTTCTCCAAGCTTGGGAGGAAGGATTATATAAGCGACAATAAGATGATAAAAAAAAGATTAAAAAGGATGTTTCCTGATACTAGAATACAGTGAAAATCACTTACGTCAAAATTGAAATTTTATTTTGAGATAGCCAATATTTTGAGTTAAGAAGAAATTTTAGCATAAAGATTGTTAAAGTGGGACCAGAAACTTATTGTGAGTTATCCCGTGTTTTTGAGTTATCCGTTTTTGAGTTGTCAGGATTCCATTGTACAAAGATCTATTGTTAAATTTTAGGTAGGTAGGTGGTGTAGGGCTATGCATAGGCCTCTCGGCCTATGAATTTGACGTGACAAATTATTTAGTGGTTTGCGTCTCTTAAATCAAAAACTAGTAAAAAAAAGATAAATCTTTTTAAGAGAATGGCTTTTTATTTTTTTATTTTTTTTATTCATTGAAACATTTAAATTTTGTTTTCAAATTTGGGTTTTCGTCCAAAAGATTTTTGAATTCATTAATGCTAGGTGCATTCTTTATGTTAATTGGTAGATCATTCCACATATGAACAACACGGTTAGTAACCATAGGTACCGTATTTTTGGGACTATAAGACGATACTATTTTTCCCAGACTGAGACCCCTGCACCTTATACTGTGACTAACAATATAAGTAACAAAATATAAGAACACAATTTGAATTTTGTGTAAAATTTGGGGCGTGCACCTTATAAAAAGGTGCGCCTTTTAGTCCGTAAAATACAGTAGGCAGATACGGTCGGGAATTTTGTTTAAAACAGTTCAAGTTTTTCAGATGCTTCAGGGCTCCCAGGGACCCCCATTTGGGGGTCTATGATATGAAGTACTAAAATTCTAAAGGACCATGTGAAAGAATGTGCAGGGGGTCCCAGGGATGCACTAGAAAAAATATTTTTAGTATTTGCTATGCCACTGGGACCCTCTAATTCCCACCTCTAAGACCCTCTATGCTGTAAGTGAATGAGTCCCTGGGACCCCTTGTTTTGCGGGGCGACTGGGAGCCCTGAGGACCCTCTATCCCGCCTCTAAGATCCTCTATGCTGTAAGTGAATGAGTCCCTGGGACCCCTTGTTTTGCGGGGCGACTGGGAGCACTGTGCTTGTAACTAGACAACTGATAAATTGATCTCCTGCTTACCAAGCATCAAAGTTACCAATCTGCACCAGCACAGTCTGCCATCATCAGCAACCACACTTCAAAATTACAGTCGTGTATCTTATTTTTGACATATATACGTGTGAATGGGGAACATAGGTAGGAAAATCTTTAAGTCTAGAATTAGAGACTTTGACTAATTAATAACAAAAAGTTGTGAAGTCCTGTGTTTGCTCAGCAAAATTCCTATACCGTGTTTATGCCGCATACAAACTTGACAAATAATAATTTTTTAAAAACCACAACTCCTTTCTGGTTCTTCAAAAGCAGATTGATCATAAATAACACTATATTTGGCTTCCATACCTGTCTCCTTTCCACATTGGCACGGGGTCTCTGTGTTGAGCCAGCATCTGAACTCGAGGAGTGGCAACTGAAAACAAAATTCACCAACATCTCTGAACATTAATCTTGATTCCAATTCAAAAACAAAAACAAAAAAAACACCCAAACCTGAAACAGACTACAACGTCACTGACCAAAACACCGCACAAAAATTAATACACAACAAGTGCAAATGTGACGAGACAAAACAAAACATGTAATATTTCAACAGATAGTCTCACTATGTGTAGAAGCTTGGGTAAAGGTAAAGATGTGCCACCCCCCATGCATTTCTCGGTTAAAAATTGCAATTTTCCGTTTTTGCCTTTCTTACCAAACATAAAGCTGTATTTTATTAACCTTTTTAGCTAATAACCTTTTTGGAATACTAACCCTATCCCTAACCCAAGCCCTAACCCTAACCCTACCCCCCCTATAAGACGGGAAAACGCAATGAACCACGACTGTGACAAATGGCGCCGTGTACTGCAATACATAGGGGGGGGGGGTCCTATTAGATAATGGCCTAGGGTTAGGGATAGGGTTAGTATTCCAAAAAGGTTATTAGCTAAAAAGGTTAATAAAATACAGCTTTATGTTTGGTAAGAAAGGCAAAAACGAGAAAATGGAATGAACCGAGAAATGTACATAAAATACAGCTTTATGTTTGGTAAGAAAGGCAAAAACGGGAAAATGGAATGAACCGAGAAATGCACATAAAATACAGCTTTATGTTTGGTAAGAAAGGCAAAAACGGGAAAATGGAATTAACCGAGAAATGCACATAAAATACAGCTTTATGTTTGGTAAGAAAGGCAAAAACGGGAAAATGGAATGAACCGAGAAATGCACATAAAATACAGCTTTATGTTTGGTAAGAAAGGCAAAAACGGAAAAATGGAATTAACCGAGAAATGCACATAAAATACAGCTTTGTTTGGTAAGAAAAGCAAAAACGGGAAAATGGAATGAACCGAGAAATGCACATAAAATACAGCTTTATGTTTGGTAAGAAAGGCAAAAACAGGAAAATGGAATGAACCGAGAAATGCACATAAAATACAGCTTTATGTTTGGTAAAGGCCACCCTTAGCTGCCCGAACGGACAGCTTGAAGTCGGATTTTTCTGGCCTGAAAACCCTCTCTGTCCACCCAGCAGTGAAATGGGTACCTGATTCGTTCAGGGAAGGTTAAAAGGCGGTGGAAGGAGAGGGATGGGCTCCGCCTTCCATGATGCCGTGCCCTTGACACGGTGAACCTCTAACAGTTCACTGCCCCTGCGGTTGATAGGCTATGGGACACCTTTACCTCTTTTCTTTTTTTATTACCCACTTAAGACCTATTTCTCTGAGATATTGCCCATCTTTGTAAGTATTAAAATTACCTGCCTTATACAACTCCCTCCCGCTTAAGACCTTACTTTGGATGATTTTTCGAAGTCTTAAAAGGGAGGTTTCTCTGTATTGTTGTGTTTTCTGTGTTGTTTGAAAAAGACACAAGACATATCTGTATTTGTTGGTGTGGTGTTTTGATTCCAATTAGTCACCTAATTATACAGACCAGTTTTCAATATTTATAATGTTGTCCATTTCAAGTTGAATTTAAGAGAGAGAGAACGTCAGAGAGAGAGAGAGAGAGAGAGAGAGAGAGAGAGAGAGAGAGAGAGAGAGAGAGAGAGAGAGAGAGAGAGAGAGAGAGAGAGAGAGAGAGAGAGAGAGAGAGAGAGAGAGAGAGAGAGAGAGAGAGAGAGAGAGAGAGAGAGAGAGAGAGAGAGAGAGAGAGAGAGAGAGAGAGAGAGAGAGAGAGAGAGAGAACTCAAATTTGAACATTTTCATTACACAAACGTCCTTAAAACATCTGAAGACAAAACAAAGTTGGAGAGAGAGAGAGAGAGAGAGAGAGAGAGAGAGAGAGAGAGAGAGAGAGAGAGAGAGAGAGAGAGAGAGAGATGCACACACACACAGATAGGATAAATACATAGTAAAGAGAACTATGCATGCACAAAAGCGACACTTAATAAGACATGACCACTGCACTCACTGACAACAGTGATTCCATCGGGGCCAGGCCTGGGGGGGTCCCTGTCCACCCAGTACACACTCCTCCTGAAATTCATTGTTGTACGCACATGTTTCACTTTAATGACAAAGGTATTCAGGCAATCTCTCTCTCTCTCTTTGTTGTTTCTTTGCATTTTTGGCATGACTGAGAGTAAAACAGCTTTTTAAGGCTTATCTCATCTTAATTTTCTTCCGATTGGGGATGTTTATCCTGCCCCACACCCAAAGTCTTCGCTTAGACTGCTATATTAGCGCACAGGATGCATGCCTTGTGAGTTTGTGTCATCCATTCCACCGGCACACACGGCCTGTGGCGTGCAAATCTGTCGTCCGTGCAAATCTGTAGCTCGCTACCTATGAGAGTCTGTATTTGCGGCATTTTGCGACATTGAGCATGAACCACAAATTTCACTTTTTCCGTGGGATAGGGTTACGGTTAGGTAAATGGTTCAAGTACGGAAAAAGTGAAATTTGTGAATGTCGCAAATACACACTCTCATAGTAGCGAGCGACAGATTTGCACGAGCGACAGATTTGCACGCGACACGGCCTACTCGTACCAAATAGTTACGTTGGGTAAACAAAATTTCATTTTGTTTCATATTTCTCTCTCTTTCATATATTCACATGCTAACTCTCTCTCTCTTCTATCTCTCTCTCATTAAGTGAGTGTGTGTATGTGTGCATGCGCATGAGAGTGAGAGTTAATTGTCCGCGCGCGCGCGCACGCTCATGCGTTTATGTGTGTGATATTATTAACCTCTCTCTTGATCCAGAGTGTGAAATGTTCTTCTTCTTCTTCTTGCATATAGCATCCTCCATCAACAATTTGATGATTATGACGCTTAGGACGTGGGGGGTTTCCAACTAATCAGGATCTTGTATGAAGGACTTGCTGCCCGGATGATCAGCTCAATGCGGGATAGAATGGGAGGGGGTGAGGGCATGATTTGGGGGGGGGGGGGGGAGGCCTGGACAGAGGGTAATGGAGTTGACTCCGTTGAGACAACGGAAAGGTGAGGACAGGGGGGAGGGGGGGGGGTGGAGGAATGAGGGGGGGGGGGGGGGGGGGGAGGGGAGGGGGCTCAGATGTTTGAAACTGTTTCACGAGACCTTAAACGAAATTCCACCAGCCAGCACCACACTTCTACTACTCACACAATCGGCCGTTATGATATAGAAAGGCGGCTAAATCTCAGTCTAAACCTACCTGTCTCGTTCAAACCCAGCAGCGAAACGCTTGGCTTTGGCCAACTCGTCAATTCGCCGCCCTGTCGAAAAAAAATCCAAAAAATCAAAGAGAAATATCAGACACCGGAAAAAGAACTGATAAAAATAAACCGATTCGCTTCAATTCAAGAACATTCTTCTCAAAATCTCTGTCATTTACACTCTTACCCATGTCCTCATCGCTTTTTGTCGTCTGCGTGGCCGCCATCTTGTTGCCCGCACGCGCTCGTCTCGCGCTGTTGCTAGGTTGGACGTCACACTGATCACGAGCTTTGGTTTGTGTTGGTTGTTTTAATTGGCCGAGAGAGAGAGGTCGTTACTGACGCTTAATGGCGGCTCTTTGCGGATGATCTGAGCTAAAACTTTGTGAAAACACTACTCAATACTGGCTCTCAGCAGTCTTTCTCTTTACAGTCTAGCCCGATCGGTTACAAAGACCGTGGGAGTTAATTTGCCCGCGTTTCTTTGCACCGTGGGCTTGAATAGGACTGGAAGGATTATAGAATCGAAACTGAATGCAGTGCTTTAGAGTAGGCACATCGACTCACCTGTATAAAAAATAAAGGGGGGGGGGGGGGGGGGGGGGGGGGGTTGTTGTTTAGTAAATTACATACAAAGAAACGTCACCTGCCGTTGAAGATATTGAAATGAAAAAATAAGAAAGAAAAGAAAAAAACTTTGAAGAATGTAAATCTCTTTTTTTTGGGTCTGCCTGTCTGTCTTTTTTGTATCTGTTTTTTGTGTCTCTGTTTTAGTAAAGAAACGCACATGACATCGTATGCATTGAAAAGGAGATAAAATAAGATAAAATAAAATACAAAACTTTGGAGAAATCTCTCTCTGATTAAAAAATATATTTTCTTGTTCATTATTGGAAGCTTAGTTATGTTTTTCTTCTTTTGTTTGAGAGCAATATGTAAATATATTTGTGATTATTCTTATGGTGGAGGGGGAACACTGAACACCGTCTGAAAAACTATATTTTACAAAGATATAGAGAGAGAGGGGTGGGTGGGTGGGTGAGAACGTAAAACTATAGCCATGAAAACGGTCGCTGTGAATCAAGCAGTCTTTATATCCATGGTCCATGGGGAATGCTTGACTTCATAAACTGTGCCTCTCTCTAGCCGTTATAAATGGTTTACGGTCCATTTATCATCTAATGCAGTATGGTTGTAAGTGTGGGAGTGCCTTTAATTGCTTAGGTCCCGAATGGTAGTGTATAGTAGGCTATTGCTGTAGCCCTATAAACACACGGGGTATTTACAGTACAGGATTTTAGGAGACTGAGAGAGAGAGAGAGAGAGAGAGAGAGAGAGAGAGAGAGAGAGAGAGAGAGAGAGAGAGAGAGAGAGAGAGAGAGAGAGAGAGAGAGTAGGCTATTGCTGTAGCCCTATAAACACACGGGGTATTTACAGTACAGGATTTTAGGAGACTGAGAGAGAGAGAGAGAGAGAGAGAGAGAGAGAGAGAGAGAGAGAGAGTAGGCTATTGCTGTAGCCCTATAAACACACGGGGTATTTACAGTACAGGATTTTAGGAGACTGAGAGAGAGAGAGAGAGAGAGAGAGAGAGAGAGAGAGAGAGAGAGAGAGAGAGAGAGAGAGAGAGAGAGAGAGAGAGAGAGAGAGAGAGTAGGCTATTGCTGTAGCCCTATAAACACACGGGGTATTTACAGTACAGGATTTTAGGAGACTGAGAGAGAGAGAGAGAGAGAGAGAGAGAGAGAGAGAGAGAGAGAGAGAGAGAGAGAGAGAGTAGGCTATTGTTGTAGCCCTATAAACACATGGGGTATTTACAGTACAGGATTTTAGGAGACTGAGAGAGAGAGAGAGAGAGAGAGAGAGAGAGAGAGAGAGAGAGAGAGAGTAGGCTATTGCTGTAGCCCTATAAACACACGGGGTATTTACAGTACAGGATTTTAGGAGACTGAGAGAGAGAGAGAGGGAGAGAGAGAGAGGAGGGAGAGAGAGAGACAGAGAGAGAGATATATATATATATCTAGTAGTATAACAATACTGCTATAGTCTGCTGCAGGCTTAGGGGGACTTCCTTTCTTTGGAGGAAATAGTAAGCATAAAAAAATATGAAAATGAAACGCAATAAAGACCACGAACGTTCATAATGGAGACTGATACATGATTTTTTGTAATCTGACTTTGTTCCCTTTTTTTATATATATTTTTTTTACTTATAAGATATATTGGTTGTCCATCCATGTGCATGCTTTCCTTGTTGTTGGATTGTGTCTTGTGCAAAACCAAAACGATTTCCTTAGTATTCTGAAGAATATTGAATCTTGAATCTTGAATAAAAGACCAGGGGAGGGGGGGGGGGGGGGGGGGGGGGCTGTTTACTGGGAAGGTTCCTCAGCTATATTATATTAAAAAAATAAAAATTCCCACCCATCTTTCGAGAAAAGCAGTCCCCTTATTTTTCCGCCATCTTGAAAGGCATAGTCAGACACAGCTAACTGACTGGCAAAGAGTGTACTCACCAGAGAGAATGCGAAACATTACATAATTATTATTCTTTTAATTTGTTTTACATTAAATCTATTTTTTCTTCTCTGTCGGTTTTAAACCCGTGAGTGCGGTGAATACGAGTATGTCTTAATTTGCTTTTATGAGCGTGTTTCTCTATTTTTGAATGTTTGTGAACCTTGTGTGTACCTATATGTATACTTTACGGTCATTGTGAATGTGTAACTTGTTTATGTAAATTGAAAATTGATTTGTTTTAATGTAATCTGATTGTAAATTGTTATTTTATTATGTGTATGTATTTTATCTATATTTAGTTAAATATGTACATATTTCTTCGTGTAAAAAATACATCTATATTTAGTTAAATATGTACACATTTCTTCGTGTGCGCATAAGTGTGTGTGTGTGTGTGTGTGTGTGTGAGAGAGAGAGAGAGAGAGAGAGAGAGAGAGAGAGAGAGAGAGAGAGAGAGAGAGAGAGAGAGAGAGAGAGAGAGAGTTTGTGAGTGTGTGTGTGTGTGTGTGTGTGTGTGTGTGTGTGTGTAAGAATGTGAAGGATATAGAGGTGTGTGTGTGTATGTAAGGGGTTGTTTTAATATGAATTATTTTAGTGTAATTGTAAAGCGCTTAGAGCTTAAAGGTGAAGCGCTATATACATTTTCTTAAATAATAATAATAAACTATACAGTCTGTGTGCACACACCAATTTAGCTGTACTATGTTTGACAGCTAGACACCTTGGAAATGGCCCAAGACACGTCTCTATTCGCTAAGTACAATAGTATGTTCGGTGACAGCTTCGAGTGGTATGTTTTCGCCTTTAACCCTTTCACCGCCAAAGTCGCATTTTAGCACCACAGTGATTTAACACCCACATCAAATTGGGTTCTATTACCCAAAGACCCTATTGTCTTAGTTTTGGGAAGTAAGAATAGACCTTCTTTGATATACGTCACAAAATAATCCCCAATACTGATGATGGATTTTGTTCTCTACCCAGGTAAATTTAATGGTAATTGTTGGTTGAAATATATCTTGGCGGTGAAAGGGTTAACAGCTGGGTTGTTTGGCGCTTTAAGATAGGGCAGCTGTAAGGAAAGGGAGAAACAATTATATCCGGCTACAGGTATTTGATTGGAAATATGTAGTAGGGGCTGTGTGTGTGTGTGTGTGTGTTTGATTTTTGATTTGATTGATTTAATTTAAAGTCTGTTCACAACAATGGTGATATTAGACTTAAATCAATACATTAATTAAACAAAAACAAAACAGACATAAACAAATATTGAATTAAAATGAGGTGAAAAGAGTGTGTGTGTGTGTATGTGTGTGTTTGTATATGTGTGCGTGTATTAGTATGTGTGCGTGTGCGTGTGCGTGTGTGTGTGTGTGTGTGTGTGAGAGAGAGAGAGAGAGAGAGAGAGAGAGAGAGAGAGAGAGAGAGAAGAGAGAGAGAGAGAGAGAGAGAGAGAGAGAGAGAGAGAGAGAGAGAGAGAGAGGGAAAGGAAAAAAAAAAAAAAAGGATTTGGGGCAAAGAAAAGAAATACAGCTTAATATTAACTAACGTATCAATTATAGTAATCTTGCAATTCCAGAGCTGGATATGACAGAAGCTATTTTGATCATTTCATGACTGTAAACTACATCTTGTAAAGTTCCTATATTTGCTACTTGAATCCCAGACAAGGTGTATAGCGATGTTAAAAATGAACATTCGAAAAGAATGTGTTGAACTGATAGTGGGTGACCACAAGCGCATTCTACATCTTTAGAAAATTTGGTCTTCCATGAATTTAATCGAATTTTGTAAATCAGGCTAGACAAAGATCTTGAACATGACAATATTTCAGATTTTGAAGACAGTTTCTCTTTATACATACGCCTTTCTAAAATGAGCTTTTTTTCATGTTTTTTTTGTTTTAGTGAAGTGTCCGAAAGTTTTTATTATCTACATGTATTGATTTTGCTTGGACATAATCTAGTAGGGGCTGTGTGTGTGTGTGTGTGTGTGTGCGTGTGTGTGCGTGTGTGTGTGTGTATGTGTGTGTGTGTGCGTGTGTGCGTGCGCGCGCGTGTGTGTGTTTAAGTTCTTTTAACTCGAGGTTCACGGTTAAGCGTGACGATGGATAACACTTTATAATATAATTATATTATTAGTTCTGAATGTGGAAGGGTTGATTAAGTTGTATTCCCAGTTTTATAAGAAGGGAAGTACATTGCACTGAAGGCTAGGATCTGAGGATATCTATGTCTGTCTGTCTGTCTGTGTGGGGGACCAGCATATAAAAGCACCAAACCCTTTTAAAATGCCCCCCCCCCCCCCCTTTTATGGAATAATTTGCTATAATACCCATCTGTATTGTTACAAAATTCGGGACTTTCCTGGTGTTGCACTGGAGTACGGGCATTGCCTCCAGGAGGATCGGATATATATGTCCATCTTTATAATCTACTAATGTGTCTGTGTGTCTGGTTCCAGACCGGAGGACGTAAAAAAAAAGATTTTCTCTCAATGCAATATTTCGGATTTATTTCACGAATCCTTCGACTGGCAAAGCCACAGGGCAACTGTCTGTGTGTCTGAAACAGAAAATGAGATTTAACCTCTGCAGTCTAAACTATTGTGTCAACCACAATGAAAATTGGGCTAACTCAGTACTGCCTCTGATATCTTGAAAATGATGATTTTTATATCAGTTTTAAAAAAGGGGAGTACATTGCACTGAAGGCTATGATCTGATGTCTATCTGTCTGTCTGTCTGTCTGTGTGTCTGATCAGCAAATAAAAACAACAAACACTTCATAAAATGCAATATATTTCGGATTTATTTCACGAATCCTTCGACTGGCAAAGTCACAGGACAACTCAACTGGGCAACTATATAATTATCTGTGTGTCTGAAACATAAATGGGATTTACCATATATAGTATAAACTATTGTATCAACCATAATGAAAATTGGGATAACTGTCCCTGATATCCTGAAAATGATGATCATTGTATCAGTTCACCCAAAGGAGGTCTAATATCATAATTTTAAATGGATCGAAACGAAAAACTCCTATTAATATATTTGACTTCTAGGCCTAGGTTTTGACCGTGGAGTGAGTGATGAGCAGAGGTCAATAAGATGACTATATTCAAGGACACTGTTGTTAAAGACTTCTGGTCTGCGGTAGTGGGTGGATGCCTCGTGCCTTCATTTGTGGAGTTGACGACCCCGTCCTCCACGAGTCTCTCCCCGTGGGGATACTTGAGGGGGAGTGTGTGTGTCTTTGTATGAATAGTTCCCCCATCTTCTGGAAGTTCTGTGCTTGAAACTTCCTCTAATCTGTTCCTCTCCTCGACTCTGCCTTTGCTTTCTGTCATCTACTATCTTCCTGCCTTTTAAAAAAAAAGAAAATCCTCCAAATTTTCTCCTTTGAGCTCCTCTGAAATCAGTATGTGTCGGCTGAATACAACGGGGAGACCAGTGTAAACCGAAAACCGGACACATACGTACCTTACCCATTATGCCCACATGGACTGGAATGTAGAAGAAAAAGAACAAAGAACTAGAAAACGTCTAGTCCTGACGCAGCTTCATGCTTTATGCTTATAATGGAATAGGAATTGTTCAGAAATAATTAAGGGGAGTAATTTCAATGTGTGTGGGAGTGATCTTGCCTAATTCAATCGGTCAAACAGGGGAAGTCACTCTACCATCAGCTCTCGTAGCCTATCGACTCGTGTGCTTGAGCAGACACACAGCACTTAGAACACGTACGTGCGTCATTCTAAAAATATGTCATTTGTATTTTTACGTCACAGTTTGCAAGTTTTATCAGTTTGTGGCCACTCACTGGCCACCCCTAATTTTTCTATAAAAAAAATGTTTGCAAGTCGCTGACTCGCATCCTGCGGTTTCAAGCTTCGACGCCATTGTTGCAATGGTGTTTGACCGAGTAATGGAGGTAAACAACTCTAATTTTCACGAAGTACGTGCTCTCCCCTAGTTTTTTTTCTTCGAAAATCGTCTATTGCATAAAGATCTCATGAATGATTTTAGTTTATCATGTGAAACTCACGTAGTGTCCTTTTAAGGATACATAAAGCTGATATATAGGCCTACTAAATATTTAAAAAAAGCACACACAGACACATAAAATTTGAAATGATAAAGAATGGGTTTTAATTAAAGAAGGGCGCGCGGGCGGGAAAGAACGGAAAAGGATCCCACCGACTACTGGGCGTACGTTTACGTAGCTTTCCACCCTATTAAAATGGTTTGAAAGGCAAGTTTCTGGTTATATTAAAAAAATCGGGACTTTACTGGTGTGGCACTGCCTCCGGGCATTGCCTCCAGTATCGTTCCCACCATCTTTGTATCTACAAATGTCCCATATATGTGTCTGTTCCAGACCGAGAGGACGTAAAACACAATTTTTCAAGTTCTGGGTCAGGGCTCCCAATCGTCCCGCAAAACAAGGGGTCCCAGGGACTCCTTCACTGACAGCATAGAGGGTCCTAGAGGCGGGATAGAGGGTCCCAGTGGCATGGCGAATGCTAAAAAGAATTTGTCTAGTGCATCCCTGGGACTCCCTGCACATTCTTTTAGAGGGTCCTTTAGAATGTTAGTACTTCATAGACCCCCAAATGGGGGTCCCTGGGAGCCCCGTGGGTCCATTAATTCACACCAGAGTTCACTGTGCGAGGAGTCGACATCGAACACAAAAGGCCCAGCCACACGACATACGAATCGTATCTGAATGCGATGCGATTTTGAGACGATGTGAGTCATGATTCACGTGAAATACTTCCGTCTTAACAAATATTTGTTGCTATTTTCGCTCACTATGCTCAAGTAGACCCAATACATGAATTTCGCTTGAATCATGACTCACGTACCTCGCCAAAATCGCATCGCATTGAAAGCGAATCGTATGTAGTGTAGCAGGCCATTTAGTTCCAAATGCAACAGGGGTTCGTTAAAACGCGGGGCACCATGACTGTTAGAATCACGGCTGTCAGAATTACGGCTCTCAGATGAACGGCTGTCAGAATCAAGGCTGTCAGAATTACGAATCACAGCTCTCAGATGAACGGCTGTCGGAATAACGACTGTCAGAATTTAGAAAGACAGGCAGACACGAACGCACACGCACACACCATCCCTGTCTGTCTCTCTCTCTCTCTCTCTCTCTCTCTCTCTCTCTCTCTCTCTCTCTCTCTCTCTCTCTCTCTCCCTCTCTCTGTTTTTACCCACACTCACATCAGTACTCACATACACACACACAGACACACAAAATGAAAGTTGATGGTAGGTTATAATCAATTTCGCGCATGCGCACGTAATCTGAGAACAAAGTCCAGCCGAGAACATTACACTGAGGCCCAAGGTGTAAGTTTTTAACCCTTTCACCGCCAGCCATATTTCAGCTAAAAATGTGTGTGTGCCAGTCGAAGGATTCGTGAAATAAATCCGAAATATTGCATTTTAAAAGTGTTTGTTGTTTTTATATGCTGATCAGACACACAGACAGACAGACATAGATATCCTCAGATCCTAGCCTTCAGTGCAATGTACTCCCCTTTTTTAAAAACTCATATAAAAAGCATCATTTTCAAGATATCAGAGGCAGTTTTTCTTTTTCTTCTACACTTCATACCTGGTAGAGAACAAAATCCATCTGCAGTATTGGGGATTCTTCTGTGACATATAAAATATGATCCATCCGTACTTCTCAAATCTAAGACAATAGGGTCTTTGGAAAGCAGACCCCAATTTGATGTCTTTAGTGACATATGTGTTAAATCACTGTGGTGCTAAAATGCAACTTTGGCGGTGAAAGGGTTAAAACTCTGGGCTGCCCAAACTTGGCAAGCATAACACGCCAAACGAATTGACCTTTAATTTGAATACGTCACTCTGTGTTGCTGCATTGTGTGTGCACAATAGGGTTAAACCCTGGTGTGTGAAAGATCTGGCTATGTTCCCAGATAATAGTGATAAGTAAAAAGGGTTGTTAGAAATAGGTGTAGCCTAGTTGTAATAGTGGTTAGTGCCTGGTAGGCATAGTGCCAGACGGTTAGCCAGGGAGAGAGAGAGAGAGAGGGGGGGGGGGGGGAGAGAGAGAGAGAGAGAGAGAGAGAGAGAGAGAGAGAGAGAGAGAGAGAGAGAGAGAGAGAGAGAGAGAGAGAGAGCTAGAGATGAACACTAAAAAAACAATAAACATTATCTGTGTTCATCTCTCTGTTTATTGTTTTTTTTTAGTGTTCATCTCTCTCTCTCTCTCTCTCTCTCTCTCTCTCTCTCTCTCTCTCTCTCTCTCTCTCTCTCTCTCTCTCTCTCTCTCTCTCTCAATATGCGATCAAAAATGTTTGTGGTTTTGTAATGAATTCTGTATTTATTATTAGTTATATTATATGCCATTGTTCATTGTCCCCCTCCCCACTGTTCCCTTGTGACATGGGCAGAAGGCCTAGTCAGTAAACTGAGTTGAGTTGAGTTGAGTCTCTCTCTCTCTCTCTCTCTCTCTCTCTCTCTCTCTCTCTCTCTCTCTCTCTCTCTCTCTCTCTCTCTCTCTCTCTCTCTCTCTCTCTCTGTACGCGCGCGCAAGCAAGTGATTTCTGTGTGAGACTAGACTCATACATTTCGACTCTTGATATTGTTCGATTCTAACGAGGACGTATGCAAGTATAGGGGAGATAAAACAGTGATCCATAGGAGGTAAATTGTTGAAGCAGTTTTGTCTCTTTTATTTTCACTTGCCCAAATGACTCAAACTTACTTCTTTCCTTTTTTTAAAAATTGGAGACATCACCGTTACTATACTATTGCAAACTATTGTCTCAAAATTTCTCCTGACGGAGCCAGTCATTGTAAAACCTTGGCAAAATTATCCTCGTTACGCAGGTCCATAAAGTCAAGAAAAGAAGAATAAATTTGAATTTAGTTCTTCTTCTTCCTTGGTGGTGACCAAATTCTGTATATAGAAGTAAATGTACATACGTTAAGGAGACGTGAGCAGAAAAAGAGAAAGAAAGGAGTAGAAGTGAGGGGTGTGGGGGTGTGGAGAGAAAGTCTTTGACCTGGGCCTGTATTCACATTGCGATAGTACGAGACTTATCATCATGATATATTTTTAGAAGTCCTTCCAAAGAAAGTCCTATTAAATCCCACGACTTTAGAAGGACTTCTAAGATCTCATGATCATAAGGCCGTGTACACACATAAGCGGATATTCCATGCGAACCCGTGCGCAATCCATAAATAAGTGAAACAAAGAAAGGACCAGATTTGCGCACGTGTCCGAATTTCCCCATTTATGCGTAAACTTTTATCCTTCTTTCTTCCACTTCTTTAGGGTTTTCCGTACGGAACTTACGCGTCTAATGTGAACCCGGCCTAAGTCTCGTACTATCCCAGTATGAATAAAGGCCCAGTGCAGTAAGAAAGAAAAGAAGAGAACTGAATCCAGTCCAGGAATATCCATCAAAATCCATGCCCTTTTCATTTGCCATTTTCCGTACACTTTGGGAGGAGGGGGCAGAGAAATGGCCCAGCCAGCCAGGCCCCGCTGATCGGGCCCCAACGTGATGCCGCGCCAATGGGGTAGGGGAGAAGGAGAGGGAGGGGGGAGTTTTCAGTGCTGGAGATTTGTGTACTAGCTCTGCTAGTACTGCCCCTCGTTCAGGAGCTCGAGGTGCTGAGATGGTGTAGCAGCCTCGCTTCAAAGACTGTCAGAGATGGTGCTGCTGCAACTGAGTAACGGAGGCAGTTGTTCCACTTCTTTTGCAAGAGTGAATGCCCTTGGTGAGTGGAGGAAGATGGTTGAGTACTGACCAAAACAAGGGCATAATTCTTGCCAATAACCCTATTTCAGGCCTCTTAATGGCTGCCTTTTTGCAAGAGTGAATGCCCTTTTTGCCATGTTTAAATCTTTCGTCCAGTCCTGACGGCGAAGTCTGCTGTCTTTTGTAGCGCTATTGTTGGTCCCCACAGCTTCTCCTGGAGCTCCACTCTCACCGGCCAGGTTTGACACCGAATGTCTTGGTAAGTAGGGCAGTCCTGGAGGGTATGTTCAGGAGTCTGGATGCCAGTGCCACAGGGGCACTCACTTGTGTGTGACAGGTTTATCCTGTGGAGGTGTGACAGGAGTTGGCAGTGGCCTGTTCTCTGTCTAAACAATATCACCTGGTGCTGACGACTGAGGCCCTGTAGATCATCATTGTCTTTTTTAATCCATAGTCGGCCCCTCCAAGACTCATGGAACTTGCCGCGCAGGATGGTTTTTGCCTCCTTATAATGACAGTGGAATCTGGCTGATTCATTTGGCTGCCCTGCTTTGAGAGTTTGTCAGCCTGCTCATTTCCAGCAATGTATACCCATGGTAGAAGAAAATAGACCTTTCGGCCATGTGGGGCATTTGTAAATACAAAGATGGTGGGAACAATACTGGAGGCAATGCCCGGAGGCAGTGCTAAACCAGTAAAGTCTCGATTTTTAAAAATAATACAGATATGTGTAGCAGTAACCACGCCTCGTTTAAACCTCATCGGCTATGGTACCACCACAATAAATACATACCCATGGTACAATGAGATGGAATATCTTACGCTGCGAGCTTGTCTGGTGTCCGTCTTCCTTCTTTTGGCGGTGCATGGTTGGTCCGTGCTTTGTTCGGACTTTCAAGAGACTTGTCTTTTTATCTGTCCTCTCTTCTGTCTAAGGCCTAACTTGTCAGTTTTTTCTCAAAGGCTTTGAGCCTTTTCTTCCGGCAAAAGTGGTAGAACCTCCCGATTCCGTGGCAAAATAATCAAAGAGTTGATTGTGGCCACGCACAGCGAAGAAGAAGAAGAGGCCATTCTTGTCTTCTTCTTCTCGTCAACTTCAGCAAGCTGAATATTTTGCCGATATTTCGGATCCGGATATGGCTCCCGCCCACCTGCGTGCGCATCTCGACCCTTCCAACGAAAGTGTCGCCATCTTAGTCAGATTTGTGTGTAAACAGGATGGAAGTTCAGTTTAACGTCGCGTATCGGCTTTCGCCATGTAGTGATGTACGACGGGCTGAACAAACCAACCAGGGTATAAACAACATTTATGTTCCTGAATCACTGTCTTATCGGTGAACTGCATAATTAGTATCAAACTAATTAACCATTTTTACGGCTTACCCTTCATTGGGAATGGGCTTTCTGTCGTCATCATCGTCGACTTTCTGTCAGTGGAGTCACTCTTTGCACAGCGTCAACGTCGTCATTGATCTTCTTTTTGTTGTGGTATAATTGGAAGTGTTTTGTGACCATGACGTCATTTTTGACCAGATAGGCTAAACTTACGTCACGTCACAGGAGTCGAATCAACTTCACTGGGACCGTAAAATAGATAGTCTATTATCACGCTTATAGCATAACTGTTTGTATGAGAGAGAGAGAGAGAGAGAGAGAGAGAGAGAGAGAGAGAGAGAGAGAGAGAGAGAGAGAGAGAGAGAGAGAGAGAGAGAGAGAGAGAGAAGGAGAGAGAGAGAGAGAGAGAGAGAGAGAGAGAGAGAGAGAGTGTTCGCGAGTGTGCGCGTGTGTGTGCGCGCTCGCGCGCGCGCGTGTGTGTGAGTGCATGCGTGAATGCGCGTGCGTGTATGGGTGTGTTTTGCAACTTTTATCAGACCATTATCCATCTAAATAGGCCTGTCAGTCCACTGGGTGGCACGCTGCGCTATCGGCGACGCGCTCTCCAAGTGGGAGCAGCCCGAATTTCGCAGAGAAGTCTCTGACTAGAATAGGCCTGTGCCAAATAACAAAAATACCAACATACCAAAATAATTGTGGTACAACCAGGCCATAGCAACCAATACAGGGCCGGATCAAGTGATTCGTAAGGGGGGGGGGGGGGGGGGGGGGGGGGGGGGGGGGGGGAGGGGGGTGGGGGGGGTGGGGTTGGTGTGGGGGGGGGGGGGGGGGGGGGGGGGCAGAGGGGTGCTGCCGGGGATCCAGGGAGTTGCATAGATCCCAGGTTAAAGCGTAGGGGCCAAGGCTCTCGGAAACAAATTGTAATTTAGTGATTGTTAAGGCCAAAATGGAACCTTTTTTTTTTACTTCCCCACTTGTATAAGATACATGCTTGGGGCAGAGGGTGGTGGTTGGAAGGGGGGGGGGGGGGGGTCCGGAAACCAGCCCCCCCCCCCCCCCCCCCTAGATTCGGCCCTGCAATGGTTTTAGATTGACTGGCGTCAGGGGAAATCCAGAAGCTGCATTCATGAAAGGAACAAGTGAGGCTGGTGGTGTTTGACGTATTGACGATTACATAAGGGTGAAGATGTGTAATCAAAATGTTGCACTCATCAACATGTTTTTTCGCTCTTTTATTATTTCCTGGTAAATATCACTTAGGCCTTCACACACACACACACACACACACACACACACACACACACACACACACACACACACACACACACACACACACACACACACACACACACACACACACACACTCGTTGTTTTTGTTTTGTTTTGTTTTAACACGAACATTACTCAAAGTTAACGTTAACTGGTTTTGTTTCTGAGGTTCACAAATAAAGACATTGGACACAGAAAAGTTTTATTAAAGCAAACTATATATATATAAGCGTATGTGAGAGCGCGCGCACACACACGCATGCACATACACACGCACACAATCAAATGTGGGCGCCTACGCCTACACACACATTACACATACCTCCCCCCCCCCTCTACACACACACATACGCACGCGCGCACACACACACACACACACACACACACACAAGACACACACACATACATAAACTTTCCTTCATTCGTTCCATCCATCCATCCATCTATCCATTCATTTAATCTCCCTTCCACTCTTCATGCGATGATGGTGGATAAAGTCTCATATTTCTGAAGTCACCACACACGCACACACACACACACACACACGCGCGCGCACACACACACACACACACACACACACACACACACACACACACACACACACACACACACACACACACACACACACACACACACACACAAAAGCAATGCATCTATTCCTTCCTTCCTCCATCCATTTGCTAATTTAAAAACAAATCCATCCATCCATCCAAAATCAAAACCACCCACTCAATCATGTATTCATTCATCCCCTCTACTATACTCTTCCACCGTCACTCTGTCCAATCCTCGTCGCTCTAAATCGAATAGAAGAGTCCTCTCCTGACACCTCTTCATCCATCCATCCATCCGTTTATCCATCCACCCATCCATTCCCCCAACTGTCACCAAAGAGACTCCCTTTTCCCCATTCTTTTTGCTGTATGATAACTGAACTTTTTAAAAAACCCACAAAAACCACACGCTAACATTAACACAAAGAGAGTGATGAAGATGAAAAAAATAAACGAAGTAAGAAAAAATGACAAAAGAAACCACAACAACAAACAAAAAAGAAACTTTGTCAAGGTGAATGAAGACGACATACTAATAATGACCGTAGGGAATGAATGACGTGTTTTTCTTCTTGCTGTCACTCTTTCCATCCCTTGTTCATGTAGGCTTGCTTCTCTTACAGCCTCTCCATCCATCCATCCATCCACCTATCCACCGCCTCTACTACTCTTCCACCGTCACTCTTTTCAATCCTCCTTGTTCATTGACTTGCTCATCCATCCATCAATCTATCCGTTTATCCATCCATCCACCCACCCATCCATCAATCTATCCGTTTATCCATCCATTCATCTATCCATCCACCCATTGATCCATCAATCCTCTACTCCCTGACCTCGCTCTTGTTCCAACTCTCTCATGACCTCTTCATCCATCCATCCATCCATCCATTCACCCATCCATCTACCTATCAATCCACCCATTCATCCGTCCATCCACCCATCCTCTCCACTACTACTCATCCACCGTCACTCTTTCTAACCCTCCTCCTCGTTCTCGTTCAATTTCTCGTTCTCGTTCAATCTCCCTCAGGACTTCCTCGTAAGATGGCGGCCCGGGAGAGTGGTCGTCGTAACAATATAACGGAGGTAGACCCGAACAACGGGTCCCTTGCGGGCCTTGAATTCCAAACGCCTGCCCGACTTGCAGGGCACACGCGGGTAAGCCAGAATCCGGGGTCTCTGCGCTAGGGCTTCTTGTTGCGAGGGTGGGGGTTTCGTTCCCCGATGATCTCGCCATCATTCGGGTGATTTTGACGACGACGGCAACGATGATCATAACGATGAAGATGGCGACCGTGCTGATGATGGTCGTTTTCTCATATGACGGCATCATCGTCGTCGTCGTTGGGGTCATTGTTGGGCTTGATGTTGTTGTTGTTGGTGGTGGTGTTGTCATGATTTCTGTGAACAGAAATGTCGGCACTTAATACATGTACATGTGTGCTAGTGTGTCGTTTCCGACAATGACTGCCAGATAGCAGAGCAATTATGGTTAGTAGGCTACACTCAGTGAACCACTCTCTTTTAGGGTTTTCTGCTGGTCTCAATTTCCATTCAGAAATCTGTACGTTAGTCTGTCGTTTCCGACAATGACTGCCAGATAGCAGAGGGGGGCAGATACTATTCTGGCGGGCTGGGTGAGAATTTGTTTATAGTGGAGATGCCTTGCCCAGGGTACATCCCCACTCTCTCGGCCAAAGGGATTTGAGGACACGGCTGGCGTTGAGGAAGGTCCCCAAAGGCCAGCCCATCCCTTTGGCTGCAGCACCAGAGCCGGTGCAAGGGCCCCCTCGTTCAAGAGTCATAGTCTTCCACAAGAGACTAAACTGTACCATGATTTCCCATTACTGTAGAAAATCATCAATTGTACAGCTCTCATGTTACTGTTGGCCCCTACTACAGGCTAATGTCAGCCAATGATAAAAGCCATTTGAGTAAAGGGCCCATCAGAAATCAATAGGCCCCTATTAGTATGAATAGTATATGCCTATAACTAAGTGCTAAGTAAGTAAGTAAGCCTGCTGCGTCATAAATTACGCCTATAAACGAATGCAGAAATCAATTAGTATGAGCATAGACCTATAAGTGCTAACTAACTAGCCTATGTAAGCCTGCTGTGTCATAAATTAAGCCTGTTAATCGAATGCAATATTTAGTAATGTTGGTCTATATTGAGATTAAAGATAAAGTTTATTTTAAAGTTTTTGGCTCACTCGTGTTATCGAAGTGAGTCTATAGTATGACAGTTGTTCGGTTGTGTGTCTGTATGTATGTGTGTGTGTGTGTGTGTGTGTGTGTGTGTGTGTGTGTGTGTGTGTGTGTGTGTGTGTGCGTGTGTGTGTGTGTGTGTGCGTGTGTGTGTGTGTGTGTGTGTGTGTGTGTGTGTGTGTGTGTGTGTGTATGTGTGTGTGGCGTCCGTGGTCTAATCTCCAAACTTTAACGTTGGCATTTTCTCGGGAAATAGAAGGCATACATTGTTCAAACTTTGCACACATATAGATGTCTATGCAAGCTTTCAAACAATAATGATTTGAATAATTAAATACTTAAAACAACACTGTAAACAGATAACATTTTAGATTAGTGGGTTAGAGAGTATTCAACAGGTAACATGAGTTAAGAAACTCATCAACACTGAAAGCCTCGATAGCTCATTGGTAAAGTGTCTGTCTGTCACGCCGATAGTTCCAGGTCCGATTCTCGGCATGGGAACTTTAAAAAAAATGTTTTTGTTAGTTGTATCCATTAACGATAGTTTCATTTTGTACTTTAAAATTTTATTGGCAATCTTGTACATTAGACCCCCCCCCCCCCCCCCCCCCCCTTCAATCTTTGTTTGTTGTTGTCCCACATGTTCCTGTTCGAGTGAGCCTTGAAGGCCTTGCCTCTTGTTAAATCTTTGACAAACAAAAATATGAAGGTAAACACCCAGACACCACGTCACATGGCATACCCACAGTAATGTTGCAACTAAAGGGAGATAACATAGAGATCGTAAATATGAAAACATATCACGTTTTCTCCCTTAGATCACAAACGAACATGCGCACGCGCACTTGGTGGTTTTAGTACATCAATATTATTACAATGGCTTGGAGTCAAAATCGACCATTGACGTATTATTGAACTTATTGCGAAAACTAATAACTTGTATAAACAAAACCTGCAGAATATTAAAAGCATAATCCCCATTTTATATCATTTACAGTCTTTTTTAATACAAGTTCTTAGTTTTTGCAATAACAAATACAGGCCGGTTTTGACTCTAAGCCATAAATATTTTTAAGTTGTTGGCACTCGGTCTGATTTTATTTCAGACATTTCCTTGAATGACTAATGTTCAAATGTGACTGTAACATGTCATGTATATTTTCGCGCAGTATCCGACTGGCACTCAACAAAATGCTGGTGTTTATATCCAATTGGATTCTACCAGCGTAGATCGAAATAAAGCAAAAGCTAACAAACAAACCCAACATTAAAGGGAAAACAGCCGATCCCAGGGATCGGGTCGTTCTCGCCAGAAAAGCTCTGCCTCGCGGTGGCTCGCACAACAGTGAACAAAGAAGGGAGAACCGTCTCTCGCGCTAGCTGTGTTTCAAATGCGGCACGCGCTCGAGGTGATGAGATTAACGTCCAATCGGTCAGAGACCCTTATGGACGGCATGGCGTGCGCGAACGAAATTTAGAGCTTTACGTCCTCTCGACCTGCTGATGCATGGCGCGCACTGGATGGAAGTTCAGTTTAACGTCGCGTATCGGCTTTCGCCATGTACGACGGGCTGAACAAACCAACCATGGTATAAACAAAAATTTATGTTCCTGAATCACTGTCTTAGCCAAAAGGCCGAGAAGCGATCAGAATAACAACATAAAGCGCGCGCTAGGCGCCTCCCTTTCTTTTATAGTCTGGCCGTGCCTTTAACAAGCTGAACCCGTAAAATAAGAATTCGATCACTAACATTGAAATTATAAAAGCATAAAAATTAAACCGTTAAGAAGACTGAGAAGAGAAAAAACCCAACACAAACAAACGAGAAAAAAAACCACCAAAACATCACCACCACCACCACCACCACCACCCAAAGAAAAGAAAGAAAAAAGTTTTGATGATCGGAGATCCAACTAGGCCTATGTACAACGTTCCACGCAACTGACAACCCCGCCCCTCCACAGTGACACCCACATCGTTTTTCTAGAATATACCCCACCCCCACCCCCCTGCTTTTCCCACCCTCAAAGTATTCGAAATGAAATGGAAAAATTACGAGGCAACAAACATAAACACACACAAACCGAAAAAGACAACAACGACCAAAAAACAAACAAGTTGGTGAACTAAAGACAGAAAGAAAGAAAGAAGACCGGTGTGGCATTCTCAAAATGGATTTGTTCTCAACATGTCTGCGCATGTGCGAAATCGATCATGACGTACCATCAAATTTGATCTTTTGCGTATTCACACTAAATTGACCCTAACCCTATCCCCAACTCTATTGCTAACCCTAACCCTATCCCTAAGCCTATCCCTAACTCTTCGCACATGCGCAGACATGTTGAGAACAAATCCATTTTGAGAACGCCACACCGGCCAAAGATCGACTTCACCACGTGTGGACTTGAACCGTCCATGGATGTGTCCTGAACCGTCCAATGAAATAAAATAAAATACAAATTTCTAACATACGTGAATCAAACCACTACTTGAATGAATGAAACTTCGGTCGAAATTAAAAGAAAACTCTCACCTTGTTGCAGATTGTAATTTCGGGAAGAAATATTGAATACGTATTGAAAAGAAAGGTCCAGTAGCTCGCTATGTTGACACCAAACGACACAATGATTTTGCTGTGTCAATGTCTTTCAAACCGGCGCGGCGGAAGTTAGAAGTTGCTTGCTTCAGTGTTCACGTAAGCTTACCGAGGATGTAAAGGTGAACTCATTACGCATAAATTAATTCAGAATTATTTTTGTATGACTGTAAAATAAATAATTTTTTAACGAACAAATCCAGTTTTTTACTTTAGGGGAAAAAAAGAAGAAGTAACAGCATGCATGCCTTCGGACAATGACAATGGTGGGTGGTGTTGTCAAGACTTCGACGGTACAAGGGGGCTAATTTGTGTATAATTGTTTTGGTCTAAGTAGTAGTTGTTGCTTCCCTTGAAATACAACGCGGCGTCTCTCTCTCTCTCTCTACTTATTGTAGTCTGTCTGTCTGTTTCTGACACCCCCCCCCCCCCCCCCCCCCCATCGTCTTTAAAGGATAAAACTTTAGAGTAAAGGTTTACTCTCTCTCTATCTCTCTGTGCGCATGCGCACGTGTGTTTGAGCACGCATGCACGTTTGTGTCTTTGTGCATGCGCGCGTGCGAGCAATTGCCGTTTTGCATTATAAATAATTCATACTGTAGCCTGTTACATATAAAATAGCCTTGACCGGTTCAGACAGTAAGGCCTAGTGCAGAGGGAGAGGAAAAATCCCCTGTACCCAGGTTCGAACTCGGGTTTATTTGACACGTAAGCTCTTGTTCATTAATTGTACTACATTTGTCTGTCCGCACTCTATTTCGTCAACCGCTACACAGAATCCCACGAAATTTCAGTTGTATGGCGATAGATTGCGTGAAAGTGATAGATTACGTGATGCAACAAACTACATTGTTATGTATGGGGTGATGCCGATTCCCCTGCCACCTTCTCCAACCTAGTAGCCTATAAATTATAGTATAATTATCATGGATAACAATCGGGGCTTTAATGGTGTTGCACTGCCTCCGGGCATTTGCCTCCAGGATCGTTCCCACCATCTTTATATCTACTAATGTCCCATAGGGGAAGACGGGGTAAAAAGCGCATGGGCGGGTAAGAAGCCCACCCCAATTATCTCATGAAATGAAGCAAATTTCAGTCTCATTTTGCCCATGAGACGAGCGTTAATATCTAGCATTCGTCTCATGGGCAAATTTGACTGAAATTTTCTTTATTTCATGAGATAATTGGGGTGGGCTTCTTACCCGCCCATGCGCTTTTTACCCCGTCTTCCCCTATGTGTCTGTTCCAGACCGGAGGACGTTAAGCAGATTGTCATTCATGAAAAATGAGCACAGTCTGTTCACATTTTGTATGCCACTATATTATTTGAAAATGATGACCTGGGACAGTATTCATGTCGAGATATCATGAGACTTAGCATGATGCTAACTTAGAAGCTCTTCCTATGTCCTATAGGATTTAATAGGACTTTTGGAAGAGCTTCTAAGTTAGCATCATGCTAAGTCTCATGCTATCTCGACATGAATACCGTCCCAGTCCCATATAATACCTATATCCAAGGATTGAGTGTTGCAAGTATGGCAACAAGTACTATGCTCATTTGATAACCACCCAGTATCATGTGAACTGCTGCAAAGAATCACTTCAAATTTTGTGTGCTGATACTGATACATTATTTGAAGGTGGTGTGTGCTATACAATCAAATTTATAACACTCATTGCTATTTGCTTAGAGGGGGGATTGAGAGAGAGAGAGAGAGAGAGAGAGAGAGGGAGAGAGAGAGAGAGAGAGAGAGAGAGAGAGAACAATTGAACAAAGTTTAATTCCTTTAGGCCATTAGCCCATAGAAACAGGGTCAATGTACAAAAAGTCAAAATAGCACTAGACTAGAAACATGGTTAACCTTCCAAATACTCATCCATACGTTTCCGTATACGAAGGGAATAGAAAATATATAAAGCTAATTTACGAATTTGAAACACAGATCCGTTGCACAAAATATCAGTATACGATTGACCAAGTTCACTCAAATATTTCAGTCTCATATCATTATACAAGGGGCAGACCTATATAAAGTGGTTTTCATCCTCTTTTACCTTACAAACAGGACATAGAAAATTAATATCTTCACTGAATGTTGTTCTAAAAGAAGAACCATTGATAGGTAATACTCCTATTCTAAGTTTAACAATTCCATCACGAAAACATCTTAAATCAAGAAACTGAAAATACGGTTCACATTCCAAAGACTGTTTAAAAAGACGGTATGTGCTATATATATCTTTGTACATGACAGAACTATCCCATTCCTGAGAATAGTGATCTTTTAGTTAACAAGGACGAAAATGCTACTTCACACCAGGGACACCAGCATTCTAGTCTTCTTGTTCACACCCAACACCCTGGTTAAGCCATGCATACCTAAATCCCAAACTGAACAAAGCGTTTTTCACTAAGCTAGCCAAACATGCTTTCCCTTTATCATTAACATAATATAAGCCAATCTCGGAAGTCTAGACATGTCCATCTTTAAACTCTTAAGCCAATACTTGATACACCTAACAGAAATATTAACATACAATGGACAACGACCAGTTTGTCCCATAACAAACGTATTTTGTACTTTCTACGGGACTTTTAAAAATCGCTTGCGCGCAAAGGTGTGTACTTTCTCAATGTTCTGCAATCTCTTTAAGCCCCACATTTTAGGTGCAAACATCAATACTGGCTGTACTTGAGTATCAACAATCTTAAAAAAGCAAGATTTTGAAATATCTGGCAGTTTACAGATCAGCGGATGTCGCCTGCCCGGGCCCCCTTGCCTGCCCGTAACTTTTATTATCAAAATTTTATATAGATCGTCCGTTGCCTCTTACACTGTTGGCCGGGGGTCTTCGGATTCATAATAAAACATTCAATTTATAATGGACTCCCGGGGGAAACAAGTCGCTTCCCTTGGAGACAAATTAAAACCATTAGATTATATTACTTTCTACCTTCTGTAAATAGAAATAACTGTTCATTATTTATGTACATAATGCACAAATATTGGTAAATATGTTTCTTATTATTAAGGGGCCAGTAATTGGTTTTTATTAATAAAATATTTGATTTTTATAAAAGTTAGCCCTGCAATTTTAATGTTAACGCTTGGGGGGTTGAAGCGTGGTCAAACTTTCAAACATTTCTGAACAAACACATAATACGTCACAGCAATTGTTTTAAAAATCATCAAACAAATTGTGATCCAAACAATTTCATTCAGCTACAACTTTTTATATAATATGACTTGATTGATAGAGAATGCCAGCCGACTTGCAGCACCCCCCCCACCACCACCGGATGACCGTTGGTGTTGCTGAGGCTTTGGGCTGTGCAAGCTAGAATCCGGGGTCTCTGTCGTTTTTTTTTTAGGGTGGTTTCGTTCACCGATCTGGGAATCATGCTCGCCATCATTCGGGTGATTTTGACGACGACGGCGGCAACGATGAAGAAGATGGCAACCGTGCTGATGACGATCGTTTTCTCATATGACGACATTGTTGTCGTTGGGCTTGGTGGTGGTGGTGTTCCTTTTTCACCACAGGATAATAAAGAATTTCTATTCTTTCTTCCTTACTTTTCCTACAATAGGCTATTCTTCATAACACCGTCACCCTTTCCACCACAGGATAAAAATAATAATTCTATTCTTTCATTCCTGGGATCATCATATAGTCCGGGGAGGATTGTTCCTACCCTACCACCAAAAAACCCAGTCCGGAATATTCCGACTCAGAACACTGTATTACTCTAACAATCATATTACTGTAAATTTAAAAATCTAATTTGTGACTGCCAGAACACTCTTACCCATGTACAAATATAATATTAAAAACTGAACTAACAGACTTCATCAAAAAATTTAATGATACAAAAGACTGTATAGGGGAAGATAAGCATCCGGTCTCTTTTCCCTATATGAGTAGTGAGGACAGAAACACTGGTTATGTCCCTTTTAAACAGGACACATTTTAATTATTTACACATCGATAGGCCAGTTGAATTCTCCGTTCAAGTTCCAGTCTGAGTTTTTGGATAGCCTCCACTGTGAAACGTGTACTGTCGCCTCTAACGATAACTCTATCAGCCTGGTTCGCCGAGCTCTTAAGTAGTCCATCTTACCCTTTTAGAATATATTTGATGATACCAAAACTTCATAACACATGGTTCACAGGGATGGTCTCCCTTGTTGTGGTTTGCGGAGGCTCTCCACTTGGACACCGACTTCTGAATATCAACTTGAAACTAATTAAATATATAAAACTTAGTGTTTTTCCGAATATGTATCTACCACGGTGGGGTCGGGGGCCAGACACATTTCCCCAGGGGAGGGGGCGGATCTGTGGATGCCGACCTCCCGAGCCCCTTCCTCCCCAAAGTGAAAGCGGCCAGAGCAACGGACATCAGTAGGTTTCCCATTTGTTCCACACGCACCGTTCACAACACACACCAAAACACACACACCAAAACACATCACCTTTTTAAAAGTAACTTTTATTCTCATAGTTTTAGATCGACTGTCCGTCACTTCGCACGCCGGGGACCTCTTGATTCTGTAACAATAGGGTAAGACGGGGTAAAAAGCCCATGAGCGGGTAAGAAGCCCATTCCAATTATCTCATGAAATAAAGCAAAATTAACACTCGTCTCATGGGCAAAATGTGACTGAATTTTGCTTTATTTCATGAGATAATTGGCATGGGCTTCTTACCCGCCCATGGGCTTTTTACCCCGTCTTCACCCACATCTAAATTATATTAACATTTTTATAATCATATTTTTAAGCTCAAATATATAACAAGCATGGTTTTTTGCTGTCCCATCTTCTGGCTCGTACGGTGGCGTTGCTCCCACGCCGCTCATTCCGAATCCCAATTCGCAGCTACACCCCAGCTTGTTCAGGTTGCAGAATCCGAGACCAGCAGTCCAAGGGGTGCGAATCTATGTTAGGCCGTTAGGAGGCAACCAACCGAGGAGACACTGCACTGCTGCTGAGTCACTTCGGTGGAGTTCAGTGGAGCCTGTTCAGGACACCACCTACTAAGCCCCCTACTGACGACACTATTCTCTTAGTCGCAGAGCCAGCGCGAGTGAGGTTCTCCTCCGAGGGCGCCACCACGACCGTCCACCAACAGCTCCCCAGAACACACTGATCCCCATGACTTTGACCCGAATGCTCCAAGGCATAGACTGGATCGGGTCACCATGAGAGCAGGGCATGCAAAGCCACAGAATTGGAGACATTTTAACAAGCATGTTTTGATATAGTAAACTATTGACACAACACGACTCAGAGTCACATACATGTTGACGGGAGTACTTCGGGGGAAATGAGTTGTTTCCCCTGGATAAAACATAAAAAACATCTTAATAATATATATTTTTTACCTTTGGTGAGAAAGAATAATACATTACTATTTATGTATATAGTGTACACATATTTGTAAATATGTTCTTCATTTTATTGAGGGGCCATCAATCGGCTTTTACTAATAAAATAAGATTTTTGGTTTTAAAAATGTAGTCCTGACATTTTTAATGTTGACGTTTGTGGGGTTGTAGCGCTGCCAGGCTTCCAACTAAACAACAAACACACATCGACATAATAACAATCGTTTTAAATTCATCATTCCAATTGTTATCCTAATTACGTAAATCATCTCAACTGAATAATTTTAAATCTTACAACTTGCATGGTAGAGAATATCGGCTTTTATTGTCTCTATGTTGTTCCCGTTTTTATCACATTTAACAAAACAAATGTGCCATATGTGCGTCCCAGGCCGAGAGGACGTAAAACCTTGTATTTCTCTTTTTATCCCTTCCTTCCTTCATTCACCACTTATTGGCCACTACAAAATAACACCCTTTGCAAGAGTGAATGCCCTTGGTGGGTGGGGGAGTATGGTTCTGAGTACTGACCAAACAAGGGAGTAACTCTCACCAATAACCCTATTTGAGGCCACTTAATGGCTGCCTTTTGCAAGAGTGAATGCCCTTTTGGATACTGATCAACAAGGGCGGTCAAGGGCGTTAATAACCCTACTTGCAGTGGTCAAATAGGCCACCAGCTTCATAACACCGTCACCCTTTTCACCACACAAACAAAACCAAAAACATTTTTCTACTCATTCACTCATTCATCCATCGACCACCCACCCTTTCAATCTATTCATTCCTCCACCGTCACTGCATCCAACCCGGTCGTACGACGGGGGAGGGCCGTCGCTATACGGAAGTAACCGCACGTGCAGCACTTCGAACGTGCGTAGAGTAGTAGGAGGAAGAACTCCCGTGATGACTACTGAACTATGGTGATCAGTATTGCAGTTCGGGACACGTGCGTGTGGTGGTGGTAGTGATGATGACCCTGGCGCATGCCCGAGCTCACGTGCTCCTCCAGAATCAAGTCCTCCAGAGATTGTTCTCCGGGAAGGTTCCTCGTCTTCTCCGATCACTGTTGAGGGTTTGAAGACGATTCTGATGACGACGGCGATGACTATGGCGGCGATAATGATTACAATGGCGATAAAGATGTTGGCTGTGTCACCGTGTATTAATGCTGTTGTCATTGTTGTTGCTGCTGTTGTTGTTGTTCTTGGTGGTGATGTTGTTGTCATCATGATTCCTGTGAACAGACATTTCAGCATATAATAGTCAACTGGTAGTTAAATCTTGTGTTAATAAATGGAGATCATATGATGATCATTTGTATTCACGCGTTACTTAGATGTACGAAACTTTAGCTGCTCATAATATTGAAAACGACTAATCAAACATCCAAACTGATTACATAAAACACTGTTCCTCGTAAATGCCTTTAAATTGAGATGCTACTTGAATATGCTCCATGCCCAAATGATAAAGGTATGTGAGCCGCCACAATTTGGATGTTCGCCATATTGGATTCCGGAAGTAGAGCATATTGACATCCATCTGGGTATTTTCTAACTAGGCTATACTACGATTGTATAATATAGACTAGATTACTACGCAACATGGCGGCTGATCTCTCCTCAACGTAATTATCTCCTGACAGAAGACCCGTCATGGGTAGGAAAAGGACCAGAAAGAAATCCAAAAAGAAGGGCAACGCCTCTGATAAGAACATTACAGAGCCGTCGTCACTTTCGAAAGATCCAGATCTACCCGGATCTAGTGATAGATCTACCAACAGATCTGGAGTGGAAACATCGGATCGCTGCAGGCAAAAGGTATTCACCAACGGGCGTAGACTAAAATGTGCAGAGTGCCCAGATCTAATTCCGTGGGTGCAAACCAGGCTCCCAGACTACATGTTGTGTGTATACCTTACAACGAAACGTAAGTTTATGTGTGAAACGTAAAAATGGTAGGTATAAAAAACAAGGTACCTGTGAAAAGGAGAAACTTCAACGTTTCGTGCCCTAGGCACTTAGTCATGAAGTGAAGACAGCAAAGTTGGCAGGTTGTAGATCTTCCTCTTGTGAGTATAGTTCACAATCAGCCCAAAGGTCAGTGGGAGAGAAATAGTGGGGTAGTGGAAAAATAGTGTGATTACAGTTTATGAGGGTAGAAGAGCAAAAAGGGTGCATGGGCAACAAGTGAGGTGGTGGGAGGGGGGAGGGGGGGGGGGGGAGGGTGTAGATGGCTGTTGGAGAGGCAGAGGGAAAGGGGGGGGGGGGGAGTGGGGGGTGTTGGAAAAACAGCATTGGGGGGTAGGGGGGTGAAGGGGGATGGGGATGGGGGTTGATGAAATGGAACAATGTTTATTCCCTGACATTGAGTCCATGTGGACTCAAGGTGCCAAGGCGCTGGATAAGTTGGCTTTCCATGAATTTCCGGTATTGGCCCTCCTTTCGCCCATTGCGCCAGAGGGCTGCCACTCTGATGTGCGACAAGTTGTGGTGATCAGAGGTGAAGCGGTTTGCAACTGGCGTATCTTTTCCTGTGAGTATGCTGTCCTGTGAGTATGCTGTGTGAAAGTTGTGCATCTGATCACATGGATCCAGAATTACTGAGTGAAATCGAGCAAGAGAGAGGTGAAGTTCATCGAGATGAAAGACCTATTTTTAGCGCCTGCTCCATTATGGACAAAGCCAATCAGACCAAAGACAGTACTACAACGACAAACACGACCTCTTCCCAGACAGAACCCCCAGAAGAAAACCAAGAGAGTCTTGTGGTTCAAATGAATCGATCAATGTTTGACTTGAAGACTTCTCTTTCCAAACAAATCAACGAGTTACATGCAACCATACGGGGCCGAAACATGGAAATGGTGTTAACAACAGCCGATGCAACAACAAACAATGACAACGCCCAGCATGTAGCACCAACACAGTCAACAGCCTCCACTCATGCCAAATGCTTATCACAGACTGAACAAACAAACAAGAACAAAGCGACATTTGCAGAGATTGTTAAAAACACAGCACAAAATGCTGCGCCAAGGGGTTCTTCAGAATTAGGTGACGTAAAATGCGCTGACGTCAAGAAAAGTGACGGAACTGTGATGGATCCAAAAAAAGAACATTCTAATCTCCAAAAAAAAAGCAACAAGGTTAACCCCCTAAATGTCAAAAGCAAAAAAGGAGAAAACGATCACTATTCTTTGCCAAACGTCATTCTGTTCCAAGACTCAACAATGCGACTAATAAATTCTCGTCGCTTGGGGCACGCCTATGGGGTTCGATTCACATCAAAACATCCTAGGGGAAGACGGGGTAAAAGCGCATGGGTGGGTAAGAAGCCCACCCCAATTATCTCATGAAATAAAGAAAATTTCAGTCAAATTTGCCCATGAGACGAATGTTAGACATTAACGCTCGTCTCATGGGCAAAATGAGACTGAAATTTGCTTCATTTCATGAGATAATTGGGGTGGGCTTCTTACCCGCCCATGCGCTTTTTACCCCGTCTTCCCCTACAAACTGGAAGATTGCAAAAAGAACCTGGACGACATCAAGGGGGCTGATTGCATAGTTCTTCGTTGTGGTATCAATGATCTAAAAGGAAAGGATCCCAAAGCAGTTGTGACAGAAATGTCAGAGGTCAAGAAAGCAAAAGCTTGCCAGCCAAAAGCACAAATAGTCGTAAGCAGAGTGGCCCCTGTCAAGGATCATCATCTACAAAGCAAGCGTGAACTGTTCAATGCTCTGCTACTGTCTGAACTGCCCCGTCATCAGGTCTCCATCTTGTCCCATGAAAACCTTGATGCTCATAACAACAGACTGATGAGGGACACCATCCACCCATCAGAGAGGGGCACCAGCATTCTTGCTGGCAACATGGGTCGTCACGTCCACCGCCTCTTTTGGGAAAGGCCACGAAGGAGACGCACCCATCACCCTACCAGCGGACGTGGCGCCAGTGGTGGTCAACGTGGTCCAGGCAGCAGGAACTACAGGCCTACCGGGAACTACAGGCCTGCAGGCGACCCCACAGCTGCGTTCCCCTGGCGTCCTCATCCGTGGGACCCTTTCTTCCGCCACCCTCATGTTTCCTGGTGACTTTGCTCCAAGTTTCTTGTGCTATATAAACAGTGATATTTTTATATTTGATAATTATGTGTCTATTCTGCAATGGAATTGCAGATCTATCGTAAAGAACTTGTTGCATTTTGAAAATCATATTTATTACACAAAAAATAATAACATTTCGGTAAAGGTCAAGATGTGCCACCCCCCTACCTATCTCGGTTAATTGTATTTTTCCGTTTTTGCCTTTCTTGCCATACATAAAGCTGTATTTTAGGAACATTTTCAGCTAATAACCTTTTTGGAATACTAACCCTAGCCCTAAACCTAACCCTACCCCCCACCCTATAAGACGGAGAAACGCAACGAACCACAACTGTGACAAATCGCGGTGTACTGCAGTACATAGTGGGGGGTAGGATTAGGTTTAGGGCTAGGGTTAGGGATAGGGTTAGTATTCCAAAAAGGTTATTAGCTAAAAATGTTCCTAAAATACAGCTTTATGTATGGTAATAAAGGCAGAAACGGAAAAATAGAATTAACCGAGAAATGCAGGGGGGGTGGCACATCTTTACCTTTTTTTTCTACTCATTCATCCATCGACCCCCCAGCCTTTCAATCTATTCACTCTTCCACCGTCACTGCATCCAACCCTCCTCCGCTTCTAATTCTTCGTCTTTCTTCTTCCATCTCCCTCAGGACTTGGTCGTACGACGGGGGAGGGCCGTCGCTATACGGAGGTAAGCGCACGCGCAGTACGTCAAACGCGCGTAGAGTACTAGGAGGAGGAACTCCCGTGATGAACACTGAACTGTGCTGATCAGTATTGCGGTTTTGGGCACGTGCGTGTGGTGGTGGTAGTGATGATGATCCTGGCTCGTGCCCGTGCGCACGTGCTCCCCCAGAGTCAAGTCCTGCAGAGACTGTTCTCGGGGAAGGTTCCTCGTCTTCTCCGATCACTGTTGAGGGTTTGAAGACGATTCTGATGACGACGGCGATGACTATGGCGGCGATAATGATAGCAGTGGCGATAAAGATGTTGGCTGTGTCACCGTGTATTAATGCTGTTGTCATTGTTGTTGCTGCTGTTGTTGATGTTGTTGTCGCTGCTGTTGTTGTTGTTTTCGGTGGTGGTGATGCTGTTGTCGTCATGATTCCTGTGAACAGAAATGTCAGCTTATAATAGTCAACTGGTAGATAAATCTGGTGGTAATAAAGGGAGATATGATGATCATTTGTATTAATGCGTTACTTAGATGTACGAAACTTTAGCTGTTCATAATATGAACACGACTAATCAAACATCCAAACTGATTACATAAAACACTTTCCCTCGTAAATGCCTTTAAATTGAGATCTACTTGACTATGCTCCATGCCCAAATGATAAAGGTATGTGAGCCGCCATAATTTGGATGTTCGCCATATTGGATTCCGGAAGTAGAGCATATTGACATCCCATCTGGGTATTTTCTAACTAGGCTATATACGATTATATAGACTAGCGTTAATTTGCTTCTAACACGTAAAGTATTATTTCAATAGCTACATGCTTCATCCGGATGAGCGACTTATCTGGCTGATATACACCACCAAAGTGATCAAAGTGAAAAGATCAAGTGGCTCCAAACCTAGTGATAGCCTTTGTTGGGGAGAGAGAGAGGGGGAGGGGGTCCCTCTCCCCCACCCACCCCCAACAAAGCACAAAATGAAGGCGAATAGGCAGCTGCGGTCGCAGGGTGTCATCACAAACCTAAACAACACGTGTGATGAACCATTGTTATCATCTGTGCAAAACATCAAACAAAAAACAAATTGCTTGTTATATACATATCTGTATTGTTAAAAAAATCAGGACTTTACTGGTGTTGCGCTGCCTCCGGGCATTGCCTCCAGGATTGTTCCCACCATCTTTATATCTACTAATGTCTTATATGTGTCTGTTCCAGACCGGAGGACGTTAAACAGGTTTTCATTCATCAAAGGGAAAAAACAACTACCGATGTGATGAGAAATATGTCCTGGCGTGAATTATGTCCAGGTCACCGTAATATGCGTGTGCGCCACAACAGTAACGATAACTGTTTAATAAAATATAGAGATTTAATTAAATAGTCAACTTAGGACGCTGATTTCACCGCCTGGTGGCAGTCAAACCAGTAGAGGCCAAGCGCGTGATATTCTTAGTTGGGGGGTAGTGAGAGAGAGAGATGGAGATGAGAGTACCCTCCCTCTCTCTCTCTCTCTCTCTCTCTCTCTCTCTCTCTCTCTCTCTCTCTCTCTCTCTCTCTCACTACCCCCAACTAAGAATATAACGCAGTCTCATCTCCCTCCCTCTCTCTCTCTCTCTCTCTCTCTCTCTCTCTCTCTCTCTCTCTCTCTCTCTCTCTCTCTCTCTCTCTCTCTCTCTCTCTCTCTCTCTCTCTCTCTCTCTCTCTCTCTCTCTCTCTCTCTCTCTCTCTCTCTCTCTCTCTCTCTCTCAATACCCCCAACTAAGAATATCACTCGCTATGCCCCTACTGGTTTGACTGCCCCCTGGCGGTGAAATGTGCTTCCTAAGCTGCTCATTGCACAACATACACGGAAAGATTCAAGAAATAGAGCGGGAAGGTGATAAATTAATCTACGTCATCTTTACCGAGAAATCGGTGTACAAACCCTTGCCACTTAGTTTCGCATGTTCCAAAATGGCGGACGATGTCAACAAACACCTATGCAGAGAAAAATAATGAATAGGCCAAATAAATATATCATTGGCTTCTTATTATTTTAGTGATGAATCCTCTGCTCTACTTGCATGTCACAAGACGCCTTTGAATGTATTGAGGGGCGAATCCTGAATTAATGAAAAATGGTGCTTTACGTCCTCTCGGTCTGGAACAGACGATATGGGACATTTGTAAATACAAAGATGGTGGGAACAATACTGGCTGCAATGCCCGGAGGCAGTGCAACACCAGTAAAGTCCCGAGTTTTTAACAATATAGATAAGTGTAGCGGTAACCACGCCTCGGTTAAACCTCATCGGCTATAGTACCGCCACAATAACGTTAGGATAGTATGAGGGGCGAATCCTGAATTAATGAAAAATGGTGCTTTACGTCCTCTCGGTCTGGAACAGACACATATGGGACATTTGTAAATACAAAGATGGTGGGAACAATACTGGAGGCAATGCCCGGAGGCAGAGCAACTCCAGTAAAGTCCCGATTAATTTAGCAATACAGATAGGTGTAGCGGTAACCACGCCTCGGTTAAACCTCATCGGCTATGGTACCGCCACATCTGATTCTGATACGATATTTGTATATCTGGGCGAAAATGGTGTTTTACGTTCTCTTGGTCTGAATCAGACACATATGGGACATTTGTAAATACAAATATGGTGGGAACAATACTGGAGGCAATGCCCGGAGGCAGTACGAAACCAGTAAAGTCCCGATTTTTTAAAAATTAACGCAGATAGGTGTAGCGGTAACCACGCCTAAGTTAAACCTCATCGGCTATGGCACCGCTACAAGTATTTAATAATTAATTGAATTAACCATACAATTACAATTAATATTTGTCGATCTGCCCAAACAGTGAGGCTTTATACTACCCCTTGCCGACACGAAAGTGCGATAATGTTAGGCCCGAACTGCCGATGAGTCAGCAGCAGCAGGTCTTAAGTTTGCTTAACTCTAAGATTTTCTTAAATGTTGTAGGTCACAAGGAACTCCGGTTGCATGGGCTTGCTTAGGCGCTAAGGAGTCTTAAATATTTTCCTAAAGGTAGGACTGCCCCCCCCCCCCCCCCCCCCCCCCGCTTTAAATGCGATCTTACTTAAGTTCTCCCTCTCAACACGCGAATCACACTGTTTTGCAGGTTGTATGGTGACAAAATCTGTTGCAAAGAGGAGTTTTAAAGATTAAAAAACCCACCTCTTTTAGAACAGTGTTCTATTCAGATTTCAGAGAGAGAGAGAGAGAGAGAGAGAGAGAGAGAAAACTTGAAAACTTTAACTTTAACTTTATTTTTCAAGGATAAAGATTTTAGGCAACGCCTAGTCTTCCAATCTGTCCTGAGAGAGAGAGAGAGAGAGAGAGAGAGAGAGAGAGAGAGAGAGAGAGAGAGAGAGAGAGAGAGAGAGAGAGAGAGTACGAATGTTATAAAGACTATGAGTTTGTAAATCAGAAAAAGCATATAGGTCTACGTAAGAATTGTTATGTAGGAATTTTATTCTTTAAAAGTTGGAAGAAAAAATGCTTGCTTCGAGTTTTCACTTTGAAATGTTTACATTCATCTAACTGATTAAAAAAAAATTCTGTGGCTGCTCTGTATTACTGCAACACACACACACACACACACACACACACACACACACACACACATACTCTCTCTCTCTCTCTCTCTCCCTCCATTTCAGTCACTGTCTCATACACACTTGTCTACATGGCTTGAAATCCTTTTCAATTCGTCACGCTTCAGTTCACTTTGGAGGGTGTTTAAACTGGACTTCAGCCTGAGGCTACTGACCACAGCTAACTTCATTGGTCAGTTTCTTTCTTTGTGGTGACGTGTACAAAAGCTGGGTAGATTATCCATGCTCTGCTAAAAATAGATTGCCTGGCCAAGATCTTAGTAAAGAACAGTCCTGAGATGACCCATGCAACAGCTGGGCGGATTTGTCTTAAGAAAATCTTAACTAAGATTTCTTTAGGGTTTAGCAAGCCGACTTAGGATCAGGATTTAGGATGTTCTATGCAACGGCCCGGCGTTAAGATAGTTAAGATTTTCTTAAGACAAATCCCCCCAGCTGTTGCATGGGTCATCTCAGGACTGTTCTTTACTAAGGCAATCTATTTTTAGCAGAGCATGGATAATCTACCCAGCTTTTGTACACGTCACCACAAAGAAAGAAGCTGACCAATGAAGTTAGCTGTGGTTAGTAGCCTCAGGCAGAAGTCCAGTTTAATCACCCTCCAAAGTGAACTGAAGCATGACGAATTAAATGTACGTTGAAATGATAAAACTATAAATAACACGCCCTCCCCCGCAAAAACAAAAAACCCAAAAACCAACGCAACAACAACGAAGACCCCCCTTAAAACAAGACTTTTGTGTGTGGATAATCAAACATCGAACCGATAAGGCCTACGTATTTCTACGACATTAACAACCTCCCCCCCCCCCCCCACCCCCATTTCGTATTTCTAAAAATAGTAAAGTATCCCGTCATTCAAAACTACCCAAAACTGTTTGAAAGGAAAATTGGAGCGCATTCAACGCCTCTCCAAAAAGAGAGTAAAATAAATCCATAAATACTTGAATAAAAATAAATAAACACAAACATAATTATTCGAAAAACACAGAAATAGAAAAGGATGAAAGAAAATAAAGAGGAAACGATAATGAACGAAGAAAGAAAGAAAGAAAGAAAGAAGAACACCAGCTAACCACGTGTTGACTCGAACGGTTTAAAAAAACCCCAATAAAATCGAACATACCCATAATGCCCCACATGGCCGAAAGGCCAAAGAGGGCGTAAAACATTATTTTCTCTCTAACATACCTCTCAATCAGTCCTACAGTCACATACACTTATCTGTATTGTTAAAAAAAAATCGGGACTTTACTGGTTTGGCACTGCCTCCGGGCATTGCCTCCAGTATTGTTCCTACCATCTTTGTATTTACAAATGTCCCATGTGTGTCTATGACCGAGAGGACGTAAAACACCATTTTTCATTCTTCTTCTTCATCGAACATACCTGAGTCAATCTACATTTGGAATGAATAAACTTTCAGTCAAATTCGGAACAAATCTCTCTCCTTCTCGGAGATTATAATATAGAGAAAAAACTACGAAAGTTGTATACTTACTACAAGCAACAAATGGCGAAGTAGTTGGACAGACGAAAACCAAACGACACGCTGCGTTGACTTTTGCTGAGTAATTATTGTCTAAAACCGGCGGAAGTCAGATTTCACTACAATTTTCTTTGTGTCAAACCTTTCACGTGACAGGAATTACATCAAAACGAGAGTTTTACGTGAAAACAACGAATACGAATAGTTTTTATTTTTTATATAATTATTTTGTGTGTGACTGTATAATAAAAAAACAGATAATGAAAAATCCAGTGGTCAATAATAATATTGTTAAAAAAACCCATGCCTTTATGTGTTAAAACAGTGCAAGGGAGCTAATTTGTGAATAAAAACTGTTCTCCAAGTCGTAGTTGCCTCCCTTACAGTACAACGTGGTAACCAATAGTCAGTCTCTCTCTCTCTCTCTCTCTCTCTCTCTCTCTCTCTCTCTCTCTCTCTCTCTCTCTCTCTCTCTCTCTCTCTCTCTCTCTCTCTCTCTCTCTCTCTCTCTCTCTCTCTCTATCTGTCTGTCTGTCTGTCTCTGTCTCTCTCCGTGTCTATCTGTTTGTCTCTGTCTCTCTCTCTCTCTCTCTCTCTCTCTCTCTCTCTCTCTCTCTCTCTCTCTCTCTCTCTCTCTCTCTCTCTCTCTCTTTCTCTGTCTGTTTGTCTCTCTGTATCTGTCTGTCTCTCTCTGTCTCTCTCTCTTTCTCTCTGTCGCTCTCTCTCTCTCTGTCTGTCTGTCTCTCTTTCCTTCTCTGTAGGTTTATGTCTCTCTCTCTCTCTCTCTCTCTCTCTCTCTCTCTCTCTCTCTCTCACTCCCTCTCTTTCACCCCCCCATCTCTCTCCCCGTGGTCAATGAATGCAAAACCCAAATCCACCATTTCTCACTTTAGAGTAGTTTGATCCTGGTGGGTTGATGATCTTCGTTTCACGTGTGCTGTTTGCAGCCGTGAGGATGCACAACCTGATTTTTGTTCTTCCACTATTTCCATCTGTCTATCCCCAAAGCCTTCGCAGGAAACACACAACTTCCGTATGATATTATATTATATATCAAGCCAGAGATTTGAACCGTTCATGCAAAGAAGATGGAAGAAATATGAAAAGAAAGATAACAGAAATACGGAGGATAGAGAAGAAAAAGACGAGAACATGATATAAAAAGAGAAGAAAATGGCGCGTGCGCGCGTGCGTGCATGCACGCACACACACACACACGCGCGTGCGCATGCGCGCACACACATACATGCACACACACACACACACAACACACACACACACGCGCGCGCGCGCGCACGCGCAAATGCGCACACACGCACGCACGCACGCACACATACACGCGCGCACACACACACATACACACACACACGCGCGCGCGCAAACGCGCACATACACACGTACGCACACACACATACGCGCACACACATATATACACACACACACACACCTACACACACACCTACACACACACACACACATCATCCCCCCTACCCCCCCACCCAAACTCCTAGCTATGACTCATCCTCAACGTGAAAAAAAGTTTTACAAAGTTTTCCGCACAGCTTCCGTTCGTATAGTATCGAGTTCCCTTTGTGTCCTTCTGCCGTGTGTATAGGCATTAGAGATTCCATTTAGCTCTTCCTGTACGACGCTGTCATTCCCAAGTGTAAGGGTGGCAGACTACACTTGAAATTCTGCCGAGTGGCAGGCAGCAGAAAGGGCGGCGCAGTCATCCTCCCTCACCATGGATGTTGGCTGACTTGGCATGCGGACGGGGCGACGTACGATGACTTGGGATGATCTCTGCAGCCGCCGATGCCCAGTGGTGCTCCGGGTACACCGGAGGTGAGGGCCTCTACTGGGGGGTAATCACATCCACCTACAGAGGATGTTGGACTCGAAGTGTGTCTCCCGCCGTGTGTCGACGACACCAGCATCCCGGTATGGAGACGGCCGCCCCGTGGTCCTGAAGACGGCCTTTGGGAGAGGGATTAGCAACCAGCAGCCTTGGACAAGAAACGCGGGAGTTGAGATCGACAACCTACGGGCGGTCTCACAATGCTTTAAACATCTCTGCCCCGCGACGACGAGGATGCTGATCCCACCCTAAGGATCAAGGAGAAGAAGGAAGCCCAGACTTGGACTCCCGTCCAAAACGATACAGTACCAGACTGTGAACCCCTATGTTCAAGGGTTCACAACGCTATTGGGAATAGACCACGACGCCTTGCCACGTCCAGAACCACTGTCTCATCGCCATCGCATCGTCTCCATCCCCGGGAAGACCCTGCTGTCTTCAGGAATATCGTCCATAAGAGTCTACGACTGATTGGACGCTAATCTAAACTTCGTTCGTACGTTGACTAAGCTGCTTTTTTTCTCAATAGATTCTCTCTTGGATTTCTTGAGACGAGCAGTAAAAAGATTTCTGTTTTGAGATTTTGTATAACAAAAAATTGATGTCAGCAAAAAGTATCAGGACTGAGGGGGGGGGAGAGAGAGAGAGAGAGAGAGAGAGAGAGAGAGAGAGAGAGAGAGAGAGAGAGAGAGAGAGAGAGAGAGGGAGAGAGAGAGAGAGAGAGAGAGAGAAGAGAGAGAGAGAGAGAGAGAGAGAGAGAGAGAGAGAGAGAGAGAGAGAGAGAGAGATTCAATTCAAACAATTTTAATGACTAGGCCTTCTGCCCGTATCATAGGGAGGCTGGGGGAGGGGTTATAAAGACACATAACATTTGTATCGAAAACTAGAAAATAACACAAATTCTTGTAGTGAGAGAGAGAGAGAGAGAGAGAGAGAGAGAGAGAGAGAGAGAGAGAGAGAGAGAGAGAGAGAGAGAGAGAGAGAGAGAGAGAGAGAGAGAGCTTTGACACTTCTCTTTTGTTCACTAAAGTACGATACAGTTCACGGCTGTACGATACGACTCGATCACGTGGTCTCGATGCGTGAATCACATTTGTTCTGGAGTCCACGTGATCGAATCGTATCGTACAGTCGTGCGATATTTAGTGGACGTGTGGATGGCCCTTTAGGGATTTCTTCGGTTTCTGTACTTTCCCTGACCTACTTTTAGTTTCATTCTTTTTCTTGTCTGTGTGTGTGTGTGTGTGTGTGTGCGTGTGCGCGTGTGTGTGTGCGCGTGTGCGTGCGTGTGCGTGTGCGTGCGCGTGCGTGTGCGTTTGCGTGTGTGTGTGCGTGTGCGTGCGTATGTGTGTGCGTGCGTGTGTGAGCATGGGTGTGTGCGCGCGTGCGCGCTTGCACTTGTGTGTGTGTGTGTGTGCGTGTGCGTGAGTGTGTGTGTGTGTGTGTGTGCGCGTGCGTGCGCGTTCGTTTGATTTTCTGCCTTTACGTATTTTACTTTGGTCAGTTATTTGTGTATAGTTACTTAAAAAAAGAGAGAGAAAAAGAACAAAAAATTCCCCCCATGAGAGAGAGAGAGAGAGAGAGAGAGAGAGAGAGAGAGAGAGAGAGAGAGAGAGAGAGAGAGAGAGAGAGAGAGACTTGTTTCCAAACTTCAAACTAGAAATGCACTGTGACAATGATTGACCCAGCCAGAGTTATGTTGATCATGTTCGAAGCAACTAACCAGTCAGATAGGCTACGTACCTACTCTACGTCTGCACGTTCGTCTGCTTTCATATATTGTCTATGCCTTTTCATCGTTTTGTTTCGTTTTCATTCTTTCCTTTTTCTGAAGACGTTTTGTTTGCTTTTGCATTACTCTTCTTTACAACAAACAAACAACTACACGACAAGTGTAAAGTGACGTTATTTTATTCGCAAGAGACACAACACAACTACTGGGTATTTCCGCGAATGCGCCTTTATCAACATAGACAAACAAGAAAACAGCAAATATAGCAAAAGGAGCAAAAAGCAGGCAACAAAAGGAGCACAAAACCCAACAAGATCAAGGTACTCTTCTTTGGTTTCGGTCTGTCTTATATCAAAGAGTGTACAGGGGAAGATAAACATCCGGTCTCTTTTCCCTGTATGAGTAGTGAGGACAGAAACACTGGTTATGTCCCTTTGAGACGTGACACATTTTACACATCGATAGGCCAGTTGAATTCTCCGTTCAAGTTCCAGTCCGAGTTTTTGGATAGCCTCCACTGTGAATAGTGTACACGCCCCCACTAACGATAACTCTATCAGCCCGGTTCGCCGAGCTTTTAAGTAATCCATCTTACCCTTTTAGAATATCTTTGCTTATATTCCCTGTCTTCTCCTCGAAACGTTTCTGCCCATTATACTTCAACTAACACACCCAACCTGTCTATATGTCTCTCATCGTCTCTCTCTTTATCTCTGTCTCTCTCATTGTATCTGTCTGCCTGTCTGCCTGTCTGTCTCTCGTTCATGTGTTTGATAGTTGCTTTCTTTACCCTTGTTCTTTTTCGTATTTTGATTTTTCACCCTCCCGCCCTTCACTCCTTATATGCATAGTTATGCGGGGGAGTGTCTTTAGCCATGACAAGCTCCTAGCATAACATCGTCAGTCACCCAAATCCGCCGAAGACGTAGTGTGGCTTTTCACGTGGCGGGGTAATCAAAATCGGTCACACACGTACTGTTCCCATCACTAGCTGATGCATTTGTACCATAGTGTTCAATGGCTTCGACTGTTGGGGTGATCCCTGGAGTCTTTTAGCCAGGGTACGTCAACAGCAACAACAACAACAACAACATAATCAAGATAAACAAACTCAACACTATATTTGGCAAGAGTTATTTTTACGTCCCCCCCCCTCCTCCTTCCAGCATCCCACTCCCTCCCCTCCCCTTTGCACTCAAACTTGCTTAATTTAAACCTACTAAAAATAACCGCATCGTTGAGTTCGCTGCTTAAAACTTTGCGATTTCTCTCCCCTAGGCCAGCCAAACAGTGTGAATTCCCTCCCTTGGGCACGCCATCTTGAAACGTCACTGTGTGGATTCAGCCTTCCTGTGGACAGTCGTTGACGCTTTCCCGCCGGAGGCAATGCTATTGCTGAGACTTCCCCTTCTAACAGCCATTTCGCACTGTTTAACTTAGTCGAGAAAAACAGCTTCGTGTTGAAAGCTTTCAACTTCTGAAGTTTTAAAGAGCCACCCGATCACGTGTCAAAATCACGGGATTCACGTGTTTTCCCTCTTATAACTGGAAATAAATCTTGTTTTGACCAAGTCTGACTCCCATATAAATTACCCCAAATTGAAAGCGACACATCAGTTTAAAGAGCAGCCTCAATTTGAATATGGGGAAATTCGAATGTGGGTCACAGAAACCCAGAAAAAAACAAGGGACGTAACCGTGGCGCGTCACAGGCTCTTAAAGGATCGAACCATTGTGTTGTGTCCTGTTCAGCCTTTCTTCTGGTTCTTTTTGTTCTTGTTCTTCTTCTTCTTGTTCTTGTTCTTCTTCTTCTTCTTCTTCGTCTTCTTCTTCTTTGAAGTTTTAAAGGATCGAACCATTTTGTCCTGTTCAGCCTTTCTTCTTCTTCTTCTTCTTCTTCTTCTTCTTCTTCTTCTTCTTCTTCTTCTTCTTCTTCTTCTTCTTCTTCTTCTTCTGTTGAACAGTACCATGCAACGTATTATTTTAGTAGAAAATGTTCATAAATAATAATTATTGCAAACATAAATGAAATTGCTCACGAGTGGAACAAACTATCAATGTCCCCTGAATATAACTAAAAAGTTCTTACATATACAACATATTCGTAACTGTTATTTATAAGAAGTTACTTATGGAAATTAAACTAACGGTGTAGCGTGGTACAGAGGTAAAGCGTTCGCCTTGAGTCAAGTAAACCCGAGTTCGAGCCTGGGCACAGGGGATTTCCCCCCTCACTTTGCACTAGGCCTTACGGTCTGAACGTAAACTCTTTCGGGTCAGACGATAAACCGAGGTACCGTGTGTCCATGCACTCAGCACACGTTAATCCCAGTGGCAACGAAAACGTTGTCATTTGGTCCAAATTTACCCCCCCCCCCCCCCTCCTTCCTCCTCATCAATCACACAGAAATCGCATGCAACATTTTTTTAAAAATGGGGTGGCGCGCCTCTGGCTGCGACACACTCTCCAGGTGGGAGCAACCCGAATTTGACAGAGACGCCTCCGTGACTATTAATTACCTAATACCTAATACCTAAAGTTGGCCTGAATTTTTTTTCTTCTTAAAATATAAATGAAATAAATGTACCTCCCGGAACAGCTGTGAGGTCCTCCCACGCCATTTGTCCTAAAGTCCCTTCGGCTGAACAGACTGTAGGGATGCCACCCGGGGAATGTATGGGTGAAAGTAGTTCAGTAACTCTCCTGAAATAAGCCCCTTCGCCGCCAGCCATTTTTCAGCCCCCCAAATACCATATACTGAACTTGGAGAAAAAAAATTATCTGCAATATTGGGAATTCTTATGTGACATGTATAACATTAGGCTTATCCTTACCTCCCCAAATTAAGAAAATAGGGTCTTCAGATAACAGGCCCTGATTTGATGCCTTTCAGTGACATGGGTGTTAAAACCATCGTGGTGCTAAAATGCGACATTGGCGGTGAAAGGTTTAAAATTTGAAGGATTGAAAAAACAACTCAGTAATGTCACATATGGCTTTGCCGAGAGGACGTAAAACTTTAACTTTGGCCTGATAGAAAGTGTCTCCAGGACTGGCTGTCTTGTCATCCGGAACCAGTCTTATAAAATCGAACGTTTCTGCCCAACATGCGTGTATCACAATTTTTGATCGCTTCTCGGCCTTTTGGCTAAGACAGTGATTCAGGAACATAAATGTTTTTGTTTATACCATGGTTGGTTGGTTCAGCCCGTCGTACATGGCGAAAGCCGATACGCGACGTTAAACTGAACTTCCATCCAACATGTGTGGATTAAAAACAAGAGA
>CM065706.1:36929903-36934903 GCA_017654935.2 Phymorhynchus buccinoides | reverse complement strand
TCACAAAGATAAATGTATAGTGATTACAGAACATAGAGAGGCATAGCAACAGCAACAACTTACAAATATGTCAAAATCTTCGAAGTATGAAGTGAAACGAATGTGAATATACTACAATGAAAGCAGATTGTACAAACATTTTATGCAAAATAGCTTGGTTTTTACACTCGAATACTCACGACAAATTAAAGTCAATGTGCATAAAGTGATTAAGAAGGAAAGGGGTGGAGGGGGAACTATTTGATTTCGACCAATATAATCACACCAAAACAAAATGTTACAAATAAAGTATCGCCATTATAGTTATCGCTCAAAACATCATGACAATAACTCGGTTAGTGAATATACGATGTTCCTTCCGTGGACTTAATACATCGTAAGCCATCACCATAATTACTTGATTTTTGGACAAAGGGATTAATAGAAATACTCGTGACCCAACGGCGAGACAAAGACAAAATGCATCCACACGTTATATTACACGCACATACATTCAGTGCACATGCTGCACAAGCAAGGGGGAAAAGGGGGGTATGGAATTACTCTACATGTTCACAATTCCTCTGACAAACATACATTCAAGAACCAACAAAACCCTTTAGAAACAGTAGAAATGTTCTGGACATAATTATTATCTATCTTCGAAGAAATGGTAGGAATATGAAATTACATAATTATATAACTGCACATAAAATAAGTTGATTAATGCTTTGCGCTACATGTTCAAGCACATTGAGTTTTGTTGTTTCTTACAATAAAGGATTTAGATAAATACAAGGCAAGTTTAGTGCACACTCTTGAGTCAGAAAGAAGCAAGGTTAGTTTGAAAGCATTGGGGTGGTTGTAATACTTTTTAGGAATGTACATTTCGCGTAGATGTTTATACTGTGGGCACATTAAGATAAAATGCAATTCTGATTCAACAACATTCAGACAAAATGGGCAGTCAGTTTTGCCTTGGAATTTGGAATATTTGGATCTATGAGTCTTCAGCTGAGAAACTCCTAATCTTACTCTAGTTAAATGCTTTCTTAATGTAGGATTCTTAATCACACACAAGTAATGGGGGAGGCCTTCTAGAGATCTGAAAGTTGAATACAACTGGAAGTGTTCTTTAGTAGAAATGGTAGAATCAAGTTCTTGGATGCGGCAATCGATCAATCTCTGCTTAAAGGTAAATAAAAACATTTTACAATTTGCAACACCCTTGTTCTCCCACACAAATCCAAAGCCATACCTATACAAAGTATACATTATATTAGATACCCAATTCCGCATACCCTTACTGTGAAGTATGTATAACATTTCATAACTTTTCTTTGGAATACGATTTTCTTCCATCTGAATAACTTTAAGCCAGTACTTAATACATTTGGTGTGTGTCTGAATGTAAAGAGGGTATCGATTTGATTCGCAATATACTAATGCACTTGGGGTTTTGATACTGATATTTAGTAAACGTTTTATTGCAAGCAAATGGATTCTTTCAATAACGGTGTGGTCTGCACTTAAGCCCCATACCTCTGAGCCATACGTCAAAATAGGTTGAATTTGGGTGTCAAAATTTTTGAAAAATAGCTTAGGTGAGTTTTCCCCTAATGACCAAAGAAATCTGAGGATGCCGAACATACACTTTTTTGCTTTTAAAGCCATCTCTTCCAGAGAGTAAGAGAACGTTAAGCCAGATGAAAAAGTTATACCTAAATACTTGTATTGGTTCACAATTTCTATCTTAACCCCTCCATAGAACCATTTTTCTCTAGAAGCTATGTGCCCTCCATTTCTAAACACAACTATTTTCGACTTTTCATGATTAACAGTAAGTTGCAATCTATGAGCAGTATTGTATAAAATATCTAACTGACGTTGAAGACCAATTACAGTGTGGGAAATAAGAATGATATCATCCGCAAATAACATAATTAGAATTTGTATTATATCAGGGGTCAGAGTTATACCATGTTTACCAGCCTGCATAATATCGTTAGCTAGTTCATTAATGAAAAGAGCAAATAAAATGGGGCTACAGTTATCTCCTTGCTTAAGTCCATGGGGACACATGAATGCATCAGTCACATCATTATTAGCTCGAACCCTAGCTTTGACAACTTCATATATACTTTTAACAGCGTTGTACATTTTCCCTTGAATTCTGTATTTACGTAGTATTAACCAGAGATGATTTCTATTTATGAGGTCAAAAGCTTTCGTAAAGTCAATAAATGCTGCATAGAGTTTCTGTTTCGAAGAAAGCTGTTTTTGTATCAGAGCTAGCAAAGTAAATATGTGGTCAACTGTGCCATAATTCTTTCTAAAGCCTGCCTGGGATTCACTAAGTAAATTATTTTCTTCCACCCATTTGGTAAGTCGTTTATTTAGAATAAACGTGTATAGTTTACTGTTAATATTTAATAAAGAAATACCTCGATAATTGTTTGGGGAATTAGAATCACCTTTTTTTAACAGAGGATGTATGATAGCCTCAGACCAGCTTAGAGGAAATTTGCCTGACTTAAAAAGTGTGTTGAAGAGCTTTGTCAGAAAAGAAACAACTAAAGGACATGAATGCTTATATAATTCTCCAATGAAACCGTCTGGTCCTGCTGCTTTTCCGTTTTTTAAGGCTTTAATGGCGTCTTTAACTTCATATTCTGTTATTTCAGCATCTAAGGAGGAGCAATCTATATCTTCATTTATCAAATAATGATCATCGAAAGCTTCATTTAAATCATTGTTTTCAACTGAATCATTTTCCATGCAGTCACCATTAAAAACCCATTGAAAATGGTTGTACCATTCCTCAGATGAAATAGTGCAATCTGATCGTTTATTGCTTACCCTCTTCTTAATGGTACCCCAAAATAGCTTAGGATCATTTGTACTATTCTCAAGGGTTTCTAGTGCCTGTCTTTTGTCTTCATTTTCTTTTCTTTTAAGAAGTTTTTTGTATTCCCTTAGTTTTTCAGTGTATTCATATCTAAGTTTTTCAGCTTCTTTTGGGTTAGTGCATCTCTGGTGGTTTCTTAAAGATTGTCTTACGCTTGATCTATTTTCTCTACATTCCTTATCAAACCATGGACTCTTTTTCGATGGGTCAATTATGATCTTCTTTTCATACATTGGCCAGCTAATGCAAGGCCCTCATTAAATGTTGTCAGGGCTCTATCTGTGTCAACATCAATAAGATATACTGCCTCCTTGAGTATACCTTGCATTTCTCCTGATACCTGTTTTGCATAGTATTCATCTAACTTTTCTTTATCCCAAACATATTTTTCTATAATTGATTTCTTGTATTTGTTATTATTAGCATCACGTTTAGCAAACTGGACATATAAAATCAGTTCAACTGGCATGTGTTTTGATTCTATTCTGGGTAAAACGCGAAGATTTAAAGCATGTTCAATAATGGATTTAGACATTAAGAAATAATCAATTACACTTGAACCATTGTACGCAATATAAGTGAGTTCACCCTGTTCATCTCCTTTTGTCATGCCATTTAAAATTAAAAGTGAAAATTGCTCACATAGTTTTATAAAGTATCGCCCAAAGTCATTAGTAATACTGTCTATTGATTGTCTTGCATATTGCATTTCATGATCTACATCTATGTCATCATCTTCAAACAAAATATCATCAGGCATAGAGACAGTTTCAGCATTGGCATTCCCAGTCCTTGCATTGAAATCACCCATGATTATGAGAGGTGATTCTCCATATTGTTCATACACATCAAGAATACAATGCTCTAACAGATAAACACCATTGTAGATTTCTGTGCCATCGTAATAGATGCTGTGTGATGGTGGGATATACATGCCTATAACAAAGAAGTCTGTTTCTAATCCTGTTATTTTCTGAGAAACTCTTAACACGATACAATTGTCACACTCTGTTGGAATGTATTGTACATATTTTGCATATAAATCTTTTTTACAGACAGAGACACAGAAAGAGAGAGAGAGAGAGAGAGGAGAGAGAGAGAGAGAGAGAGAGAGAGAGAGAGAGAGAGAGAGAGAGAGAGAGAGAGACAGACAGACAGAACAGAGACAGAGAGAGAGAGAGACAGACAGAGAGAGATGAGAGAGAGAGAGAGAGACAGAGAGACAGACAGAGAGAGAGACAGAGACAGACAGACAGACAGACAGAGAGAGAGAGAGAGAGAGAGAGAGAGAGGAGGAGAGAGAGAGAGAGAGACAGACAGAGACAGAGAGAGAGAGAGAGATCAGACAGACAGACAGAGAGAGAGAGAGATGAGAGAGAGAGAGAGAACCGATTGGACCAACTCCGAGGAGACAGACAGACAGACAGAGAGAGAGGAGAGAGAGAGAGAGAGAGAGATAGAAGAGAGAGAGAGAGAGAGAGAGACAGGACAGACAGACAGAGAGAGAGAGAGAGAGAGAGAGAGAGAGAGAGAGAGACAGAGAGACAGAGAGAGAGAGAGAGAGAGAAGAGAAGAGAGAGAGACGACGCGAGAGAGAGAGAGACAGAAAGAGAGAGAGAGAGAGAGAGAGAGAGAGACAGAGAGAGAGAGAGGAGACATGAGAGAGAGGAGAGAGAGAGAGAGAGAGAGAGGAGAGAGAGAGATAGAGAGAGAGAGAGAGAGAGACGAGAGAGAGAGACAGACAGAGAGAGAGAGACAGAACAGACACTGAGACGCGCGCTAATTCATTATGCAAGCGTACTGCGATGGGTCCTCCTCGTGCTGTAGGGCTATTTGAACAGCCCATATGAATATTCATCATCATTGGAGGTTTTTTTCCGTTTTTTTCTCTTTTTTCTTTTGGTATGGCATGCGTATACTATATAAATTATACGAAGGAATGCCTTATGCGCACTGATTGTTATGCAACTTCCGTTGACATGCTAAATCTGATGTTCGTGATGAAATACATTAGCTTGAATGTTCGTGTGCATGCTACATGAATAATGCAAAGACGTAGTAGGCCCTATATTGAAATTGGTTCAAGTTAGAGTTTTCCTTGATACGCTAGATT
>CM065706.1:36924085-36929403 GCA_017654935.2 Phymorhynchus buccinoides | reverse complement strand
AGAGTGAAATTTCACAAAATCAGTTATGATTCAGTATGATGTGGCAAAAAGTAATTAGTCTTTTCTTGTATGTGTGATCTAGACAAGAAAGATGAATTTGCAATCCCCATGCCCCGTGGGGATACGGGGGAGGGGGTCTTTTGCATAAATAGTTCTTCCACCTTCTAGAAGCGATGTACTTGTTATAACTTCATCTAATCTGTCACTCTCTTTGACTCTGTCTTTTCCCTTTGCATAAGGGCCAGCCATACGTCCACTAAAATTGCATGACTGTACAATACAATTCGATCATGTGATCTCGATGCGCAAATCACATTTGATCTTGGAGATCACGTGATGGAATCGTATAGCTGTACGATTTTAGTGGACGTGTGGCTGGCCCTTTACTGGCATCTACTATCTTTCTGCCTTACCGGTCCATTATCCTGCCTTTTTTCTTCTGAAACACTTTCAAAAAAATTTCCTCCAGCCGAAGTCAGACTTGCTGAGCCTAGCTATTTGTTAGTTAGGCGCATAACGGCAGCATGTCGCAGCTGCACTCATTATTGACAGGAAAGCGTTTTTCTTATATCTGATCAGTTTTGATAATACATAAGAAAGAAGGAGTTCGGCCAGGGGGGAAAAAATGGCTTGATTATAAGCGAGTTTTCTTATAAGCGGGTTCGGTTGTAGTCCAATTGTCATGAAGGAGGCTGCAACAGAGATAACACTGGCCCTCTCAATGCTCTATCAGGCATCCCTTAACGCTGGTGTGGTCCTGGCTGACTGGAGGCAGGCATTCATCACCCCAGTATTAAAAAAAAATACAACGTTGAAGACAAAAGGCCAATCTCTCCGCTGACTGTCCCCTGCAAGCGCCTTGAGCACATCATTGTCAAGAACATGGTAATGGTATATGCAGAGGTCAACAATACCCTGTGCCCTCAACAGCATGGCTTCAGAAAACGCCACGCTTGTGAGTCCCAACTCATCTGTTTAGTCAGAGGCTCTGGAAAGAGGTCACCAGGAGAATGTCTTAGTAATGGATTTCTAAGAGGCTTTTGACAGAGTTAGCCATGCCCTCCTCGTCTACAAACTTTGCCACTACGGAATCGCAGAGAAGACAATCATGCCAGTGGATTCAGAACTTACTAGAATAAAACCAGGCATGCAGTTGTAGGTGGAGTGAGATCAGACCCAGCAGGAGTCCCCCAAGGGTCCATGTTTGGTCCATTCCTCTTCCTTCTCGATATCAACGACCAGCCCAAAGGACTTCACTGCACAGCACACTTGTTTACTGATGACACCCTTTGTCACCGGCCCAAGATACTCAAGCCTCCATTGATCAAAGTGTGCTTCAAGAACAACTCAATTCAATCTCAAAGACAGAGAAATAAAAATGTGACAACGCCTGCAATTCACGGCAATGCACATATAAACACATCTGTGATCTTGAAAGCATGCCCCAAAAGTTTGAAACAAAGTACTTGTATGCAGAATCCGCAAACACATAATTATATGATTTTAATCATTTCTAAACATGCTAAAATACAAAACGCTACATGAAACGTACTTGGTAATAACATGGTTCCACTGAACATGCTACGGATACATAACAGTACACAAAAATATACATGCCTACACAGAGTCATGCACATACTAAAATATGAAACAGTACATTAAGACAATACAAAACATATACATACTTACATACAGAAGACCTCAACTCAAGAAGCTCGCCTCATGGGAAGAGAGATGATAACTTGATTTCTATTCCCCAAACTGAGTGCTCTGTGTGTATGTATGTGTGCGAGCATTCTATACATTGGTGTGTGTGTGTGTGTGTGTATGCCGGTGTGTGTGTTTGTACAAAATTATTTCTATTTCAATTTATGAGCATACATATGCAAGTGCTCACATGTCTGCACATGCGTGTATGCAATTGAGTCTGTCCATAACATTGTTTCTTGCACACAAATAGAAATACTCATGCGCAAGCATAAAATATGCACACACATATCATGATGATGACATATGCATGCTCACACAAATAGTGAATAGTTGTATAGTACATAATACACACAGATATGTGCATGTGCGTACTGACATGCAGGGTGACACACACACAACAAATTAATGTGAGTGCATGAACACACACAGTCTTCTACACAGACACCAGACAGAAATACAGACGGGAGAGAGAGGGTGAGAGAGAGAGAGAGGGGGAGACAGAGAGAGAGAGAGAGATGCAAGTCAGAGAGAACAGGGAGAGTGAGAAAAGGGAGCATGTCATGGTCAGCTCCATAATGAAACACCTGGAGCAGAATAACATCCTGACCCCTCAGCAGCATGGCTTCAGATCCAAACGCAGCTGCGAGGCTCAGCTCATTTAACTAATGGAGGAGCTGACAGAGAATCTGGAATCCGGAAAACAGACAGACATGATAATCATGGACTTTGACAAGGTCAATCATAGCCTTCTGCTGCACAAACTACACATGTATGGCATAAGGGGCAATGTCAACAGATGGGTGGCGGACTTCCTCCTCGGCCGACGGCAGGCTGTCGTTCTTGGGGGCACCCAGTCAGCCTACATCAGTGTGAAATCGGGCGTGCCACAGGGATCAGTGCTAGGCCCATGCCTATTTCTGGTATACATAAATGACTTGCCAGAAAAAACTGTCTTCAAATGCGAGGCTCTTTGCTGACAACACGACAGTCTACAGGCTCATCTGCTCAGGGGAGGACCATGCCTGCTTACAGAAAGACCCAACGCTTTGCGGAATGGGAGAAGAAGTGGGACATGCAGTTTCACCCTGGGAAGTGCCAGACTCTGCCTTTCACCCGCAGCAGGAAGCCCTTGCACCACCCATACAAACTGCATGGACACACCTTGGACACCGTCTAAGCAGCCAAGTATCAAGGTGTCACCCTACAAGCAACTGGCAGCTGGCTGGGATGTTCATATCAGTGAACACCATTACGGCAAAGGCCAGCCAGACACTTGGCTTCCTTCGAAGGAACCTGAAGATAGCCTCCACTGAACTGCGAGAGAAAGCCTACATGGCATTTGTCAGACCTCTCCTTGAGTTTGCATGCACGGTCTGGGACCCCTTCACTCAGAAGAGTATAGACAAGGTGGAAGCAATCCAACGCAGGGCTGCCAGATTTGTCTTAAATAGATACCATAGGACAGCCAGCGTTACCGACATGCTACAGAGGCTCAGATGGAATCCACTGCAGCAACGCTGACAATTAAGCCACCAGACTCACCATGCTTTATGAAATACTCAATGGCATGGTGAGTATATATGAGCAGGAGCAAAGTCATACCCCAGCCAGAGCGGCAACTTAGGGGTCATCCACAACAGCTCCTCATCCCCCAGTGTCGGACGCGGTACCGTCAAAGCTCCTTTCCCCCACGAACAATCAAGGAGTGGAACGACCTGCCAACACCCACAGTGAAGGCCAGAACCCCAGAGAGCTTCACAGTCGAAGTCTGGAAGTTCCTCAAAGCCGGGACACCCTCGGCCTCCTGCTGCACCTGCTGCGGCTGGTGGCCCCACTGAGGGGTCATCAGTCTAACAAAACAAGCAAAAGCCCCCCCCCCCCCCCCTTCTCTCCCCCCCCCCCCTCACCTCCCCTGCAGATTCCCATCAAGCCAGGCGTTTTTCCTTTTGTCTGTCCTCTCTCCTCTTTCTTTAATCTTCGGCCTCCTGGCCCTTTCTTCCTGCATATGTAGATGAACCTCCCCGGTTCCGTGGCATAATAATCAGTGTGTTGATTGTGACTACGTACTGCAAAGAAGAAGAAGAAGAAGAAGAAGAAGAAGAAGGGTTTTATGCCATCTGCAGCCTTTTGGCCATGTGGGGCATCAGTGGAAGGGAGGAAAAATAGCTCGACTTTCCCACTTATACAAAAAATTCCCCCACCTTCTAGAAGTCACAGCAGAAGTCACTCTGTACTAAGACCTCTAGTTTCGGTTTGTTCAACGCATACAAGGTTGCTGTTTTGTTTTTACTCTTTTGTTTTTGCTTTTATATATTTTCTGCGTCATCATAATTTTTTGGAGAAAATAATTAATTTAGGCCTAGTACATAAACCAAGAAAACGTACAGTAGCAAAAATCGTCAGCAGAATGAAGTTGGCTGTTGACAGTACAATCGCATACGGTTGCTGTTTGCATAGTCTTAACCAACAGTTTTGACTGTTTTTCATGTTTTTTAAAAATATTTGTTTTTAATACTTTTTATGCCACGAAAGTGTTAAAACAAAGTTGTCATCATCATCGATGATCTTTAAAAACAATTTGAATACGTTTATAAGCTCTATTTTTGATATCCACCGTTTGCGCAAATATCTATCGATATTAGCGTCATCGGTGGATCCATCGTTTGCGCAAGCAAATCGATCGATCATGCTAAGCCGGAAGTTAAAGATCGAAAGATATAGTTCGTCGCTCAAACGCGCAGAACAGAATAATACATTATGAGAAGACAATCGAAATGTATGTAGGGGAAGACGGGGTAAAAAGCCCATGGGCTTAAAGAACATTTCAGTAACATTTGCCCATGAGACGAATGCTAAACATTAACACTCGTCTCATGGGCAAAATGTGACTGAAATTTGCTTCACTTCATGAGATAATTGGCATGGGTTTCTTACCCGCCCATGGGCTTTTTACCCCGTCTTTCCCTACATGAAATAAGGTTCACAGAAACCCCCCAAAACGACACGCATACTAAAACAGCAACAGTACATTGATTTGTATTTGTTGTAAGAGACAGACAGACAGACAGACAGACGGACAGACAGACGGACAGACAGACAGACAGACAGACAGACAGACAGACGGACAGATAAAGAAACAATTACAAAAACACAACATCGAGAGTAACGTTTTAACAAGAAATAAACGAGCAAATCTTCCATTATATAAGCATAAAATAGTGAAGGGGGGAGGAGGTAGGTGGGGGGAACAGTTTAAGGGGAACTCATAAGGTTATATTGTAGGCGAGGACCTGGTCCTAAATGGGTGGCGCGCCTCTAGCTGCGACGCGCTCTCCAGGTGGGAGCAACCCGAATTTCACAGAGACGCCTCTGTGACTATAATGTACCTAACCTAACCTAACCTAACCTAACCTAACCAGTCCTACTTTTCTAACTTGCCAACTAAGGATTGAATGACAAAACGTTGGGCCTACGTGTTATTGTTAAGACAGGCACAACCGATGCATAAAATACGCATACGAAACGTCTACAACTGGGGAATGGTCCAAACACAAAAATAGATGAAAAAAATGCTAAAAAACCCAACAACCAACCAAACAAAAATGGAT
>CM065706.1:36906585-36916585 GCA_017654935.2 Phymorhynchus buccinoides | reverse complement strand
AGAGAGAGAGAAAGAGAGAGAGAGAGAGAGAGAGAGAGAGAGAGAGAGAGAGAGAGAGAGAGAGAGAGAGAGACTGAGAGTGGTACACCACCACAACTTTTATGAACAAGCCTTTATAGGCGGTCTCATGCTTTTGGTATTTTTTAGGCTGTGCACGGATATCCACTGACATTCCGCGCGGAAATCCATGCGCAATCCGTAAAAAAAGTCAAAAATCTGGAAGATAATTTTTAAAAAAGAAAGACAGGTAGTCATGCTCCCTGTTTCGTTGTTGCAAGGTACACTTTATAAAGGGAGTTTTGACACTTTATTTCGTTACTAAACATATCTTCCGCTTGTGTGCATATTACACGTGGAAACTCGACCGCAAAAATCCCTATCCACTTATTTCTTATATAAGTGCACGGGGTTCCGTTTCCCGCACGGAACTTTAGGATTGCGGGTCTAATGTGTGTAGTGTGGACCCTTAGGCCGGGTTCACATTAGACGCGTAAGTTCCGTACGGAAAACCCTAAAATAAGTGAAAGAAAGAAGGAGACAAGCTTACGTATATATAGGGGAAATTCGGACACGTGCGCAAATCTTTTCCCCTTCTTTGCTTCAATTATTTAAGGACTGCGCGCACGTGTTTCCGCATGATATATACGCTTATGTGTGTACGCGGCCTTAAAATGGAAAATATGATTTCAGGTGCGTGACAGAAGACGGCAGGACCTTCCTTCTAGGGAGCACTTTCTTGGCAGACGACGGTTGCAACACGTGCACGTGTTATAGATACAAGAAAATCGGCTGTACGAAAATCGCGTGCGGAAAACCGCACGAATAACCACACCGATACCGAAACGGCAACGATACGGAATATCTGCATCTCGAAGAAGAGGAGATCATCATCGTTGCAGATGCAACTCGTTTTAAAAGAAGTAACATAAATTGTAGTTGAATCGGGATTTCACGAACCTATTCCATTATGTCTTAGTGCAGAAGGTTTTTTTTGTTTTTTTAAAAAGAATCAATATTTCCTGAATGGATCCGGATTTAACGAACACATTTCCACTATATCCCTTTGTAGTAAATTTTGGGCGATTTCTGTCTGTATGAGATTATGCAGATCAAAGGACAACACCCGCCGTTATTCCCTAGTAGAGGAGACTTTGTATTTCTCCTTCTTCTTCTTCTGCGTTCCCAGGACATAGGGACACAATGTCCAGTTTTCACTGGTCTCCTCGCTGCATTCAGCCGACTTATTCCGATTTGGGAGGAGCTCAAAGGAGGAAACTAAATGGAAGATTTTGTTGTTGTTGAAAAAAAAAATGCAAGAGAATGGGCCAATAAGTCAGAAAGATAGTAGATGACACAACACACAGAAAAAGGCAGAGTCAAAGAGAGAGAGAGAGAGAGAGAGAGAGAGAGAGAGAGAGAGAGAGAGAGAGAGAGAGAGAGAGAGAGAGAGAGAGAGAGAGAGAGAGAGAGAGAGAGAGAGAGAGAGATTAGAGGAAGTTACAAGCACAGAATTTCCATAAGGTGCGGGATCTATTTCTACAGAAGACCCCCCGGTATCCCCACGGGGACTTTGTATTTCGTAAATAGAAATAGCTTTTAATAACTTCCCCTTTATCTCTTTGTAGCTTAGGACAATTTTCTCTGTATAATAGAGCTTGAATACCCACAGTAATTATCCACAGTCATCCCTCATAAGAGGAGACGGTATTATATAAATTGGAGGTTCTTTTGTCAAGTTTTTCATTATCTATAATTGACCTTTGATGCTATCTTCTCAGAATGGATTTAGAACTAAGAACCCAACAGTAACAGACTCAACCCCACTTATATCTCTGGATATTTTCTTGAAGCGCTTGATGGAAATAAAGATTCCAAATTCTATGATGGAGTGTGATGAAGGTATGTTTCACAACGAAGCGTTCTGAAGGTGTCTGAATGCTTTGGAACGAGCAAAAGCATTGAACACAAAAAAAGGATTTTTTTTATAGCGCTTCTTGAGCCACTTTGTGGAAATAAAGAGTCCGCATTCTATAATAGAGTCGTATTAATTGTGCTTAGACATGCACACCAAACACACGCACACGCACGCACATACGCATGCACACACGCGCGCACGCACACACATGCGCGCGCGCACGCACACACATGCGCGCGCGCACGCACACGCGCACACACACACACACACACACACACACACATATATACTGACACACTCAGAGAGAGACAGAGAGAGAGAGAGAGAGAGAGAGAGAGAGAGAGGGGGAGAGAGAGAGAGAGAGAGGCAGTGAGAGAGAGAGAGAGAGAGAGAGAGAGAGAGAGAGAGAGAGAGAGAGAGAGGGGGGGGGGGGAGATCGTAAATCGTAACATTGAGAATAAAACACACACATGTACGCGCACGTGGAACACATACACACACACCTTCACACCCACCCACACACGCACACACACACACACACACACACACCACACATACATATATAGAGGCACAAACAGTCGCAAAACACACACACACACATACACACACACTTACGCGCGCACACACACGAAAACGCACGCACGCACGCACACACCATACATTACGCACCGGCTTCATGGCCTTTTGACCTTTTATTGATAATCTGTTGCAACAATTGCATCACAAGAATAATCACCCCTTAATTCAGGTTTTAATCCATGGAGACCTGCTGACAAAAACAGGATAATTTAGGGATTAATTTAGATTTTTTCCTGGAACATTGGCGAATAATTACGGAATTTGAAGTTTCTTCTAACTGGAATTTAAAAAAAAAAGACACGAACATTTTTACATTTTGTTGTTGTTGCAAACACACACGGTTATAAAGGAGATAATTAATATAAATAATGATGGGGTTTTGTTCTTGCTTTAATTTATCAAGGCTTTAGCTCACGTTGCATCCCTGTTAACCCTTTCACCGCCAGCTATTTTTTTCAGCCAAAAAATACCATTAAAATTGACTAGGTAGAAAACACGTTATTTGCAATATTGGGAATTCCTCTGTGACATGTATACCATTAGGCCTATCCTTACCTCCCCAAATTAAGAAAATAGGATCTTTGGATAACAGACCCTGATTTGATGCTTTTTAGTGACATAGGTACGGGTGTTAAACCATTGTGGTGCATAAATGCGACATTGGTGGTGAAAGGGTTAAAGGTTGCTCTGTATAAGGATCTGTTTTTCTTCTCTGCCTGTTTGTCTTTTGGAATAATTTTGGAAACGCACGTGTGTGTGTGTGTGTGTGTGTGTGTGTGTGTGTGTGTGTGTGTGTGTGTGTGTGTGTGTGTGTGTTTAGGTGTGTGTTTGTGTGCATGTGCATGTGTGTGTGTGTGTGTGTGTGTGTGTGTGTGTGTGTGTGTGTGTGTGTTTAGGTGTGTGTTTGTGTGCATGTGCATGTGTGTGTGTGTGTGTGTGTGTGAATGTGCGTGTGTGTGCGTGCGTGTGTGCGTGCGTGTGTGTGTGTGTGTGTGTGTGTGTGTGTGTGTGTGTGTGTGTGTGTGTGTGTGTGTGTGTGTGTGTGTGTGTGTGTATGAATGCGTTTGTGTATATGCACGTGTGACATGTTTGTATGTCTATGAGTATGTATTTGTGTGAGGGTGAGAGTGGATATGCGAGCGCGTCCGAGTATGTTAGATATGTCTGATGTAATCTTGCACGTGGAGTGATTTTTGTTTAAAATATTAATAAATATGCACTCTCATCTGAACATACAAACTTTACATCCAAATCATATTACCTATAGCCGTGTGTGGTTGACAAGATTCAAATAATCCCAAACCGAGTTGTGTTTCTTAGCAATAGTTTACTCTGTGTCAGTTCTTTCATTATATCAAGTTCTGTCAGTCCTTGTCTGTGTAGATATCTAAAGAGAAATGAAACAAACGTTCGCCTTGACATTAAAAAAGGGGCAAATATTCTGACAATAACAATAGCGAAAAATACACAGTAGCTCAAAAATTGTTTGTAGCCGCCTGGTGATATATAAATGATACACCCAATAGCAAATAAATGTAACATCAAGCTTGAAGCTGCATGCCTAGTGCCTCAATGGAAATAATACAAAATGTATGTACAAACCCTCAAAACTAAAAAGCCAACAGCGCTAAAAGAAACCAAAATAATATATAACTGGTATTTAACCCTTTGCCGCCAGCCATTTTGTTTAGCAAACAAATACTATTAAATTGAACAGGGTGGAAATAAAAATGTATCTGCAATATTGGGAATTTCTCTGTGAAATGCATAACATTAGGCCTATCCTTACCTCCCAAAATTAAGAAAATAGGGTCTTCGGATAACATGACCTGATTTGAGGCCCTTTTAGCAGCATGGATGTTAAACCATTGTGGTGCATAATTGCGACATTGGCGGTGAAAGGGTTAAATGAAAAGCACGCTTTAACCCCTTGACTGCCAGAGAAAATTGAGAAAAGCATTATTGTACAAATCATGACATGAAAAAGACAACTGATAGAGCCAATCTGGCAAAATGGTCTGGGGATATAACTCTCTTGACTGCGCAAGAGCAAAAATCAGAAGACCAGAGTTATTCCACTACATCTGATGACGTCATCAGTGACGTTATCAAGTCAGTATATGATACGTTTATGGCAGTCAAGGGGTTAAATAATCACCACTAAATCTATAGTTACTCATTAGAATGATGTATGCACGCAAACCAAGTTAGCAATCAAAAACACACACTTGGGGAGAGCACTTTGTGAAAATTAGAATTGCTTACCTCCATTACCTCTCGGTCAAATACCATAGCAACAATGCAACAATGGCGTCGAAGCTTGAAACCGCAGGATGCGAGTCAGCGACTTGCAAACATATTTTTTAGAAAAATGAGGGGCGGCTAGTATCCACAAACTGAGAGAACTTGCAAAATGTCACTTGAAAATATAAATAAAATCAATTTTAAAATGACGCACGGTATTCTAAGTGATGTAGACCTAAGTCTAATCAAACACGCGAGTTGAGAGCTGGGGATCTACCTGAATTTAGAGTAACTCCCCCTGTTTGACCGATTGAATTAGGCAAGATCACTCCCACACACCATGAAATTACTCCCCTTAATTATTTTTGAACAATTCCTATTAAAGAGTTTGAGTTTGCATTTCAAATAATCAGAATAGTAACAATTAAAGATTTTGCGTTGGTCTTATTCTGTCGTTAATTAACGAAAAATTAATAATTATGTTTTCATATCTTTGAAAAGAAGACATTGCCACTGAAGACATTGCCACCTTTATATATTTATTAAATGGAGTCGGAACGGACTATCTTTAGATAGTCAATTGACGTATTATTGGATTTATTAAAAAAACTAATAACTTGTATCAAACAATGACTGCAGAAATATAAAAAAGGGGTTTTGCTTTTTTATATTTCAGCAGTCCCTTTTTTTTTTATATACAAGCTATTAGTTTTCACAATAAGTTCAATAATAATGGCAACGAACAAGTTGTCATTTGGTCACAATGTAACCCCCCACCCCTCACCCCTTTCCTTCCTCATCACTCACGCACAAATTGCATGCAAGAAAAAGGGTGGCGCGCCTATGGCTGCGACGCGCTCTCCAGGTGGGAGCAGCCCGAATTTCACAAAGACGCCTCTGTGACTATAAAGTACCTAATGCCTAATACACCTGCAGTCAAAACTGAGAAATTGATACAACAGAAAATCAAGCAAGTTAAAGGGAAGCCACGAGCCATGAAAAAAGCAGGCACCTTTTATAATACATCCAAACACAATTATAACAGAAACAATAATATGCAATATTCATAAAGCATCATTATTCAGGTCATCAATTCACATGAAATAAATAGCCGGATTCTCATCATTGTGTTGTTCTTATGATAGAAAGCAAAGGTACAACAACCATGGACGCACCCCAAAAAAGTCGAAACTATCTGGAAAGGATATAATAAACGAGGAGCATTAGCAATATACAAACAAGCACAATTGGAGTTTCGACCACGATTTGAACTGAAAACAAGAGGCTCACTCAAACAGGAACATGTGGGACAACAACAAACAAAGATTGAGGGGGGTGTCTAAAGTACAAGATTGCCAATACAATTTTTAAGTACAAATGAAACTATTGTTAATGGATACAACTAAAAAATAAAAATAAATAAATAAAAAGTGCCTGTGCCGAGAATCGGACCCGGAACCATTGGCATGACAGACAGACACTCTACCAATGAGCTATCGAGGCTTTCAGTGTTGATGAGTTTCTTAACTCATGTTGCCTGTTGAATACTCTCTAACCCACTACATCTAAAATGTTATCTGTTTGTTATAAATCTGTTTACAGTGTTGTTTTAAGTATTTAATTATTCAAATTATTATTGTTTGAAAGCTTGCATAGACATCTATATGTGTGCAAAGTTTGAACAATGTATGCCTTCTATTTCCCGAGAAAATGCCAACGTTAAAGTTTGGAGATTAGACCACGGACGCAACACACACACACACACATACACACAGACACACAACCGAACAACTATCATACTATAGACTCACTTTGTGTTAACTTCGTTAACACGAATGAGCCAATAAACGACACGGTGAATCTAGGTCAGAATGGCTCGTCATGGCAAAAGAAAACATAGGAAGCCGACCGATTCGAAATCAGGATCAATCACGTCAGATATTTCGGAGGAGAAGACCAGTGACTCAAACATTAAAAAAAAACCACAACCTCCTAAGAAGCAAAAAATACTAACGAGTACGCCGGTGTCTGTGAAACTGAAAGAGACCTTGTCCAAATTTGCTTTCACATCTAAATCCGAAGCAGAGATGGAGGCCATCAGGTCATCAATTCGCATGAAATAAATAGCCTGATTCTCGTAATTGCGTTGTTCTTATGATAGAAAGCAAAGGTACAACAACCATGGACGCGCCGCAAAAAAGGTATCGCATACGAAACACAAATATTGGATTTTTTTTATTGGATGATAAGCTTGTGGATTTTAACACTATCTGGAAAGGATATAATAAACGAGGAGCAATAGCAATATAACAAAAAGCAAAGCAACAACATCGAAAACAACAACAACAACAACAATAACAAAAACAACAACAACAACAGCAACAACAACAATGTATCAACAACCCACCATTTTGGTCTCCTTTTCCGCATTACCTACAGCTTAAAGTACAGTAAGAAAACTTCTGACGGATGAGTTTTTGCAAAACACACGCCAAGATTACCAGAAAGACAGCCTTTTCAAGGATCGGAACACTCACTTTGCTCTGGTTTCTTAGAAATCAAACCGTCAAAACGGCGATTCCTCCTTGGCGGAGTTGCCGGAGAGAGAAGCCATTTTGGACGGGGTGGGTGGAGGCGGAGGTTGAAGCTTTTTCTTCTTTGTAGTTCAGTTTAAAAAAAAAAGGAGCTATTTCCTTTGTTGTGAGCGAAATTCCTTTTGGTAAACTGTATAAAAGAGCTAAAACATTTTTTTTAAATGCTTGCATTTAGAAAAGACAAGGCACTTGTCTTTCACTGAAAGAATTGGACTTCCAGCACCTCCACCAAGGAGGAATCGACGATTTGATGGTTCGATTTCTACAAAACCAGAAAGAAGTGTGTTGTGATCTCTGTAAAGGTTTTTCCCTGGTGATCTCGACGTGTTTCTTACAAAAACCTCATCCGTCAGGGAGTCCCTTTAAAGGAAAGTAAGAAAACGTCTTAAAGACCCACCACGTCACGTGTCAGAATCACGGTTTTCACGTGTTTTCCCTCTTATAGCTGGTAAAAATCTTAAGAAATATTCCTAGCATAAGAGGGAATGTGACACGTGACCAATAAAAATGGCAAACCAATCAAAGATGGCACATGTAAGGATGGCACATAAAGACATAAATATGGCACATATTAAAAAAATGTAATATACACTAGTGTGAACAGAAGAAAATACATCATTCAGGCATCAACATTTTATACAGGGAAAATTAATACTTTATAACAAACGTACGCCTACAAGAAGTAAATCGTCTGTGAAATAAAAAAACACAATTCGTATTTCGATTTTTTGGGGACTTGAGTTTGATACATGGTCATCTTTCTTATTGTCCACGCCCCCTTCCACCAAAAGCTCGTATCTCTAACAACTTTCTATCTGGGGTAAATGAGGTTGTGAAAATGGACAAAAAACTCGTAAGTCCATATTAAGATCTAGTTAAGGACAAAAACCTCGTATCTTCGTTCTTTTGAAGTCAAATGTTTTCAAAAGTAATAATAACAAAATGCAGGACTAAACTCGCAATGTCTTGAACAACATATTCATCATAGTTAATCAATTGTGGACAACGCGGTTAATTCTTACAACAGTTTTTTTTCTTTTCTTTCTCAAAACTACCAAAATTGAGATACGAGGTTTTTGAATTTCACCGACGAAATGTAGGCTAATATAAGCCACCCTCTAATCGTGGATATATTTCTCTACTAAGTAAATGTAAATCTTCGAGAAAGGACTTACATAACAAAATTCAGCAGCCCTACCTACACACGGTCTGGTAATTCACAGCATAAAATTGAACAAGAATCAAAAGTATGAGAAGAAAACAGTTTCTTTACAACAATATTCAATCAACAAACAAACAAACACACAAGTGTATGTCTGTGAATGAACCTCATGGTCATCACAGATTGGATTCTGTACAACAATATTCAATCAACAAACAAACAAACACACAAGTGTATCTCTGTGAATGAACCTCATGGTCATCACCTATTGGATTCTGTACAACAATATTCAATCAACAAACAAACAAACACACAAGTGTATCTCTGTGAATGAACCTCATGGTCATCGCATATTGGATTCTGTACAACAATATTCAATCAACAAACAAACAAACACACAAGTGTATCTCTGTGAATGAACCTCATGGTCATCGCATATTGGATTCTGTACAACAATATTCAATCAACAAACAAACAAACACACAAGTGTATCTCTGTGAATGAACCTCATGGTCATCACATATTGGATTCTGTACAACAATATTCAATCAACAAACAAACAAACACACAAGTGTATCTATGTGAGCATGGTCATCACATATTGGATTCTGTACAACAATATTCAATCAACAAACAAACAAACACACAAGTGTATCTCTGTGAATGAACCTCATGGTCATCACATATTGGATTCTGTACAACAATATTCAATCAACAAACAAACAAACACACAAGTGTATCTCTGTGAATGAACCGCATGGTCATCACAGATTGGATTCTGTACAACAATATTCAATCAACAAACAAACAAACACACAAGTGTATCTATGTGAGCATGGTCATCACATATTGGATTCTGTACAACAATATTCAATCAACAAACAAACAAACACACAAGTGTATCTCTGTGAATGAACCTCATGGTCATCACATATTGGATTCTGTACAACAATATTCAATCAACAAACAAACAAACACACAAGTGTATCTCTGTGAATGAACCGCATGGTCATCACATATTGGATTCTGTACAACAATATTCAATCAACAAACAAACAAACACACAAGTGTATCTATGTGAGCATGGTCATCACATATTGGATTCTGTACAACAATATTCAATCAACAAACAAACAAACACACAAGTGTATCTCTGTGAATGAACCTCATGGTCATCACATATTGGATTCTGTACAACAATATTCAATCAACAAACAAACAAACACACAAGTGTATCTCTGTGAATGAACCGCATGGTCATCACAGATTGGATTCTGTACAACAATATTCAATCAACAAACAAACAAACACACAAGTGTATCTCTGTGAATGAACCGCATGGTCATCACAGATTGGATTCTGTACAACAATATTCAATCAACAAACAAACAAACACACAAGTGTATCTCTGTGAATGAACCGCATGGTCATCACAGATTGGATTGTAGATGGGAGTATTTTTGTGTGCTGTTTTTTTTTCTTGTTTGTCTATGTTGATAAAGGCGC
>CM065706.1:36894085-36901585 GCA_017654935.2 Phymorhynchus buccinoides | reverse complement strand
TCGTTATGCGCCTAACTAAGAAATAGTTAGGCCCAGCAAGTCCGACTTCGGCTGGAGGAAATCATTTTTGAAAGTGTCATGTTTGTTGTAAAAAAAAAAAAGGCAGGAGAATGGACCGGTAAGGCAGAAAGATAGTAGATGACAACAAAGCAAAGGGAAAAGGCAGAGTCAAAGAGAGTGACAGATTAGAGGAAGCTACAAGCACAGAACTTCCAGAAGGTGGGGGAACTATTTATGCAAAAGACCCCCCCCCCCCCGGGTAACCCCACGGGGGGGGGGGGGGGGGGGGGGGGGGTAAAGACAACCTGAAATTGTATCTATAACAGTCAGCTGACAAAAACTTTCAGAACCAGATTAAAACTTTTTTTTTTTTTACACCAGGCATGGTAATCGTGAATGCTTCTTAAACAGTTAGGACGAGTAGTTAACATGTAAATGAGCACAATAAACCAATCGCTTTGGCAGTTCCTTCTAATTTGCATATTACCGGTGTTGACTGATCACCGTGCCACATCTAGACACACTACCGATGCGGAGCAGTCGAAAAGAGCGCACCGCTAATAAGCGCGCGCCTAAAAGAGCGCATTTTGCATGCTAATAAGAGCGCGTGTTCATGCCAAAAAGAGCGCACGTGAATGTGTGGTTTTCGTGCTAATAAGCGCGCATAGGGGAAATCGTTCTCACCAGACATTTACCATTTGCACTCGTCTGTTTGCTAAACTTCAGTCTTCTTGCTGTTTTGGAGAAAGAAACTTTCGATATGTCCACGATTCAACACATCACCACGTTAGGGATAGGGATAGGGTTAGGGATAGGGTTAGGCATAGCGTTAAGGTTAGGGATAGGGTTAGGGATAGGGTTAGGGTTTCACATCACATTTTACAACGCGCTCTTTTTGACATCCTCGACCTTTCTTAGGTTCCAAAGATGCGTGCTTATTGAACAAAACATTGCGCTCTTTCTAGCTTCATTTTTTGGACGCGCGCTTTTAGAGTAGGTAAAACGCGCGCTTATTAGGATGCACCCTACCGGTGAAGTGACAATATTTGGGGCAAAGATGTAGATCAACACCCCCTCCTCCATTTCTTGATTATTTCCGTTAGCTTCAGTCTTGCCTTTCGTACTGCAGATTGAGCACTTAATAATAATAATAATAACAGTACATTTATATAGCGCTTTACCTCAGATGAGCCCAAAGCGCTTTACAATCAATTATTCATCAACAGATAACAAAACACAACATTCAAGAGTGACACCAACCACCAACAGCGCATATGCAAAGCAACTCTCTCTCTCTCTCTCTCTCTCTCTCTCTCTAACACACACACGCACACGCACACGCACACACACACACACACACACACACACACACACACACACACGCACACGCACACACACTCACATAAACACACAATTATTGACGCCAACTCGTTCATACCCCATTCGGTAAGCCACAGCAACTGAGCCGCATGGACTGACCACATACACCAACACACATACACAAACACCCTCACACACAACGTACGCACGCAGACAGACACACAGACACGCACACAAACACACACACACACATGCGTGCACACACAAACCACAAAACCAAAATACACACAAGCACACATTCATGCTCACACACACACACACACACACAACACACACACACACACACACACACACACACACACACACACACACACACACACACACACACACACACACACACACACACACACACACACACACACACACACACACGCACACACACGCACCACAAAACACAGCACAAACCTCTTAAATCAATCTTCCCTCACGTGCACACAACGACAGACAACTGATCAAATATTTAGGGCGCAGCAGGAAAAAGATGGGTTTTAAGAGAGGTTTTGAATGAGGAGACTGAGTTGGAGTGTCGGAGAGGAGAAGGCAGAGAATTCCACAGAGATGGTGCTTGACAAGAAAAAGAACGTTGGCCAGCAGATTTGAGACGGATGGAGGGAATGGAAAGGAGACGAGAATCAGAAGACGAACGTAGTTGGCGAGCTGGGACATAGAGATGAAGAAGATCAGAGAGATACAGGGGAGCTTGATCATTCAGTGACTTGAAAGCAAGGAGGAGAATGTTGTAGTCAATACGTGATTGAACGGGGAGCCAATGTAGGGAACGAAGAACCGGAGTGATGTGATCGTACCTAGGGGAGCGAGAAATGAGACGAGCAGCATTATTCTGGACCCGTTGGAGCTTAGAGATGAGAATTGATCGACAGCCAGCAAGAAATGAGTTACAGTAGTCAAGGCGAGACAGGACAAAAGCACATACTAGAGTCTTCAGGGCATCCTGAGAGAGAAAACGGCGGATGGAACTAATTCTTCGAAGTTCTAGATAGCAAGCCTTGCAAACATTGGAAACATGCTGTTTGAAAGAAAGGGTTTGGTCCAAAGTAACACCTAGATTGCGGACGGATGCTGATAGCTTGATCTCAGTGCCATCAATGTCTACAGAACCTGGGAGAACCTGAGTTTTAATTGTGTGGTTAGAGGCTACAAGAATCATCTCTGTCTTATCAGCATTCAGTTGCAGTTTGTTGTAAAACATCCATGTTTTAACAGCAGAGATGCACAACTTTGAAGAAGAAATCATTTGATCTAATTGACTCAAGTGGGCAGAAATGTACAGTTGATTGTCATCAGAAAAGCTATGATGTAGAATAGAATGCTGGTTGATGATGGCGGAGAGAGGTTGGGTATAAAGAACAAAAAGGATAGGGCCTAAGACTGAACCTTGGGGCACACCGAACTGAAGACCTTTTGGAAGAGATGGAGAACCATTGACAACAACTTTCTGTGTGCGATCAGAGAGGTAGGAAGAAAACCAGGAAAGAACAGCCCCAGATAGACCAAAGGAGGTGTGAAGTCTAGAAATGAGGATGGAGTGGTCGATAGTGTCAAACGCTGCAGAAAGATCAAGGAGAGAGAGAAGAGAAACCTTGTTTTCATTCAAGGCAGTGAGCAGGTCGTTCGTTATCTTTAAGAGGGCTGTCTCAGTACTGTGACCTGCTCGATAAGCAGACTGGTTTGGATAGTAGAGATCATTTACCTGAAGATGGTCAGACAGCTGTTTAAGAACCACCTTTTCCGTAAGCTTAGAAAGGAATGAAAGATTAGAGACAGGCCGATAGTTCTTTAGATTTTCAGGATCAAGACTAGGCTTCTTTAAGAGAGGTTTGACAACTGCAGATTTGAAATGAGTTGGAAAGCGGCCTGAACTTAGAAATTCATTGATGATGGATGTAAAGTAAGGAAGGAGATCATCAAGACACTGGGAGAAGAGAGATGAAGGTAGAGGGTCTAGTTCACAGGTTTTAGTCTGAGTTCGGGTCAAAATCTTCTTAACCTCATCAGTGGAAACAGAACGGAACTCAGACCACATACTGCCAGAAAAGGAGGGATCAGGGACAGAGTCAGTTGATGGTGGAGCAGATTGAGAATCAAGATTGTGGCGGATGGTGGCTATCGTTTTTTAAAATATATATTTAACGTTAATTTTCATCAATGTACACATTTTTTTTACAAACATGCATTCAATAATAGTAGAAGACAAAGGCAAGACGGAAAGAACGCAATGAACCAAGACCGTGACCGGGGGTGTTGATCTGCATTTTGTTACCATTATTTTGAAACATTACAATGTTTCTACATGATAAGATACCTGTGAGTTGAGAGCAGCTGAGTCCTGAGGTGGTGTTGGATTCTTCTGATGTGCTTTTTGATGCTTCTCTGATGATACTGAATGCTTTTCTGGTGGAGGTGGATACTTCAGTGGCCTTGGTAGAGGGTGGTAATGTGCATAGGGGACGCCACTGTCTGCGTTCATCCTATCCATTTCTCTTGTGTGTTCGTCTTCTGTTTCAACAACGCTGTCTTGTTCTGTCCGACGTGTTTCCCACTCATCTGTTCTGGCGTCCCGTTCTTCTGGCTCTTTCTCAGTGAGAAGGACATCCGTCTGTTGCTCCTTGGTCCCCACATGGTGTGGTTCTTCTTGCAGGTGTCTGTGAAATGTTTTGCCTTTAGATTCCCTCTTAAATTTTGCAAGAAGGACATCCGTTCTTTGGAGATATGACCGAACTATCTGATCGAACGTGGTGATTTCTGTATTTGCCACAATTGCATGGATTTGTTTTTTTCCGCTTCTCTCTGAGCAGTTCTCCGACATAGAGACTGCGTCCGGTTTTTCTGGAAAGTTGACTTTCCAGAGACAAAGGATGCCCTGTTCGTCAAGCATCGTCTGAAAATGCTCTTGTTCTTTTGTGCTATCCATAATTATTGCCTGGAATTCAGTCAGTGGGATTGTGTGGGTTGTCAGTTCTCCCATGATGTCGAAAAGGTGCTGCGCTGTCTTCTCCACAATCCTGTTCTCCTATCAGTGTCATATAATCATGCAGCAGTCGTGTGGAGATCACATCAGGATATTTGATGCGAATCGGCTTGGAGCATATTTCACAGGCTGCCTAAATGTTACTGACAAAACCCAGAGCTACCTGATAATATTTTTCATTTGTTTGAACCAATTCTTGATCTCTGTATGTTAATGAACAAAAATCATTTTTTAAAAATTCATATTGCTTTTCTAAATGGCAGGTTTTAAATTGGCTATTTCACGAACTGGGCAAGTAGTTGTGCCCATTTCATGAAATGAGCAATTTCACGGATTGGGCGTAACATAAGCATAAAATAGTGAAGGGGGGGGGGGGGGGGGGGGGGGGGGAGGGGGGGGGGGGATCGGTAGGGGGAGCAGTTTAAGGGGAACTCATAAAGCTATATTATAAGCGAGGACCTAGTCCTACCACTTTGCTAACTTGCCAACTATGATTTGAATGACAAAACGTTGGGCCTACGTGGTCTTGTTAAGACAGGCACAACCGATGCATAGAATACGCATACGAAACGTATACAACTGGGGAATTGTCCAAGCACAAAAGTAGATGAACAAAATGCGAAAAATAAAAATAAAAATAAAAGATATTTTTTTAAATATAATATATAGTTGTCGCTATTACGCGTATGTAAATAATGTCACTATTCTTTGGTGATCTAGCTAAGTCCCCACCCTATTCCACACTCCCGGTTTTCTTCCAAGTCACTACAAACTGATAGGACACACACACACACACACACACACACACACACACACACACACAGACACAACACACACACACACATGCGCGCACATAAGATATGAAACAATCAAAAAATATACATAATGAAAAGTATACGAGAATCCGAAGTTCAAATCACCACCCACCCCTCTCTTTCTCTACCGCCACCGACACCACCACCACCACTACACACACCACTGCTGCTACTACTACTACTGCTTACGTTTCAATCCTAATATTGCTGCCGCTTGTGCTACAAGAACACCTGACACATGTACCCGCACAGTGCTAAGACGCATAGACACATTCGCACACACGCACGCACGAATGAGAGACTTAGTGCGATTTTTCTCACACCAGAGGGCATGACGCTCGTGTGGGGCTAATCCTCTCTATATTATTAGTTGGGGATAAAGAAAGAGAGAGAGACAGTGAGTGGTCCTACCATCACTCTCTCTCTCACTACGCCCAAGTAAGAAAATCGCGTGATAAGCCCCTAGTGCATTGACTGCCCTCTGGCGTGAAAAATATCGCCATAGGTTGACCATTGTCGAGTCATTGTCGAGTCAACAACGGACGATTGATGATGAGAAGAAACACGTCTAGTCGAGAAGTACAATATTATAGTAGTAGTAGTAGTAGTAGTAGTAGTAGTAGTAGTAGTAGTAGCAGTAGTAGTAGTAGTAGTAGTAGTAGTAGTAGTAGTAGCAGCAGCAGTAGTAGTAGTAGTAGTAGTAGTAGTAGTAGTAGTAGTAGTAGTAGTGGGGGACTGGCTCATAAGCCTAGGCCTCGCGGCCTATCAAGTGTCCCCTTCATTCTTTTTGTACATTTGTTATAGTTGCGCATACGCATTATAATTTTGATATGTTCATTCATCATATTAAAAAAAACATTTTTTTTACAATTTTGATAGCTGTCCAGAAGACTTTTAAATACATTAGTATTAGGTGAACATTTATGTTGAGTAGGAAGAACATTCCAAAACTGTGCAATTCTGTTAGTCAGTGCATTTTTTTCTCATATTAGTATTGCTATGGCCCATCAGGATTTTCATTTCTGAATTCCTTGTTCTGTTATAATCTGTTAGTTGGAAAATATTAGTAACATCAATGTTAACAAGGCCATTAAATATCTTATACGTCTCAATCAGGTCCCCTCTCAATCTTCTACCTTTTAAGGAATGTAAATTAAGGTATTTAAGTCTTTCAATGTAATTCATATCTCTGCATTCTCTCAAAAATCTGGTTGCTCTTCTTTGGATCTTTTCTATAGCTACAGACTGTCTTAACATATGGATGCCATATAATATTTGCATATCCAAGGTGGGGCCTAGCAAGGGCCTTATACAGTAGAAAGAGAGAGACAGAGAGAGGTCTCACAGAAACACAGAGAGAGAATACTTGACAGAGAGAGAGAGGAGTAGAGATTCCTGGAGAGAGTAGGAGAGATATGAGATACTTTAGAGAGGGTAGAGAGTTTGAAATACAGCGACAGAGGTGTGGACACATATATATGATCTTATACGAGAGTAGAGAGAAGAGAGCGAGAGGCGAGCTAGAGGCTTTGTTCCTTAGAGATGAGAATGAGAGAGAGAGAGAGAGAGAACAGGGAGGGAGATGTTGGGCACAGCGAGAGAGGTGACACATATAGATAATGGACACAGAGAGAGAGAGAGAGAGAGAGGAGGAAGAGAGAAGGAGTCGTAGAGACTCATTAGAGAGTTCTCTCCGAGAGAGGAGAGAGAGGAGAGAGAGCCAAAGAGAGAGATATACAAACCCCTCAGAGAGACACACCGAGACAGGCACAGAAGAGAGAGAGAGAGGTGAGGGTGAAAGTAGGAAAAGATTGACATTACAAGTCTCTCTCTGTCAATGCACATGCAGGGTTTGGTCCACGTCCTTGGCTGGGTGGGTTTTTTTTGAGGTCAAGTTCGGTGTGTGTGCGTAGTGTTTTATAGTGCCATACTGGGGGTGCCGTGTCCTGTGGGTTTGGTTGTTCGTCGTGTCGTGTGCATAGTACTGTGGATTTTAATAGTGTGTTGGGTGGTTGGTGAGTGTGTGTGGCTCGTTAGGTAGGTCTTTACTGGTTAGAGTGTGTGGTGTTGTTGTTATTTTGTTGGGAGAGAGGAAAATCCTAAACGTCTCTCCGCCCATTTATGCGCATTCTTATCAACTAGATATGTAATTAAAACCCGTGCTCCGCACGGCCCCACCCAGCAATGACATGATAGCATGTGCGTTCATAATTGAGCGATCGAAGAAAAGAAGAAGAAGAAGAAGAGAAAGGAAAGAGGGGAAGAAGGAAGGAAAGAAGAAGAAAGAGGACGGAAGGGAAGGAGAAAGAAAAGAAA
>CM065706.1:36892389-36893585 GCA_017654935.2 Phymorhynchus buccinoides | reverse complement strand
TTTCTTATTCATCGTTTTTAACAACAGAAACCAACACGATCATATGATTAATGTTTACAGCACATTACCATTTTGCAGCTTTTCAATGTCATTAAGAAGATTACATCGATCAATATCAAGTGCTTGAAGCGTACAGCAAAGGGGTGATATCGTGAGGAACTCCACTAATAGTTTATACACATACTGAAAACAATATAAATTTCAAATGCCAATGAAAATGGCAAACCAATCAAAGATGGCACATGTAAGGATGGCACATAAAGACAAAAATATGGCCAGTATTAAACCCTTCCACCGCCAATGTCACATGTTACACACACAATGATTTAACACCCATGTCATTAAAACTCTGGAAATCAGGGTCTGTTATTCAATTTTAATGTGTTCCTAAATTTGGGCAGTTAAAGGCTTGACCCTATTCTAAATGTGTCACAGAGAAATCCGCACAATATTGGAGACAAAATCTTTTTTGTAGCCAAGTAAGTTTAATGTAATTATTTGGCTCAAAGATGGCTGGCGGCGAAAGGGTTAAAGAGTAAGCTACATTAGTGTGAACATAGGAAAACACATCATGCAACAAGCATCAACATTTTATACAGGGAAGACTAATACTTTATAACAAACGTGAGCCTACAAGAAGTAAATCGTCGGTGAAATTTAAAAAACCTCGTATTTCGATTTTTTTGGGGGGTTCCAGTTAGATTACATAGTCAGCTTCTCTAATTTTTTCCCGCCACCTTTCACCCAAAGCTCGTATCTCTAACGGACTTTTCTAATCTGGGGTAAATGAGGTTGTGAAAAATAGACGAAAAACTCGTAAGTCCCAAATTCAGATCTAGTTAAGGACAAAATCCTTGTATCTTCGTTCTTATTCAAGTCAAAGTTTTTTAAAAGTAATTTTAACAAAGTGCAGGACTAAACTCGCAATGTCTTTCAACAACATAATAATCTATTCATCATAGTTAATCAATTGTGGTCAACGCGGTTAATTAAATTTTCTTTTTTTTTCATTGTTTTCTCATTTTACAATTTTTTTAGGAAACATACATGCACATATATCATACAGAATAGTAATCATTTTGATAACATGACAAAAATGACACACAACATTAAATGTAACCAGGACAAAAACAACAGCAACAATGGTAGTAACAGTAACTATGATAGTGATGCGTGATGACAACAACGACAGCAAC
>CM065706.1:36882389-36889889 GCA_017654935.2 Phymorhynchus buccinoides | reverse complement strand
TCCTGTTTCAAATAACAATTCTGTAGCAAAAAGCAATACTAGGGAAATGTAAGCAATGCATGTCACACAACAGCAATAATCAACATATAACATTACTAGAGTTGATAACCGGTTTAAAATTATGAACCGGTTTTAAACCGGTTTTCCATATTCGAACCGGTTTTACCGAACCGGTTTTTTTTAACCAATACTCGCATCACTAGTTTTCACATATGCAAACACATATTTATTTGTCAGAATAGTCACACACACGCACGCGCACACGCACGCCACACACACAGGGAACACTACACACACACACACACACACACACACACACACACACACACACACACACACGATAAAGAAACTTATGACTTATGACACAACACACACTCAAATCAACACTCAGTCAAAGTCAAAGTCAAACACCACCACAAACTAGAAACAGCTACTCTTGGCTTACAAACACCCAATCTGCTCTGAGAATCAGTGTTGTTCTTTAAAAAGAATGCGTTATTCTAAGAAAAAAATTACTTTCAGTTTGCAGTTAAAAAAAACCGTTTCACAGCAACTCGAACCGGTTTATCGAACCACGAAAGTTTAGCACCGGTTTTTCGGTTCAAAACGGTTTCCCCCCTCACCTCTAAACATTACCAAATCAACGTACCCAATCGTGTGAAAGAAAACGTAATAATTGTCGAAGTCTTCCGAAAATCATTCATAGATTACGAAATTGAACAAAGGGGGAATACTCTCTTACTAATTAACTCCCCTAGCAATCGCAACCAAAGTTGATTATGATGCCAATCAAGTAGCAATGCGTGGGTCAGAACCAAAGTGAGACAAACAAAGCATCATTATCAATAAAGAATGTGCCAAGTTTCGCCTTTATGACCCTCCACCCACACAGAGTACACTTACGACACATCAACAATGGTGGAGAGGCCAACATACAGTCATATATTACATGGTTGTTCACTTTGCTATTTCAGTACTGAGTTACACGCCAACAAAGGATAATCAAACACTAAAGGAAACAATTCCTCGAACATGTTTAACGAAAAAGCTGTACAATTAAACATGGACGTACATTTCATAAACTCAAAACCGTCAGCAATAATGTTAAAGACAAGTACGTATCTCTACTTCCACCCCACAAAAATATTAATTCTGACATTGATGGACAATTTCTGGGAACATATGACGGTAGACGCAGTGAGGATCGAGGGAAGTTGGTGTGGTATTGGGGAGGGTGGAGGGAGGTGTCTTTACAAGCGACAACCTGACATAGATTTGCTCCCTTCGGAGTGCTGATTTCGGATTCTGACTATAGACAAACCAAAGTGTGACTGTGAGGTGGGATTCGGAATGAGCGGTGTGGAAACAGCCACAGTGCATAGCACAGAAAATGGGACAGAGAAAAAACCCAAAGCATCTTTGCTTTTCAACAAAAACGCATAGCATAACACACAGATAAAGAAAAAACACAAAAACAACAGATTTGATATATTCCGGGTAAAATTAAGAATTCTCCCATTCTCCCTCCCCCCCCCCCCCTCTTACCCCAATAACAAAAACAATCAGCAACAAAAACCACGAACCAACAAAACACTAATAAGCAATTCCATACAAACTCCATCTCTCCCTCCCTCCCCTCCCATCTATCATCTCTTTTATCTCTTAAAGACCCCCCACGTCCACATGTCACATTCCCTCTTATGCTAGGAAGATTTGTTAACATTGCTTACCAGCTATAAGAGGGAAAACACGTGAAAAACCATGATTTTGACACGTGACGTGGTGGGCCACACGTCAGCTAAAATCGTACGACTGTACGATACGATTCGATCACGTAATCTCGAAGCGCGAAATCCCATTTGTTTTTGTTGGAGACCACGTGATCGATTCGTATCGTACAGTCGTACGATTTTTTAGTGGACGTGAGGCTGGCCCTTTAGAAGAAAAAGATAAGTTGAGTGCTGTGGACAAGAACACTGCTTTCATTGTTCCCCTGACGCTGGCATTTGAAAATGGAAATGAACCAGAATAAGGAACAAAATGACAAGAGCAGTCTGACAGAAATAGAACCATGGACGCTGCTGCTTGCCTGCTGTGGCTGACGTTGTTGTTGTTGCTGTTGCTGTTGCTGATGCTGATGCATCTGACGTTGCTGCAGCTGCTGTTGTTCCTCCTGCCTCTGGCGCTGAGGACGCCGCGCAGATTCTGAAGAAGATGCCGACGACGGCACGGAGCACGACTCCGAAACATTAAAGACTCGTAACATACCTGCACCATGGCTACCGTCACTGTGGCGCTGATTTGAACCCCCCAATTTTTGACTTATTTCGTTAAGGCGGTACTGAATGTCCACCACTCGGTTTTCTAGAAGACTCGAAGCAGCGCGGTCACCATACTCACCGTCAGTGTGGGAAAATCTCAATTCCACGCTCGTCAGATTTTGTGATATGTCTGGACTGAGCTCCACTTTGATGACCCTGTTGTCATTGGCGTGGCGGTTGTCTGTGCCGGTGCCTGTTGCAGTGGTGGTGGTCGTGACTGTGCAGGATGGCTGGGAAGGCCCTTGGGGGCTTGAAGAGACGTTGGTGCCGTCACTGCTTTCTCTTTCCCCGGCACCATTCTGAAAAAAAGCACACAGCAATTGTTATAGGACACATATCAATTCTTAGATGACATACGAATAGGGTCTTTCCTGGGTTTTCCCCCCAGTACCTCCAAGATCGACCCACTATCTGTACATTTGAAAATGTCCCACACGTACCTGGTCCAGGTTGGAGGACGTTAAACCCATTTTCGTCATATCGTTTCATACATTCTTATGCCACTGTCCTTAGCTTTCATTAAAACAATAGATTTTAAAGACAAACTTCTTCTTCTTCTTCTTCTTCTTTTTGGATCACTCAGACAGTGTTTCCTGTCAATTATGAGCGCAGATGCGTCATGCTGTCGTTATGCGCCTAACTAAGAAATAGTTAGGCCCAGCAGTCCGACTTTGGCTGGAGGAAATCATTTTTGAAAGTGTCATGTTTGTTGTAAAAAAAAAAAAGGCAGGAGAATGGAACAGTAAGGCAGAAAGATAGTAGATGACAACAGTAAGCAAAGGGAAAAGGCAGAGTCAAAGAGAGTGACAGATTAGAGGAAGTTACAAGCACAGAGAACTTTCCAGAAGGTGGGGGAACTATTTATAGAAAAGACCCCCGGTATACCCACGGGGGGATACAGACAACTTGAAATTGTATCTATAACAGTCAGCTGACAAAAACTTTCAGAACCAGATTAAAACTTTTTTTTTTACACCAGGCACGGTAATCGTGAATGCTTCTTAAACAGTTAGGACGAGTAGTTAACATGTAAATGAGCACAATAAACCAATCGCTTTGGCAGTTCCTTCTAATTTGCATATTACCGGTGTTGACTGTTTTAAGACCCACTCGTGATCACCGTGCCACATCTAGACATCTAGACCTGTGAAGTGACAATATTTGGGGCAAAGATGTAGATCAACACCCCCTCCTCCATTTCTCGATTTTTTTCGTTGTTTTCAGCCTTGCCTTTCTTACTACATATTGAGCACTTAAAACCTCTATCGTTTTTTAAATATTATTTTAACGTTACTTTTCATCCATTTATACAATTTAAAAAACCACCATGCATTTAATAATAATAGAATACAAAGGCAAGACGGAAAGAACGCAATGAACCAAGACCGTGACAGGGGGTGTTGATCTGCATCTTGTTACCATATTTTGAAGCATTACAATGATTGTCTCTACATGATCAGATACCTGTGGGTTGAGAACAGCTGAGTCCTCTCTAGTACTCTTGTCTGGCCTGCGTTCATCAGTGACATCTGTTCATTAAAAGGGAGAGAAAATGAAAGGGACTCAAATTAAGCTTACATGCAAAGGGTTCATAAACAATAATAGCCAACAAAGAAACGTTACCGACCACGGGAAAAGGTTTTCAACATGGGTAATATTTTAAATACATCTATAAATATGCAACAGTCATTTATATTTCATTTATATATTTGTTTGTCTTTCTTTCAAGTTAGTTTACTCCATCAGTATAATATAATTGCTGAGGTCTATGCCAGTACGACAGTACAAAGGATTTCAAATGTCCATTAATCAAGAATGTTGTCATCAACCATTTAATGTAATTCGGCTCCATGTTATTCGTTTGAAAAAAAACCTTCAGGAAACTTTGAATCTCTCAAACATAGAAATAGTTTAAAGACCCCCCCCCCACGTCACGTGTCACATTCCCTCTTATGTTTGGAAGATTTAATCATTGAACTAAAAAACATCAAAACGCTACACTCACACAAGCACATGAAGGTGAAATAAACAATAAACACGGCGAATAAAACCAAATTTTCGTTTTTAAAAAGACTTTGACGAGGTGACAGCACACTAAACTTAACAATGACGGCAGTGAAAGATTTGGAAGATTGGAAGATTTCTTAAAGATCCACCAGATCACGTGTCAAAATCACGGGTTTTTTCACGTGTTTTCCCTCATAACTGGATTATAAATGGCCCCAAATTCAAACCGACACATCAGTTTAAAGAGCAGCCTCACTTTGAATATGGGACATCTGTATGTGGGTCACAGCAACCCAGAAAAAACTAAGGGACTTAATCGTGGTGCGTCACTGGGTCTTTAAGATTTCCTTACCAGCTATAAGAGGGAAAGCACGTGAGAACCGTGATTTTGACACGCGACGTGATGGGGCTTTAAGAATGCACAGTAAAAAAAAAATACACCGGAAAAAAACGAGCACAGTGAACCACTTACCACACACTATGTCATGAAGTACACCGTCAGAGTTGCCCGATTCCCCCGGAATGTGCAGGACTCTTGATCTGGGATTCTGTGGTGGCGTTCGATTCTCCTGAGGAGGTGTTGGAGTCTCCTCTGGTGGTGTTGGATTCTCCTGAGGTGGTGTTGGAGTCTCCTCTGGTGGTGTTGGATTCTCCTGAGGTGGTGTTGGAGTCTCCTCTGGTGGTGTTGGATTCTCCTGAGGTGGTGTTGGAGTCTCCTCTGGTGGTGTTGGATTCTTCTGTGGCAATGTTGGCTGCGTTTGAGGTGGTGCTGGATTATCCTGAGGTGGTGTTGGATTATCCTGAGATGGTGTTGGATTCTTCTGAGGTGGTGTTGGATTCTTCTGAGGTGGTGTTCGAATTTCCAGCGGTGGTGTTGGATTCTTCTGTGGCAATGTCAGTTTCGTTTGAGGTGGTGTTGGATTCTTCTGAGGTGCTTTTTGATGCTTCTCTGGTGATACTGGATGTTCTGGTGAAGGTGGATAATTCAGTGGCCTTCGTAGAGGGTGGTAATGTGCATAGGGGACGCAGCTGTCTGCGTTCATCCTATCAATTTCTTTTGTGTGTTCGTCTTCTGTTTCAACAACGCTGTCTTGTTCTGTCCGACGTGTTTCCCACTCATCTGTTCTGGCGTCCCGTTCTTCTGGCTCGTTCTCAGTGAGAAGGACATCGGTCTGTTGCTCCTTGGTCCCCACATGATGTTGGTCTTCTTGCAGGTGTCTGTATAATGTTTTGCCTTCAGATTCCCTTTTTATTTTCGCAAGCAGGACATCCGTTCTTCGGAGATGTGACCAAACAATCTGATCAAACGTGGTGATTTCTGGCTTTGTCACAATTGCATGAATATATGCGTGCCTTTTTTTACTTCTCTCTGAGCAATTCTCCGACATATCAGAGACTGCGTCCGGTTTTTCTGGAAAGTTGATTTCCCAGACACAAAGGATGCCCATTTCATTAAGCATCGTCTGAAAATACTCTTGTTCTTTTGTGCTATCCATAATTATCGCCTGGAATTCAGTCAGTGGGATTGTGTGGGTTGTCAGTCTTCCCATGATATCCAGAAGGTGCTGCGCTGCCTTCTCCACAGTTTCCTGTTCTCCTATCAGTGTCATATAATCACGCGAATGTAGTCTGAAGACCACGCCAGGGTATTTGATACGAATCAGCTTGGTGCATATTTCATAGGCTGCCTCTTTAAACGCTGTACTAATGTTAGTAACATAACCCAGAGCTACCTGATAAGATGGTACGTCCTGCGTTGGTCTGTCGAGGCACTTTGCAAAGAGTCTTTCCTGGAAGGAAAGTTGAGCCGGAGCGTTTTTTAATCCACTGGACAGGTTGGCTATACTGTACATAACAAACATCTCCCACTGCCAATATGGCAAGGGCTTCTGGTTTGTGACAATCATATGTCCACTGCTGGTGTAGTATATGGACACTGGATACAAATATCCACAACTGAATGCAGGCATAAAGGATCTGTGTTTCGTAAGAACGTCATGCCCCAGATTAACCTCCACGCGACCCTCTTCGACTCTTATGTCACAGCCATAGGTGTCAGGAACAAGCACATCCACTCTCACAAGATGGCCGTCCACCGTGTGATACGTCTCCCCGTGATGACCCTCTTCAGCTGCACTAGCAGGCGGTTCTGGCAAGAAACATGCATCGAATTGACAATTCACAAGAAATTAAAACAGAGTCGAAATTGAAATCCAAAAGAAAAGATTTAATAATTAAATGTTTTCTTTTGGGTTTCAACTTTGACTGTTTTAATTTGTTGTGGATTTGACTAAACCCAGCAGTCATCTTCGTTTCTTCAAACTGAGAATGTTTTAACCATATTTCATATAGATTTCCCCTAAACAGTCTATTACATGTTTGGATGTTTTTACATAATTATGCATGTGGGTCACCCTCCTGAGATGTGTTCTTAAAAAGTGATGTTAGCGTGAAAAGTAGTGTCTCAGATCCAGACAGCTGCTAAACCATACTTTCAAATAAACTCGCAGATAGATTTTGTACATTGTTTTTTAAATGAGGAAATTCGACACTTAATTTCGGTAGGATGCAGTCTGGCTCAAAACCACGTGTGGTGCAAAGTATAAATGACCTCGAGACTTTGACCTTGACCTTGCATGATCCATCGGTGTCTGTACTCTGAATACAACAATGATCGTACACCCATATAAAGATATATATTCTTGATCACCATCAATCAGGGAAAGCAGTAGGAGACATTTTTTAAAAAGGGTTTTAGCCTTGATATTCACGCTGAAAGTTGTGTTGTCTGAGAACCATTGGTCGCACACCCATCTAACCATACATAATCTTGATCAACATCATATAAGGAATGCAGAGACAGACATGTGTTAAGCTTGTTGACCTTGAATTTGACCTTGGACATGTCCAGTTGTTTCTTTACTATATCCTTCAACATGTTTTGCAGCTGTAGCCCCCGAATATGGTAGGTGGGTAGAATGACTGATGGTAATGTATTGCACACAACAACAACAACAATAACCTAATATCAATAATTGCAATCAATTATGCTTATATAGCGCATAATCTTGACTAGGCAACTCAATGCGCTTTCACTCACCAGTTATACTATCAGCAAAAAGATACACATTATACAAACATTTGAAAACGATACAACACCATACATCTCTGT